>JAJEKV010000050.1:9928494-10411161 GCA_021234155.1 Isoetes taiwanensis | reverse complement strand
CTGTTATGCTTCGTTCAGTTACGTATTGCTCCTTTCCACGTTTTCCTTTTCCTTTTTTCCTTTTTTCCTTTTCCCTTTTCCCTTTTCCCTTTCCTTTTCCTTTTTCCCTTTCATACGTTTTCCTTTTCCTTTCCCTTTTCCTTTTCCCTTTTTCCCTTTTTCCCTTTCATCATTTCCCTTTTCCCTTTTCCCTTTTCGTTTCCCTTTTCCTTTTCCTTTCGCCGTTTTCCTTTTCCGTCCCCTTTCCTTTTCCTTTTTCCTTTTCCTTTTAGTTTTCCATTTTCCCTTTTTTCCGTTTCCTTTTCCCTTTCATCTTTTCCTTTTCCTTTTTCCCTTTCATCGTTTTTCCTTTTCCTTTTCCTTTTCCTTTTCCGCGCTTCCTTTTCCCTTTCATCGTTTTCCTTTTCCCTTCCCTTTTAGATTTCCTTTTCCCTTTTCCTTTTCCTTTCATCGTTTTTCCTTTTTCGAGTCCCCTTTTCCTTGCCCTTTTCCCTTTTCCTTTTCCCTTTTCCTTTTCCGTTTTCCATTTCCTTTTCCCTTTTCCCTTTCATCTTTTTTTCCTTTTCCCTTCCCTCTTTTCCTTTTCCCTTTTTTCCTTTCATAGTTTTCCCTTTTTTCCCTTTCATAGTTTTCCTTTTCCCTTCCCCTTTTACGTTTTCCCTTTTCGCGCCGCTTTCCTTCGTTTTTCCTTTTCCTTCCCTTCCCTTGCCCTTTTCCCTTTTCCCTTTTCCTTTTCTTTCCTTTTTCCTTTCATATTGAAGCCATAGTCAAGATGGGGAAATTTTAGTTGAGAACCGCACACATCATCTCCACCATTGGTCCAATCAAATCCTCGTGAGTCAGATTTAAGTGCGGTCCATTTACCTATTTTTATTATAATATAAGATAGGATGCTTTTCAAATCAGTAGGATCCAAAGCGATTATGACTTCCAATGTTTTTTCTCTAGATTATGTGTGTGCCAATATATTGTTTAAATTAAATATTAACTTCTATCGTAATGATGGGTATAGCTTCTAAGTAATAAGAGCTCGTAGAATTGAGTTTAGTGCAATGACTGTTTAAATTATATAACCTTCTATCCTTTGCATTATGATGTCTTCTAACTAATAAAGCTTCGCTAGAGGAGGGCTTGACCTCGGCCTTGTTGTTATGACCACAGCTCTAACCAAGCCCGAGGCTACTCGACCCATAACAAATTGAACCAATTGTGCCAAAAATGTATAGTATGACTTATAGCGTGCTTCGTCTTGGACGATGCTATTCTTTGCATTATTGGATGCATTAAAATAATAGGGCTAAGCTAGAGGGCTTGAGCCGTAGGCCTTGTAGTTTACTTGACCACACTCTCTAACCAATTAATGAGCTACTCGGTAAGCATAACATAAATGACGGTAGAACTACTCTAGCCAAAACACATTATGAGTTATGGTATTGCTTTTACTAAATCTTGAGTGCGAAATGTTTAGAATTTTGTAACTTATGCAACTTGATGCTATCCTTTGGATGATAGGATATCTTTCTAGTAGGATCAAAGCGAGAATATGACTTCAATGTTTTCTCTAGATCATGTTATTACTGATATATATTGTTTAAATTAAATAGCTTCTATCGTAATGATGGTATGGCTTCTAAGTAATAAGAGCTCACTAGAGTAGGTTTGAATTACCTTGTATTTAATTTAAATTACACAACTTCTATCCTTTGCATTGTAAGCCAGTAATGTTCTAACTAGTAAAGCTTCGCTAGAGTTATGCATTATGTGATGTCTTCTAACTAGTAAACAGCTAGAGGGAGGGGGCTTGAACCTCAGGCCTTGTGGTTAAATGCACTCTCTAATAATTAGACTACTCGGTAAAAGCATAACATAAAATGGGCAGTGGGAACTACTCTAGCCAAAACACATTTATGAGTTATGAGGGTGTGCTTTTAAATCTTGTGAGTGCACAAAATGTTTAAATTTTGTAACTTATGCAACTTGATGCTATCCTTTGGATGATAGGATATCTTTCTAGTAGGATCAAAAGCAGAATATGACTTCCAATGTGTTTTCTCTCTAGATCATGTTGTGCCAATATATTGTTCAAATTAAATATACTTCACTCGTAATGATGGTATGGCTTCTAAGTAATAAGAGCTCTCACTAGAGGTAGGTTTAGTTACCTTGACTATTTAAATTACACTTCTATCCTTTGCATTATGTGATGTCTTCTAACTAGTAAAAGCTCGCTAGAGGTAGGGCTTGAACCTGCATTATGTGATGTCTTCTAACTAGTAAAAGCTAAGCTAGAGGTGGGGCTTGAACCCTCGAGCCTTGTATGGTTATGACGGGCGCTCTAACCATTTGAGCTACTCAGCCACTGCGGCTCCTAACCAAATGAAAGCTACTCCAGCCAAAGCATAACATAGCCCGAACCAACAGCATAGTATCTTATGTGTGTCAGCCATTAAGTGTGTGTCAAACCAATGGCGATGAAGTGATGCCGTCACAAAGTTTGAAGGTTTTTTTAGGGTTAGCGAAAAATCATTATTCTCAAATGATGAACCCGGGGCTGAGGTTAGGTCTTCCTTTTCCTCTCAATGTCCCTTCTATATGGCGGATGAATTTGGATTCGCTGCTTTCAAAGCTATGATTCCTCGCCCAAGTCGGGGATTCGGGTTAATGCGATATAGTCACGACAAGCGGGGTTAGTGATATGGACTTTGATTTAAAAATAAAATGCTCTAACTTCGGCCTTAAGGCCCATTGTTCAACTTGGTGCTTTCCGTATTCACATGTGCCTCTAGATATTCATAGATGCACAGTATTGTGTCCTGAAATGTAGGCCAAATTCCAATTTTTAGACTCTTTGGATCGTGGGTGCATGTTGTAGATATCTCTGTGTGTTCTATAAGGTAGCTGGTATTTTAAAAAAGGATTTGAATTGGTCTGCAGTGATCCTGCTGATAATGGGTTTTAGATTGGCATGGAAAAGCAAAGCCCATGCATGTAAAGTTAGGATGGCATAGATCATGCCTCGGTACCACAAAAATGAAAAATAAAAAGGCTCGGGGATTGTGAGGGCAACCTTTGCTAGGTTAGTTTTAAGTTTGTCCCTCGAGGCGGTGGAAATCGATCTTAATTGAACAAAGGCTGCGGAGGAGTCAAAGATTTAATTAAAGTGTGGCTGATTCGGTCTGGGTGTTTATACTTGGTGAATTGTTATGGGAGGAGTCACCGGGGGATCTGGTGCAATGCAGTTGTAGCCGCCTATCCTAAGGAGATAGGCCCGTTGGCCGATTAAGGTTCTTACTTATCCCTTCACCGAGAGGCCGGCGGAGCTCGGCCCAATTGAATTATATTTCTCACTTTGGGCTTTACACAAAAGTGACATCCGCGGCAATTGCATTTGCATGCTCTTGAGGCAATTGAACAATTCGCGAAAAAGTGTTGATACCCTCATTGTTATTCCAAATGATAGGGTACATTTGGATGTTATTGCAAGAGCGGACTCCTTTATGAGGCCTTACGTTCTTGCGGATGATGTGCCATGCTTGGCGTCGGGGGAATTCGATATCATTCTTGTATGCTTAACCAGCCTTCCACTATCTTATATCCACAGATTTTGCATTACTTCTCGATCGTTGAGCCTTTATTTTAGATGGGTGGCTAACATCGATTTCGATCATATTTCTATAATGCCAGAAGTAGTAGAAATTTCTATTCGCGGTCTAGGTTTGAGTAAATGTAGACTTTGCGGATGTCGGAATAATGTGAGCAAACTTCGAGGGCGCACAACAATGTTAGGTGTAGGCTGCGCTCTTGGGAAGGAACCGAGGCCCGGAAGAAACCTTGCCAGCCAAATGGGGCTACATACTGCGCACCTCTTAACCGAGAAAGATCAATTAGACGAGGCAAGCTGGTGTGGTTTTATAATATTCTTGGTGGGAGAGATCTTGCTCTGCCGGGGAGGTTATGAGGGGCTTCGGGTGCTTTTCCCATTAAAATTATGCTTCATGATGAAGTTAGAACTAGGATTTACCACAAATCGTTTCCGCGAGGATTCACATTTGCTTCTTTTTCTTATGGCATTTGCTTTTTCCACTTTACTAGGATTTGTAACTGGGTGGCGGATCCCTCGGCTAAATATTATATTTAGTGCTGTTGTTGATAAGAAGATCGTCCATGAAGTTTTGAGTTTTTTAGGGTTAGAAAAATCGTATTCTCAAATGATGAACGGGGCCGAGTTACAGTGCTTTTCTTTTCCTCTCAATGTCTTCTTCTATAAGCGGTTGGATTCTAACTTCACTTTCAAAGCTAGCAATTCCTTAAGTCGAGATTCGAGGTTAATCGATATAGTCTGACAAACTGAAGTTAGTGATGGACACCCGGTTTAAAAATAAAATACTCTAACTTCAGCATAGGCCCATTGTTCAGCAAGGTGCTCCATTATTCACATGTGCCCCTCTAGATATTCATGAATGCACGTGTCACAATGTGGGCAAATTCTGAATTTTAGACTCTTTGGATCACAGTTGCATGTTGTGAAATCTACATTGTGTTCTATAAAATTGCTTGGTATTTAGGATTTGAATTGGTCTACGGTGATCCGCGATAATGGGTTTTAGATTGGCATGGAAAAGCAAAGCCCATGCATGTAAGGTTGGGATCATGGCATAGATCATGCCTCTCCCATTTTCCCCAAAAATGAAAAATGGAGAAGCTCTCTAGAATTGTGAGAGCAGCCTTGCTAGGTTAGTTTTAGGCATCCTCGAGGAGCACAGGTGGGGGAAACTCCTACGATCTTGGTGGTGAACAAGGCTGCGGAGGAAGTCCAGGTAGTGGGAGGCGTGGTGGGTTAAATCATCTTCATCTCAGAAATAAAGGTAATTATACCTCTAAAGGCTCAGCTTAATTACTCTCAGGTTGTTACTTATCCCTTCCTGCCAAAACTTGTGAAGGCTTTCGGTGTGAAGATTATATTTCTCACTTTAGGCTTTTACACAAAGGCGTCGCGGTGCGTTTGCGTATGGCGAGGGCAGTTGAACGGTGGAGGTGTTGCCCGTCATTTGTTGTTCCCAGGTAGGTTTGGGTGAGGGACTTAAACACAGCGGTTTGATAGGGTTTGGATTGGACGATATGACTTGACCTTCCACTTTATCTCTTGTAATACTAGATTTTTGCATTTACTGTCGATGGGGTGGGCTGGCTGTTTTAGTACGGCTAACATCGGTTTTCCTGGATGTATTTGATATAATACCTTGGCCGGCGAAAATTTCTATTTGCGATTCAGGGTTTTGGTAAAGTAGCGGAGCTTTGCGGATGTGGGGCAATGACGAAACTTCGGGCACAACAATGTTAGGTGTAGGCTGCACGCTCTAGGAAGCAGAGCTGAGAAAAGCGGCCAGCGAGCTATACACACCTCTTCTCAAAATCAAATAAACAAGCTTCGCCAAGTATGAATTTATATAATAATGAAAAAAATCTCTAAAAGAAAGTCTAAAAGCCGGTTTACATTCAGGTTATGCTTCGTTGATTGAGACTAGGATTTACAAATGGTTTCAGGGATTCACGGTTTGCTTCTTTTTCTTGTAATTTGCTTTTTCCACTTTACTAGGTTGCTTGTTGGTGTGAGATCCAAATAAAATATTATATTTAGTCGCATTATTGATAAGAAAGATCGTCCACAAAGATTTTAAGAGTTTAGGAGGTTCACTTGAAAATCCAGTAATTCTCAAATGATGAACCGAGGCCGGGGATTCGGTCTTTCCACTTTCCTCAATGTCTTCTTCTATAGCGGATAATTTGGATTCTAACTACTTTCAAAGCTAGCAATTCATGAGTCGAGGGATTCGGGTTAATCGATATAGTACGACAAACTTTGAAGTTAGTGATGGACACCCGGTTTAAAATAAATACAACTGTTATAAGGCCCATTGTTCAGCGAATTGCCTTTCGTATTCACATGTGCCTCTAGATATTCGCCCAGATGCGTATTGTCACAATGTGGAGCAACTTGAATTTTTAGACTCTTTGGATCTGGCTGGTACATGTTGTAGATATCTCATTGTGTTCTATAAGGTACTTGGTATTTTAAGGATTTGAATTGATCTACGGTGATCGATAATACGGGTTTTAGATTGGCATGGAAAAGCAAAGCCTTAATAAATATAGGGTTACGGATCCTTAGCATGAATCATGCACTCATTTTCCCCAAAAAATCACTCCGCTCCAAATATAAAAACAACACTAAATTAATTCGCCTCTAAAACAAATGCATCAATCTGAAATACCAAAATTTCACTTCTGAAAGAAGAAATCAAATTAAATAGAAAAGCGTTAACTGGTGAATCCAGTATTCTCGCCAGTATGGGAGAAATTACGGGGTCCCCAGTGCAGTTATGCTGGCCTGTCTGGGAGATGGGCCGGTGGCCAGTTGAGTTGCCCATCATGCCTTCTTGTGGGAGGGCTGCGTGGGTTGTGACGAGCGGACAGGGGTGGGATGGGGAACAATTAGACAATTGCGAAAAAAAAGTGTTGATACCCTCATTGTTATTCCAAATGATAGAACATTGAATGTGCAGAGCGGAACTCGCTACCTAACAGACGCCGTTCTTACAGGATGATGTGCTTATGTGATGGGGGAATTTCGATATCATTTCTTTGTATGTAACCCGACCTTCCACTATCTTATATCTAGATTTTGCATTGCTTTTCGATGGAGTTGGGCAGCGTTTTGGATGGTGGCCCAACATGGGTTCCTAGGTCATGTTCTGCCAACACAATACAAGTAGTAAGAAATTTCTATTTGCGGGGAATTCGAGGTTTGAAAGTAAATGTAGACTGCGGATGGCCGGGGCAATGACAACTTCAGGCACAACAATGTTGGAGTGTAGGCTACGCTACTTCCCAGGAAAACAGGATGAAAAGAAGCCCAGTGGGTCGATTTACGGTGGAGCGTGGGACATTTGGGAGATCTTCTGCGGGAGGTTATGAGATACCAAAGGTACTTTTCCCATTAAATTATACTTCGTGAATTAGAACTAGGATTTCATCGTTCTGATTCTATTTGCCTTCTTTTCTTATGGCATTTACTACTAGGATTTATATGCTTGGCGAATCCCTTCAACAAATATATATTTAGTCTTTATTGTTGATAGAAATCTGATGATGAGATTCCGTTGTTATTATAATAGATTTTCACAAACTTTCAGAAAGGACACTAATCAATCCCAAAGGCTTGCAGGAGATGCAAAACAAAGTGCGGGTTATGTCGGTGAAGAGCGGTCAGGCATTCACGGAAATCAATGGATTGAGTCTGTGGCGACTTTGCGTTTCTTGACCACAGGTAGAATTGAAAGGAAGAAACCAAGGAAGTTTGGCGGCAAGCATTTGTAGAAGAAGAGGAGTAGTCGGATCTAATGCAAAGAAAAACCCGATAAGGTGCTCATACTCTTATATTTTGAGTACTTAAAAGTAGCATTAAGTAGTTGATTTGAGAACCAAGTTTTGTTGCCGCGAAATTTGCAAATTACTGTATGGATGGAATAAATAAAGACTTTATTGTGGTATGAGGTAGATCCGTTATTGTGCAGACCACATGAAAACTTGATTGGTCATAATATAGTTCATGTAGAACAAATCTAGCATTAAGACACACCTATATGATTGAGTGGAAGCGGCATAGGAATTTGTCAAAGACTGTCAGGTTTCGTATTTGGAGTGCCAAGGAAATAGATCTGTTTGCTAAGAGTTTATGGTCGTTGATAGCTAGGTCCTGTATTTTGTGTGTGTGTGTGTGTGTGTGTGTGTGTGTGGATTGGGTTGGGTTGTCCCACTCATTGGAGGTTGGTGGTGGTCGTTTAGATTATGGGGTTGGTTTTGGATGCATTAGAGGGATGGTTTGACGTTGGGAATGAGCACTTGTTTGGGGGTTGGGGTCTCTCGTCTCTGCAACTTTATCAACTTCTTCACAACAAACAATTATAATGCATATTTAAAATAGTCCTTTTACCTTATATACATCTTCATCAGGCTATACAAATCACAATAGTCATTGCATGTAGCAGGTAAGAAACCCCGAAGTGGCAGTTTTTGCATGATATTGCATTGCGTAATACGTTTCCTTTGCTTCAATACATTCACGTGAGGGCTTGCAAGGGGCATAGTGAAAGGAGGCAGAGAACGCTTATTGGGAGCAGTTTAAACATACTTAAGTTTGGAGTTGCAGAAGCACGTAAAGTACGTATATGAAGTTTGGGTTGAAAGCTTCTAAAAATGTTAAAAGCAGTAAATGCTCTACGCTATTTATAAAAGCATTTTCACGAGATTCAAGGATTAGCGGGTCCGTTTGCGGTGACATCGCCGGAACGGCGGTTTGGGCGCGTGACGATTTTTGAGCGACGCGCGTAGGTAAAACCGGCGTACGTTTTGCTGCAGGTTGCGTTTTGCCAATGCCAGTCGGTGGTGAATGAGTGAAAGGACAGAAATTATGAATTCTTTACCCACCCTCACCATCAAATAAAGAATTAAAAGAAGAAAAAGCGAATAAAGCTAATATCAACACCAAATACCTCGCTAGAAGCTATGCCGATGCAAACCAGCAGGCTCAGATTTAGGGACATATGTTTCCAATGCAGGTTCTAGTATAGGCAGAACTTCTGCGATTCATAAATTATTATACCGATTGATTAAAAGTTTGATTTTGTTAGAATTGCAATGCCGCGGTCACGGTTGTTATGGACTACCAAAGAGATCGTTTCAACAAGAATTGTATATTTTTTACCTTTAACCCTTGCATTGCACTTCTTCAAGGAACTACTACAAAAACAAAGAGATAGCAAATCTCTAGGATTAATATTTCATTTCAAAGGTAACAAATAGAGGGGGCATATAGACTCCTAAGATAAGCGGCATATAGGCTCTAAGATAAAGAGACATCACGGGGCTCTTAAGGCAAATGAATTATCTATTTTGCATAACTAACTAAGAAAATTTGCAACTAAACTTATTCCTTCCTATCGCCTTGAGTTTAGATATTACCTGTATTTAGGGCCAGATATCATATGAGAAAAAATAACACAAAGCACCGACACTTTACATGAGAAGAAATATACCATATCCTTTCTAACATCTGTGCGTACTCACCTTTTTACAATATCTATAAGTTTCAAACTTACATGTAAATGTTAAGTCATAAATTTGTCATAACAAAATATTTGAGCAATATCCGACAAGAAATTCATTAGAGTTCAAAGAGAGAGGGGGATGAAACAGGGTTGCCTGTAAAATTACACTTATGGCAGAATCATCAGACTATCACGCAGTCAGCGTGATTTGGAGAGCCTCCTCAACCCTCCTCCTGCCCACCATTTGTCTGCTCATCATTGGGCTTATTCCCGAAATTGTTGGATGTGCAGTCTTGGCACGGTGGGTGTCGGTTTATTTTATACTGATGGTTGAGTCGGCGTGTTTTGCTTTGGTTTCCGTTTGGGTGGGTTAAGAACAGGCGTCTGGGTTTGGTTGTGAGGCTGCAGGGTTGGTGCGGACATGAACTTTGGGTAGGCCGCGATGGGGCGGCGAAGGCACCATTCACGGTATATTGTTTGTATTGGACTTACAATTAAATTTTTGTTGGCTTCTGCTGAATGGGCGATTGGTGATCGTTCGAGGAAGAAAGGGCAGCGTTCTTTGGAACTGGGGTTTTACCCACGTTTGGTTGGGTATGAGTGGGAACCATTCGGAGTCTGGAGGCAAGGCCAGTTTGACCCGAGCTGTTCTTTGGAAATCTGACCCGATAAAGGCGGCTTTATGATGGCGATGAGCAAAGACCGAGGAGAATTCGCAATGAATTATGGTGCAAAGCACCTGCTGGCCCCTATAAAGTTCGTATGCAAAGGTGCAAATCACCATCCTTATCGGTCACAGAATCGATGCCTGGTGGGTTTGTGGGAGATGAGGGTTCGAACTAGGCCTAACCTGGCGGACGATTTTGGTGTTTGGCAACAATATATGCGGTAAAGGAGATCTGTATTCGAAATGCCGCCGGCCGGACTAAGGTTACATTTAAACGATCTTGCCGCGATTCAAGATGACATACTTGGAAGAGGATCTTTACATGGCGCTCATGTCGCGTGTTACGGACATGTTGCGGATATCACGGAGCGAAACTTGATAAAGTGGAAGCCCCAGATAAGCGTGAAGAGCTCACGGCAATTGTAGGGGATGGTCGTCATATCCCGGTCTGAAAGGCGCTCAAGCATGGCGGGATCGAGGATATTATAACAACAAATGTTTTCCGATGGAATTCACGCATGGCGAACCGCGACTTTACCAATATGGTGATTCCCATTTCGGTGCTCGCACTTGCTAAGAGGTATCATTCCAACTCCTAGGCATTATATTTGCATTACTTAAGCAAGATAAGTGTTTGGGTTGTATTTGAATTTATTAGCACCTTCATGCTCATATTTGCTGGCTTACGACGCGATACGTGTAAATGAAAGTTTAATGGCACCATCACTACTATTGGTCTTATCAAGATGCATGCATGGTTTGCATTACATTTTGAAATTGGTACGATTGATATTTGTTCTTTATTATTTGATTTCCCTAATACAATGGTTTTACATGCTTCCCATTTAAGGTTCCATTCTATGTTGGATCACAACTCACGGTATCAATCACATGCGGGATTGGCATTGAAAGGAATATTCCACCGGATTTACATGGTGGCGTCTGATTTCCTCATGGAGATAGGCTATTAGCGTCAGCCGTTCTACCGGAGTATTATTTCACTAATCTCATATTTTATGGCGGAAAATCTGGTATTTACTTGAAGAATACGTCTTTATAAAGTTCTTGCCAAGCCCTTATACGTACCTCAATTTTGTATGGTAAAACCTTTAGAAACAGATGAATTTAAATGAAGCGGCATGGCCACTGCGTCACATCAAAGTGTTCCCTTGGCTCATACTCTTCAAAGCGTGAAAAAGATTATCCGTTGTGCCGTGGCAGGGGCCAGAGCCTTTGGAGTTGGTGGGTGTTGGGACAGGTGAAGGACGGTGGGACTGTTGGAAGTAGAAATGGGTTCTTGGCCCTGATGAAATGTAGATGCAAAGTAGGCACTCTACCTATACACAATTGTAAGCTTTCTTTTACTTCTCTTCATAAGTCAAAGGGAATTTTGAGTGCATATCTGAGGTCACAAAAAGCGAGAATATACAAAGTATATGGAAGCTGGAGCGAAGGATGGGAATCTGTTCCTAAATGGAGCTTCATCGATTTTTGAATCAGTACATTCTGACAAAAGCATCAACCTTCTCTGTAAGCCTACTATTTAATGAGTGTGGGTGAAGGATGGTGCGAAGAGGCCAGCTGCGGTTCCACATTGGTGAAGATGCGGGTAAGAAATATGCGGGATTTGAGAAATAAAAACAACGGGGAAAGTGCGAGACGCAACAACTTGATCGGCGGTCTTCTAATGCAAGCTACAATATTCCTCCTTAAGAGTGAATATATTAGCGATCATTACGTTCTTGAATTTGTGGCCCTTCGATCTCATGTTTGTACAAAAATCAATCTCATGATAGCAATACATGTACATTATAAGTGGAGCTTAGAAACAAATGCTACGCCAGTGACCTATAATTTTTTTTATATAGTTGGAAATGTGAGGTGCCATGAATGCTATGCCATTGATTTGATTTAACTTATTCCCAACAACCCTCTTCTATTGACACTTATGTACTTCAATAATCTAAACACCATTTGGATGTATTCAGTGCTTACCGCGATGGATGTCACGAGATAAAACATTTAAAATAATCGATGCAAGAAGTTGCTAAAACCAAATTCTTTATGCAAATTCTACCTTCATAGCATAATGACATAGCAATCCTACAATTACAAATGCGAGGGACACCAACATTACCGGTTCAATAAACCTTGGCTATTTCTGAGTCTCCAACATTGCCAGTTCAACAGCACATTGCCCGACAGCGGCTGTAGTGACTATAGCGTGCTTTAGCGTCTTGAACTTGATGCTATTCCTTGCATTATTGGATCGTTAAATAGCGATGCTATTCCTTACATTATTGGATGCATTAAAATAATAGGAGCTTCGCTAGAGGGGAGGAGGTATTCCTGCATTGTGGATGCATTCCAGAAATAACAGGAGCTTCCAGCTAGAGGAGGGGCTTGAACCTCGGAGCCTTGTGGTTGCAGAAGCCCACCGCGCTCTAACAGCCCAGGCTACTTCAGCGAAAAAATAACATAGTGTGAACGTGAGCTACTCTAGCCAAAACACATTATGAGTTATGGTGTGCTTTTAAATCTTGAGTGCACAAAATGTTTCAATTTCATAACTTACTGGGTTGATGCTGCTATTCTTTGGATGATGGGATGCTTTTCAAATCGTGGGATCCGTTGTTTTCTCTGGATTGTGTTGTTGGAGTATCGGGTTGGTGACTTGACGGTTTGGACCTGTAACCCCTACGTTACCTAAAAGAATCTAAAATTCTAAAAACCTAAAATTGCCACTTGAAGTCAATTAACAACCCTCAATTTTCTTTTTTTGGTCCAAAATTAGAAAACTTTTCTTTGCATTTTGTGGTGAACACCAAACAGGCATGGGAGTGGGTCACCTTTGAGAATAGAATGCCAAAGAGAAGGCTAGCCAAAGATTAAAGAACCATTGAATCTTCACCGAGAGTGAACTAGGATTGGCAAATCTGGTAGGTATCTGTTGTTGATACTCCAGGAAGAGACCACAAAGTTGTATCTAGCATAGACATGGGAAAAGGCATGCAAGGGCCTTAACTAACGTAATGGAGTGGCGTTTGAAGTTGTGAGAGCATGTGGATGAAGCTTGGACGGGTGACGAGCAAGGGGCTCGTGCCAGAGTTTGCATTTGATTGAGATAGCCGTCCTTACTGCGTCAACCGGCGGGAACTGCGTCGCTTATCCCTCGTTACCCTTTCTCCCTCATTATCGCAGAAGTGAGTATCGAAAACTTCACCTAGCGAAGGCCCCTACCTCCTCATCGAGAACCTATCCAAACAAACTATCCGTCCCGCAATACTCCTATACCATCTTTCGCTCAAAATCATAAGCCCATAGGCGCGAGGTTTGCGTTCGGTCAGTTATTCCATTGTGATTCTTATTCATGCGTTTTTACGGCCCTTCTTGAAAGATTATCAAGGGATCATCTGGAGCCCGACAAAGGATACGCCGCGCCAGTGACGTACGGTGAACTTTCACTAGAAGGGAGATTGTCTTTGAGTACAATGTCCTTAGCTGCGCAATCCGGAAAGGGCGGCTCTTCGTCATCATCGATTCGAAGATACATTATAACATCCTTAGACAAATCCATTTTTTTAGGAGTTTGTACTTGGTTCTTTTCAGAGACGCGTCTTCGAGGTACATTACGATCGAGGTTCCTTGTTGACGATGCTTGCGAAACCACGGAACCTTGCGAATTCGCAGTGCCTCAACAAGGGGATGAACGAGTACCGAGCCAACAAAAGCAACTTCAGGAGATCTTTGTTGAGGGATTTAGTTACATCATTATTGAAAAGAATTTTCCACCAACCTTTGTCCTCTCCAGCTGAAGTACTTAAGAGCGACCTTATACTTTTCTCCATCTTTGGTCGGTGGACTGAGAAAGAAGGATTTTGTCCTTGTTCTTCTGTGTAGTCTACGGCGCACCCCGATTAGGCTGTGAGGCAGCCTTCTCATTACCTTAGTTTGAGAACATGGCCTTTAAATATTGGCAGGCTGCTTTTCGGTGCGCCAAGTTTGGGGAGGTGACAAGTACTTCCCTTGAGTTGTGCTTTTTTACGTCCTTGAGGAAAAATTTGCACCTTGATGTTCAGTTCAAAACTCTCTATCGTTAAACTTCGCTTCTATCAAAATATCACTGCCACCGGCTGCTTTGAAACCGAATTATACTTTACTCATCCACAAAGTGTAGACAAAATACTTTTCGCCACTTAACCCTTGAAAATCTCTTGTAGGCTGTGCGGTCTTATGGGTCGTGGGTGTGGCCTGAGTAAGAAACCGGCGAGAGGAAGTTGCCGTTTCGTTGGGCATTTAGCGGTAGGCCGAATGGCGGTTTGTTTTATGCGGTATTGTTGATGCAGGCATTGGGATGAACATGCCGTAGATGAGGTCGTTTGGTGAATTTGGGTTTGGGGTTGGTGTTTGGGACGGGTCGAAATTGCTGCGCGATTTTGGCATGAGAGATCGTTTGGCACGGCCCAGGTAGGTATAAAGAGTGGTTCGTCTGGAGTCGCGGGACATTTTTTGCAAAGATGGGGGTGAGGATGGCTGGCGGTCCGTGGGTCTTTACCACCCGCAGGACGCTTTCGGCCGGGCGCTCGAAGTTTCGTTCTGGCGCTGCAAGCTTCTTTCTCCAAGGCGAGGCATAGAACTTGCACAACTCTTGAGTGCTCCGTACAATTAAGACATTAGTCGGTACCTATGAAGCTGCTAAACTCCTGGGGAACCACATTAAGCACCAATCTCTCGCCTCGCTCACTATATTCTCACTTCCTATCCGCTCTGCGCTTTCCTCTCCATTTTGGCCCTTGGAGTGCTGTCGCGGCGTAAGAACAACAGCCGATACAAACATGATAAGGCTCAATTTACAAAAAGCATGGGCGATGCTATCTTGGCCTTATATGGGGAAGAGATTGAAGAGAACTGTTGTCATGAGTACTACCGTTAAAAGACGCTGCTCGCTGCATGGACAAACTCAAGACTAAATAGCGATGCTATGGCGCATAAAGACAATATCTCTAGTGTCGTTAAACGAGAAGGATTAAACGAAAGGGGCGATACTTTTTCTAGAATATCCTTTACCATTGTCGTTTTCAACTTTAATGTGGAGCAGCTGAGTACCACCACCGAAAATCGGCCGAATCCCTAACAAGTTAAATTCTTGCTTCCACAACCTCAAAGTAGGAATAGGATTGCCGACTTCGACTTCGAACTGGAAAAGATCCTTGTATGCCATAGACTTCCTTCTTAGTATCTTGTCACGTCGGGGCTTCGACATCTGAGTTGTTTGGAAGTCGTTCACGGTCAAGTCAAAGAAACCTACCCATTAGGCTTTTGCTTCTAGGCGATTTATCACGACGCTTTCTTTGGGTGAATAGTCATCAATGCACAGTTCACATCTAACCTCTTTTGCACTCTTGACATGCGACGACTTCCAATGGCATGTATTCTTTTTAAAACAGAGTTAGCACCTTTGTGTTGCTTTCGAAACATAGTATGAAAAATTGTCTCAAACTTGAGGACGGCCTTACTGTGTAATGCTCTGGCCAACAATAACTCCACTTTCATTATCTATATTTACTCACTTTCTTTCACTTCACCAGCCCTAACAAAATGATCTCAGCTTTCTCATAGAAACAATCCCATCAATGCGCTCGCTTTATGCGCCGGTTCTAAAATCTTTTTAAACTAGGGATTAATAGATGTTTGGTGGGACAGGTTGAAGTTGACAGGATTGGAAGGTTGGTGGGTGTAAAGCCCTCAGGAAGTGTCGATGCATTGACAAATAATGTTCTCAAACTTTCTCTTGAGGCGAAGGTCTTCCTGAGAAGCCTTTACATTAAAGAAAGGGCAATGACCTTGCTTGTGACACCGTCTCTCGCGAGAATCTACAATATAGTACCTTGATTAGGTGGTTCTACCGGAAGGTGAAGAGGTATCAAAAATAGAGTGAAATGCGTTGAGTAGGGGAAGAGGAGAAGATACTTACGTGATTGATTGTGGCCGAGGGAGGGTGTTTTTGAAAACAGGGCCCGAGTCTTTGTAAAAACGTGTTTTGGAGTTGGAGTTTGAAAAGAGGTAGACACACCTTGATGGGTGTAAAGGGAGGGAGATGGTGGTGGGAGGTAGCATCCCGAGAGAAGCCGTGATCGAAGCGTTCTTCATCGCCACCTACTAATGTGGGTGTGTTGTAACGACTGGCGAGTCAATATTATTGCCACATTAGCGGGGACTTCTGAAGTAAAACGTCTTGCATTAGAGTAAGCCATTCCCATTGTACAAGAGTGACTTGTTTCAGCCATTAAACCCTCTCCCTTCAAACTCCCAAAGTCTACATGCCCATGCGGCGCATAGAAAAGCGATTATAAGCGTAATATACACTAGTTGCCCATGCGCGCATAGGCGAGGGGAAAAAATATGTCTATATGCGCATACTTCAATGAAAAGTAGATGCCACACAACCAAAAAACATTACAAAATATTAGACATTATCTCCACAAGTCAATGCACGCAGAACCAAAACTAGATGTGTATGCAAGAATTCATAAAAGCGAAAAGCAAAGTACCTAACACAATATAAATAAGAAAAACATATGGAGGCATTTGCACATACGAGGGCATACTCAAAATTTCGACCTCACTTTAGAAATTTGCTCTTCCGTTTCGAACTGTGCATCTCCATGGGATTTCGAGAAGCGTATGGCAAACATGAAGTGGAAGGTAATGCGTAAACATCTTAGCCTTGATGTGATTTACGTTACTTGTTAGAAATTTTATACCAAATGTAGCCCGTTTAGGTCTTTTGGTTAGAGTCGAAGATAGTTGATTTTTAGCTTTTTGGACATCTTGTTTGCAATTTCTTCTTGGGCGATAGCATTTAGTGTTTTTTTTTTTTTCATAGTCTATGTCGCACCAGGCATTACATCTTTTCTTATTATTGTTTTGCGCCGCATACGAGGGCATATTGTTTTTCTCTTCTTGTATTGTCTATGCGCATTACAGGCACCAACATTTTTAGCAACCCTTGTCTATGCGTGCATAGGCATTTTACCTTTTATCCTCGCCATTGTCTGCGCGGCGCGATAGGTAAAAATGTTTTTTCACTTGCGGTTGTCCATGCGGCGCGCAGGCCTTTCCAATGTTAGATCCGCTTGTGCATTTTCTAGCGTCTTTTAATATGTTTTTTCCGTCTTGTAGAACCAAGAAAATCACGAAGTGAGCTCCTCCACAAAGGCTGCCAAGAAGAGGAAGCGGCCGAAGGCTAAGAATCTTAGAAGGGTGATGCACCTACACCATTCGATCACTCGAGGACGGTTCCTATTTGCTGTAGGGACCAGCAGTGGCTACTTGTTAAGAACCGGGTGAGCCCGTGGCCTACCCATTTTTGTATCCTCGTACATTTGTAGCCGGTTTGGTAAAGAATCAAAGAGTTGTGCTTCCGTGAGATGTGGCGAGGGTTAATAGATACGAAGCTCTTGGTATGTATCATATTCTTGCACCTAGCGACTAAGGGGCCTCAACATGTTTACTGGGGTGGACCCCATTTTCTTTAAGCTCGATGCATGCGTCTCAGGGACATGCGGGGTTACATTCAGGCCGAATGAAAGCAAAAATTGTGTAAGTATTATTGTCGCATAGCCTAAGAAACTTTAATGTTCTTCTTGGCGCTAATGGAATGTTACTTTCGGGATCTTGTCACCATTTTGAAGGACTGCTATTGTGCAAGGATCCTATTTTAACTCTAGTGCCCTGTTCCTAAATTATTGAAAGATGCAATGCCCTCTGTTCCAAAACTTACACTTTCTAAAAGCAGGGGGCGCCACTTTGCATCGGGTTGAAGAAGTGGAAGAGGAGGAAGAAGTAGAGGAAATGAAGAGGAGGATGTAGAGGGGAGGAAGAGGAGGAGCCACCCAAAAGAAAGGAAAGAGAAACTACTACAAGGCCTGGCACAGTTTACCACCACCAACCTCCACTCTCAAAAGTTGCGGGGAGAGGCCCTAAATAAGTTTTTGTCCCGGGACGCAAACGAAGATAGCAATTAAGGAGAAGGACATGGCATCTAAGAAGCTCGAGGGAAATCGAGGCTGAGTCGCGGTAAATGTACCCATGCATCCTGCATCTCTCTGTGGGTGTGAATGTGGCGGAACTGCCGAGTTGACCCTCTAGCAACTGGGATCTTGTCTAATTGGTATCAGGCGTGTTGGATCTTAGTGGGAGTTGAGAATGGTTCATGCTCTTGAAGTGGGTTGTTAATGTTTCCATTGTCTATGTGCGGACTAGTAAGAGATCATGGATGCCTGGTGGTGCTAGTAGTAGGGGGAGGCGGGCCGATGGAGCTCCCGGATGTAACTAGTATCCCCAAGCTATTCAGCAAGCCTTGCGCCAGAGAGTGCATCGCGTTGAAGAGTGAGGTCGGAGAAAGCCATTGATAAGGTGTTAAAGGACACCAAAGAGAAGTGTTCACGGTGAGAACACAAGGGGGATGATGCTGATGCACGGCTCCGTGGGGGTAGAGTTTTATTTTGATCTGATCAAAGCACAGGATTCTGTGAAGGCTTTGCTTGCTTTCGAGGCAATGTTAGGAGGCTTTGCAAGAGTTTGGTGGAGACATGCGTTGATGCGGGGAAGACTCGGTCTGAGCTACATGGGTTGATTTTAAGACCGCTTTTGAGGTCATTTCACACCTCGGTACAAGGTTGAGAAGATGAAGCGAGTTCTTGATTGTGTCTGACCGCACGATGCTGTGATTATAATGAGAGGTTTAGAAGGTTGCGACCTCATTGTTCTTATATGGATAAAGTCCGTCGCGTGTTCTAGATTTGTGAAGGGCCTTAATGTGGATATTAAGAGTACGATGTCGAGTTGCTTATAAGGACCTTGAGGGAGGTTGTTGGATTGCCAAAAGCCGAGACCAGTTGGCGAGAAAGTCGCATTAGAAAACCCAAAGAAAGAGATGCACCTTCCCTCTTGGCGGTTGAGAGCTCGATGGCCAAGCGATCATTTAGAGGGGAGCCATCGCGCTAGTCCATCCTGTGGAGGTTGAGCAACAATATGAGGGATGAGGAAACAAGTAGTAGCCAAATTGAAGGTAGTAAGTTACCCCGCGGCTCCGAGCGAGGAAAGGGGGCCGGGGTTTGAAGAGGGGCGTTGCTTGGATTTGTAGGGCAACAGCCACACAAGAAACAATTGCCCAAGATTTGGCGATTGAAGGGCGAAGCTCCTCAATGCCCATGGATTCACAACAGCTAGATAGAAGTGCCATGGGACCAGAACAGTGATCCAATCGATATCCAAATGTCGGTAGAGGGAGGCCGCGGAGAACCTCTTTCGAATCAAAGGGAGCGTCCGACGGAAAGATGGGGGCATGACGATAGAATCATTGAGCTTAAGGCAGCCGGTGGTGAAGCTAGAGCTGCAGATGATGGATCTTCCATAACACCAAATGGTTGTGTATGCGGCTCCACGTGATAGAGCGTGATAAGAAGCTTGTGTAGTCTGCGGATTCCGTGTAAGCATGATGGTTTTGCTTTTGTCTCATTGTCCGTAGCAGTTGTGTATCTTGCTTTAGATTGCTAGTGCAAATTGTCCATTAAGTATGAGCCGGTTCCTAGGATCGACCCATGAGGACATGGGTTGAATTTTAGAAGGAGATTCAGAACGATCCTAGGCCCTAAGACTCCGGATTGGTATGCGCACATAAAGCATATATACAATAGATTGGGATATATGCATGGCATATATCCACATAAGCAAAACCACATAAGCAAAACTATAAAAAGGGAAAAATTGTAGAAGAGGGCTTTTTGTTGGTGGATACGTGAGGTTTCTTTTGCAAGAGAGGAGCTCCAAGAAGGATTTGAGTTGCGAGGAAAGGAGGAGGAGGCTATCTGAGGCAAGAGCTTGCATAGGCGCTGGTCAAATTGTTCTTCCTTTCGGGTGGGGTTTGAATTCTAATTTTTGGGATTCAATTGAAGGTTGCATATGCTATGCATCATGCGTGTCTTTGTGCTGGTGCGGTAAGGCGAGACTTGGATCTAATCGAGGATGGGTTTTGTGATGGCCCTTAAAGGGAGATATGTTGTAGCCATGATTAGAGATGTCTATGCTTGGTGAGAGATAATAAGCTTGTAGGCCTGAGATACTGAGGTAAAACCGCCATGCCTTCCTTGTTAAGATTGGATTAAGAGTTATCTGAAGCGAAACTATGGAGATTGGAATTGATGCTACGCGGATAGAACTTTCCTGAGGTCCGTGAATTGGTACAACAGCTTGACAGAGAGATGATTCTACTCATGTATTAAGTTCATAATACCATGCAGAGCTGTAAGTTCAGAATCGGCTGATCTTTTTGGATTTCTCATGATCTTGTTTGCAACCGCCTTATTTGGAGCCATCACGCTGGATTGGAAATCATCAGAATCATGCCTAAATTCAATGGAAAGGACGGATTTGGGCCTTGCTGGGGCGGACATTTGTTCTGACACGCTTGAATCAAAAAGGAAACAAGGGCTTCTAGGAACCCGTTTTAATTGGGCCCCCCGAATGCCAAACCGCTTCTATAGAGCCGAATTGGGAAGTAAAAGTATCGGGATTTGCCTTGAAAAGGCTTTGATTCGGAAATCGATGTCTTCCTCAAGCTACAGCGCTCTAACTTGCATATTTTTGTTTCGGCTACGGTCTTGTGTGGTTGTCTTAAATGTGATTTTGGGAAATGTTGCTAACAAATTGTTGATCTTATGGTAAATAAACATACAAATAGTCTCCAAGGGAAGCCGGAAGTGTCAAGGGAGCTCGGATTTAGCATTTGCTCTCTCAGAGAAAGCCCATACAAGTTGCATGAGAATTGGTAAAACACAAAGGATGGAAAAATATGTAAAATTGTATTGCTTGGATAACTATTTAACTAAGGAAAAAGATTGTAATTTCATGTAAATAAATCTAATGATTGGAGTAAAATATATTCTTGGCTCTTAGAGATGGGGTTTGCACAGGAGCCGCTTTGACGGAAGTTCCGGCAGTTGCGGTCGAGGGGAACCCCATGGATTTTTAGCGAAAAAGCATAAGTTGGAGGCCACCTGAATCATAAAATAAATAATTCATTAGCTAAGAAGTGGAATTTTAAATATTAAAACCTTGAAACCATACCTAAGGGAACTTAAGTAAATAATATGGTGAAGCCCGAGTCCTGCATCGGCCTTTTTGAGGGGGTTGAGCCACGCTACATCAACATTTGAGTTGTCATTATGGTTTTCATCCCGATCTAGCTACTTCGCCGGCATAGTTAGGTTGTATGGGCAACCTCGGGAGCTAAGGTATGATCTAGGCACATTTATAGTAAATTCTCTAATGAACACACATGTTATGGTCTTTGAATTGTTCCCTTGTTGTTCTTGATATTATGTATGTACTTGGAACCTCAGGGGTGGACTTCAGGGTTGATTGGCTGGGTAGTTCCGGCATTCTCATATCATCTGTGCTCTTTGTATCTATGCTCTGTGACGGGCGTGGCCTCCTCCTCGGCGAGGCGTGTGAGGTTGTGCGTCAACTCTTGTGAACTCCATGGTAAGAGGTCCTCCAAGCGGGGCGTGGGCTGGGAAGGGTATCGCGTCTGAGGTTCACCCCACCAACTCGCATGTGGGGCTCAGGAATGTGAGCTGGCCGAGGGCATTTCTCTGCTTAACAAGGGCACATGTAGGTTTGTTGAAAGCTTCCATTGTCCCGGAGCTTTGTTATGTTGTTTTGGTACTTTGGCTTTGTGTTCTTTGCTCACGGACTCTTATGGTATTTCTTTTTGTTGTCATTGTCAGCACCGCACCATAGTCTCTTGTATATTTGGAATTGTCTATGTTCTTGTTATCCAAGATGCCCGAAAGTGTTTCCATGTATGCAAGAAGAATTTACGGGATCCCCACTTAGTCACGAGGACTAACCCCTGTGAGTGCATGTGCGGTGAACCCGCAAGGTGGCGGCCAAGTTGATGGTGGCAATGTGGCCGGGAATCGCGGCTTGAATTCTAGAGCTAGCGTTTACGCTTGATTTGCTCGGTGTTGTTGTACATGGATATTGATAGCACGCGTTGTAAATATTTACGCTTATTGATTTGTCCAGTTAGAAGCGGGAATATATTAAGCTTGTGAATATGTTGAATGCATGAAACGGGGTTGTTTGTTGAGCCTAAACTGTGGATTTAATTTTCAAAGGAAGATTTGATTCTTCACCTAAATTCTTTTGTGCATAAATCTAGTTGTAAGTCGGACAAGATCCCGAAGTTGCCGGAGGGTCAACTCTACGGCGCTATCCACAAGTGGAAGCTTTTGCACCTAAGGGCGAAAGTAAGGTGTAAGACAATTGCAAGTAAAGTCCAAAATTTACGATGGCCATAAAGCGCAGCAAAAGAAAGAATAAGAGAGCAGCTGAATGCGCACATGACTCCACATATATGTATAGTTGATCACGCGGTAAATTGATAAGGAGCTTTCCCGTCATGGGCGTGTAAGTATTTTCTCTAGACCTTTGCCTTTGGCTATGCGCGCATGGCTCTTAAATATTTTTAACATGCTTGTTGTTTTCTATGTTAGGTCCGGGGAGCTACAAGAAAAAATTTTTGACATGTTCTCGAGAGGGCACTTAAAAACTAAAAGGCAAGTCAATCGGATTCCAAGAGGAAGAAAAATGATCCATAAAGCAAAAGGATATGGGTATAAAGGCTCCGGCGTGAAATGCAAGGCCTAAAAAATGTTGACAAAGTTTGTGAGGTCACGCAAAAGGTTGTTGATAAACGTTCACTCTGGAAAGAGATGCGAGAGAGAATTTAAACAAGTAAGCCTACATTACACCCCTCCGCGTTTTTTCCAATGTTTGTTATTAACCTCTTGGGCGTTTTGTACCAAAAAGATTGTGCACTCACAAGTCGGCAATGAAGTTCACCTCAAGCTGGACAAACGGGAGAAGGTGCGGAATTATACCACGTGGTCCTCGGACGAAAAATAAATCAATATACCACCAACTTTACCAAACCCGGTATGTCATTTCTTTTCTCCTCCTTGCGGCTTGAGTTAAGGTATTCGTTTTTGTACGTCTGCTATGCACGCATAGCATGTGATTGAGGGACCTTGTGGTAGTGCTATGCGCGCATAGCACTACCACAGGTCCTCACTCCATAGGCGCAGAGGGAGTGAGGGAGCCGCCGTTTTGTTTCTTACAAATTGTTTTCGAAAAGAAAAAAAGACCCCATGCCACCTGGCTTTTTGAACATGGTCCGGCTAGCTAAGGAGGAGCGGTCAAAGCTGAAAAAGTCTCAAGAAGCTGAGCAGAGTTTGGTGCCTTCCGAATTTGAAAGATTTGATATGTTTGGCCAAAATTGTCTTTATCAGGTGTATCGTGGAAATTGTGTCAAACTCGACCACACTTTGAGACCTGGCAACTATTCCTTGTGCATTGCTGACATACCTTACGGGTTTAAGTTGCCTGACAGCCGTGGTGATGACTCACCATTTACGTACACGGAGTTTGATTCTTTTTTGGGAAGGTTTGTTAAGATAAACACTGCTCCGCTCTGGAGGATTGTCGTCTTCCACTCCACTAACCAGGCCGGTATGGTGCAGGCTATGAAGACCCCTTTGCAAGGCTGGTTCTGAGGCTGCCATATGGTAAGCGTCTAGTTGTTTTCTCCATGCGAGGGCATAAGCGAATACAAAAGTGTTTTCCTTTCTTTGCGGGTTAAAGGCGAATATTAGGAGGTGGGTGGTGCTAGACTTGTCCAAGCGTGTGGGGGCTTGATTCACATAGGCTACCATAAGCGTGTATAGGCGGGAGAAGCCAAATGCACTATAACTTCTTTGGCATGGATTTTTATAATGCGTTTCAATGCCCGATGATCTTACAAAACTTTCTGAACCAGTTCACCCGGGGGCGCATTGTCCAATCCTACGAAGCCTCGAGACTAGTGCCAAACACGGACATGTTCACCGCCCAACTGGAGATTGGAGTCGTTGGCCTTTATTCCGAGGATACGGCACCCACGTTGACATTGCATTACGGGGCGCGGCTGCGCGTAGCCCATTGTGCGGCAGCGGATCGCGGTGCACACATCAAGTCGTGTGGTTCGCCCTACGGCTTAGGATGCAGGGAACTTGGGATCAGGATAAGGATGGTGTTCCGCCTTCTCTGCTCGAGGAGCCAGTGCCTCCTCTTACAGGGAACACCGGCGATCAAGGCGACTATATTGAATTGATTCCGTCGAAGATCCACTTAAGGTCACACGGGTTGAAGGTCCTACTGAAGTCGAGGAAAATCTAGAAGCTACTAAGCCCTAAGTCTCCCGAAGGTTTTGAATCAGGATGAGGAAATACCTGCAAGGATGTTCCTTTGGATATTTAAAATTTCTGTTCCAAAAGTTAAACATTTTATTCTATGTGCCCTATTTTAAATGTAATATATTCCATTAATGACTGTCATGTCTATGCGCGCATAGGCTTTTCTCTTTTCAGTTGCATTTTGTTGGTCTAAAAAGTTTGTCTTTTACTTTGTTTAAAAACAAGAAAACCTGCTTGTCTTCGAAATGTGGATTTCTTTAGGCTCACTGCGTTTTTTAAAAAAATTATATTTTAATAAGGATTTGCCTTCTCTATGCTTTATAGGCTTTTCTCTTTTCAGTTGCATTTTTGTGCTCCAAAAAGTGTGTTTCTTACTTTGTCCAAAACCAAGAAAACCTGCTTGTCTTCGAAATGTGGACTTTTTTAGGCTCACTGCGTTTTTTGGGCTTGTTTTTTTTTTTAAAATGGCTAAAATGCCGAATTTACGTGTTTTTGAAAAAGGAATCTGCAATTGCACCACAGGTCATTAGTGCGTTTGCTAGGTCACCTTGTTTTCTATCGTAATGATGGTATGGCTTCTAAGTAATAAGAGCTCGCTAGAGGTAGGTTTGGTGCAATGACTGTTTAAATTACATAACTTCTATCCTTTGCATTATGTGATGTCTTCTAACTAATAAGAGCTCGCTAGAGGGAGGGCTTGATCCTCCGACCTTGTGGTTAACAGCCACACGCTCTAACCAATTGAGCTACTAAAGCATAACATAATTGAACCAACTGCGCAAAAACATAGTATGACTTATAACGTGCTTTAACGTCTTGAACTTGATGCTATTCTTTGCATTATTGGATGTGTTCTAAATAATAGGAGCTCGCTAGAGGGAGGGCTTGAACCTCCGGCCTTGTGGTTAAATGACCACACGCTCTAACCAAACCCAGCTACTCCAGCCAAAGCATAACATAATTGAACCGGTAGAGCTACTCTAGCCAAAACACATTATGAGTTATGGTGTGCTTTTAAATCTTGAGTGCACAAAATGTTTAAATTTCGTAACTTATGCAACTTGATGCTATCCTTTGGATGATAGGATACCTTTCTAGTAGGATCCAAAACAGAATATGACTTCCAATGTTTTTCTCTAGATCATGTTGTGCCAATATATTGTTTAAATTAAATAACTTCTATCGTAATGATGGTATGGCTTCTAAGTAATAAGAGCTCACTAGAGGTAGGTTTGGTGCAACGACTATTTAAATTACATAACTTCTATCCTTTGCATTATGTGATGTCTTCTAACTAATAAAAGCTCGCTAGAGGGAGGGCTGGGCTTGAACCTCCGACCTTGTGGTTAACAGCCACACGCTCTAACCAACTAAGCTACTCCAGCCACACGCTCTAACCAAGTGAGCTACTCCAGCCAAAGCATAACATAACTCAACCAACAACATAGTATGACTTATAACGTGCTTTAACGTAACTTGATGCTATTCCTTGCATTATTGGATGCATTCCAAATAATAGGAGCTCGTTAGAGGAAGGGCTTGAACCTCCGCCTTGTGGTTACCAGCCACACGCCTAACCAACCGAGCTACTTCATTATGAGTTATTTAAACATAACATAATTGAACGGTATCCTTTGGATGAGCTACTCTTGCCAAAACACATCCTATATTATAAAGTTTTTAGTGTGTATGTCTATTCGGCATAAAACCCTAAAACTTTCGAATGCCAAGATTTGATTAAAATTTTTCGGCTTTGGCCGAAATATCCTTTCTCTTCTCGCTCTATGCGATTTAGGGATTTAGGGCATCTCCATGGCTTTGGGTGTTGCGCAAAATCTTCTTTTGATTAGGTGGCTAGAGATGCCTAGAGACTACAAGACACTGGCAAACCAATGTTCTTTTATTGCCATGGCTTTCGAATCAATCTTCTTCTAAATATTGAAGAGATAAAAAGCAATGTAATATTTAGGGTCCAAGGCGGCGAAAATTTTAGCGCTTTGGTTCAAAAGAGATGTTCAGGAAATGAATTACGGGGAATTGTAGAGCCTACGGAAGAATGTTGCGAGGGAGGTATTTGTCATCTTATGAAGCTCTTTGGCACCTCAATCTCGATGTTTTTGTGTTGTTCCAAATTGGTCTTTGCCTTAGAACGTTCGACATGGGATTTTCTTTTTTCTTCAAGCCATTCTTGCGGATGAGATGGGACTTGGAAAGGCGATCCGGGTGAATTCACTTCTTTGGTTCATCTAGAAGTTACGCCGTTAGCATTGTATAACTTAAGTCAAGTTCTTTTGTTAGGCTCTTGCATTTCTAGCCCTCCTCCAACATCTGGAAGGAGATCCCCGGTCCTCATTTAATTGTCATCCAAAGATACGTACATGCATTTGAAAACGCCGGCAAAGGGAACTGTCTAAAATGGTGTCCTTCTTTTGATGTGGTACTATTCCATGGCTTTCACATGTCTTTATAGTAGTAGGACATGAGTACTTTATTTGCTAAGGCATTGTAGGAAAGAATACATGAATTACGACATGTGTAATACTTCTATTGTCACATGTCTTTATAGAAGTCGGAGGAAAAGAATACTTTCGATTCTCTACATGTCATATGCTTCCATGTCACATGTCTTTATAGTAGTAGGATGTAGTACTTTATTTGCCAAGGCATTGTAGGAAAGAATACATGAATTACGACATGTGTAATACTTCTATTCTCACATGTCTTTATAGAAGTAGGAAAGAGTACTTGATTCTCTACATGTCCTATCCTTCCATATCAAGGGTCTTTATAGTGGTAGGACATAGTACTTGATTTGCTACATGTGATGACGTGCGCGATCACATGTTCTTATACTAGTATTCCATGTAACACAAGTTACTTCAACTACTTCAATTACTTAACACCTATTTTTGCATAACGTGGGCACCAACATGCCAAGGTGGCTCTAACATGCCACCTAGGCTCAAACATGCCAAGGTGGCTCCAACATGCCACCTAGGCTCCCAACATGACAAAATGGCTCAAACATGCCACCCAGGGTCTAACGTGCTCAAACATGCCGCGATGCTCCAACATGCCACCTATGCTCCAACTTGCCAAGGTGGCTCAAATATGCGTGGGCTCCAACATGCCACCTAGGCTCCAACATTCCTAGGTGGCTCAAACATGCCATAGGCTCAAACATGCCATGCTTGCTCACTTAGGCTCCAACATGCCAAGGTGGCTCCAACATGCCACCTAGGCTCAAACATGCAAGGTGGCTCAAACATGCCACCTAGGCTCCCAACATGCCACCCAGGCTCCAAACATGCCCGGTGGCTCAAACATGCCAAGGTGGGGTTCCAAACATGCCACCTAGGCTCCAACATGCCACCTAGGCTCAAACATGCCAAGGTGGCTCAAACATGCCACGTGGGCTCCACCATGCCCCCTAGCCTCCAACATGCCAAGGTGGCTCACAACATGCCACCTAGTTTTAAATATGCCAAGTTGGCTCAAACATGCCACCTAGGGCTCCAACATGCCAGGTGGCTCCTAACCACGCCACCTGGGCTCAAACATGCCACGTGGGCCCAACATGCCACGTGCCAAGGTGGCTCAACATGCCACCTAGGCTCCAACATGCTCAAACATGCCACCTTGGGCTCTAACATGCCACCTATGCTCCAACTTGCCAAGGTGGCTCAAATATGCCACGTGGGCTCCAACATGCCAAGGTGGCTCCAAGCATGCCACAATGGGCTCCAACATGCCACCTAGGTTCTAACATGGCAAGGTGGTCCAAACATGCCACGTGGTCTCAACATGCCACCTAGGCTCCAACATGCCAAGGTGGCTCCAACATACGCCAAGGTGGCTCAAACATGCCACCCTCCAGGCTCCAACGATGCTCAAACATGCCAAGGGTGGCTCAAACATGCCGTGGGCTCCAACATGCCAAGGTGGCTCAAACATGCCACCTAGGCTCAAACATGCCAAGGTGGTTCCCACATGCCAGGTGGCTCCAACATGCCACCTAGGCTCAAACATGCCAAGGTGGCTCAAACATGCCACCTAGGCCTCAACATCATGACAAAATGGCTCAAACATGCCACCTAGGCTCCAACGTGCTCAAACATGTACCCACGCGAGGGCTCCAACATACCACTGTATGCTCCAACTTGCCAAGGTGGCTCAAATATGCCACGTGGGCTCCAACATGCCACCTAGGCTCCAACATTCCTAGGTGGCTCAAACATGCCATCTAGGCTCAACATGCCACCCGGGCTCAAACATGCCAGTGGCTCAAACATGCCAAGGTGGGCTCAAACATGCCACCTAGGCTCCAACATGCCAAGGTGGCTCAAACATGCCACGTGGACTCCATAATGCCGTGGGCTCCCAACATGCCAAGGTCCAAACATGCCACCTAGGCTCAAACATCACCAAGGTGGCTCCAACATGCCATGCAGGCTCCAACATGCCAAGGTGGCTCGGGGCATGCCACCTAGTCTCAAGCATGCCACCTAGGCACCCCAAGTGGTGACATGGCATGCCAAGTAAGCAAAGGTCAAGTTTTGACTAGGCCAAAAACCAAAGATGTCCATCTTTGGTCTTTTCGATGGGTGATGTTGGCAAATTTTTAGGTGACATGGCTAGATGATGGTGACATGGACCTTGGATGTCCGGCAAACAGGGTAGGCACCTCGACCTACGCCCCTTTCTTGTGAAGGGAGTCTCCGAAAAGGTATATATGCTGGTGCATTTTTTCTCTTGCGTATGCGCCATCATCTTTGCACATCCCTATAAGATTTCACCTTTTTGAGACCGGATTTTTATCAGGCTTTTCTTTGTGTTTATGCTCTGAAATTCATAATTAATGCATGGGGCAGGGAAAATCCTGGTTTTCAGCCGGTGGCTTGCCAAGTGGCCCTCGGAGAGTCTGAGGAAAATCCCGGTATTTTTAGGATGAGTTTTAGACCCCGATTTTTATTGGGATGGATGGTTGGCCGACAAGGTTTAGACCACGTTTTGATTTTGGGGCATGGAGGAGGCCCGGATTACGATCCGACCCGCCCGGCGTCGTCGGAGCAACGAAAATTACCCTAGGGGACAAGTTCCACGGCGAGTTTTTCCTGGGGATCAATCACTTACCCCTCACTACAGGAGGTATTCAAAGATCCACCTCCATGCCAATTGACTACAAGTGTGTAGTAAACGACCTACTTTGGCGTTTCTTGAGAGGGGTGGTCTTCACTTCCCACGAAACTTGGTCCCCTAGGTAATGGGGATGTTCGGGTCCATTGGCTGGAGCCGGTTCGATTCCGAGTGGGGGGTCCAACCCACCCCTCGGCCCCGGCTTGGACTAGCCTGCATGAGAACAAGATACTTGGGGTTCACCCTCGAGGCCACGGTAGAAGATTGAAGTGAGAATAAAGCACTAGGACTGCTAGGTGGTATACATGTGACCACCGGAGAAGCAAAGCTAGCTCCACTACCTAGTAGGACGCATTACCCCCGGTGGTCTCAGGAAGGGGGTTGGCTCTAAGCTTCGTCTCATTCCTCTGCTTGTGCTTCAATTGCGGTGCATTTTTTTCTCTTGCGTGTGCAGCCATGCCACATCCCGCCAAGATTTCACCTTTTCGAGACCGAATTTTTATCAGGCTTTTCTTTGTGTTTATGCTCCAGGAAATTCATAATTAATGCATGGGGCAGGGGAAAAATCCTGGTTTTCAGCCACCGGGCTTGCCAAGTGGCCCAGAGTATAGGAAAATCCCCAGGTATTTCGGATGAGTTTTAGACCCCGATTTTTGATTGGGATGGCCACCGCTGGCCTTGACAGGGTTTAGACCACGTTTTCAATCACTTACCAGGGGATCAATCGACTTACCCCAAGTTTTCCCTGGGGATCAATCACTTACCCCTCACTAGGAGGGTATTCAAAGATCCACCTCCATGCCAATTGACTACAAGTGTGTAGTAAAGCTAATCGCTTGGAGAGGGGGTGGTCTTACGCCACCTAAACTTGGTCCCCAGGTAATGGGGATGCCCTATCGGGTCCATTGGCGGAGCCAGTTCGATTCGGGATGGGGGTCAGCCCGCCCTCATTGCCTTGGATTAGCCTCGCAAGAATAAGATACTTGGGGTTCACCGAGGCCCCGGTAGAAGATTGAAGTGACAATAGGAGCACTAGGACTGCTAGGTGGTATACATGTGACCACATGGAGAAGAAAAAGATAGCTCCACCTTTCAATGGGGGTTCTGGACACCCGGTGGCCTCCTAAAGGGGGTTGGCTCGAAGCTTCGCCTCATGCCTCTGCTTGTGCTTCTATTGTTTGCATTTTCTCGGTGTGCGGTGCAGCCATGTTGCATATCCACCAAGATTTCACCTTTTTTGAGACCCGGATTTTTATCCGTGTTTTTTTGTGTTTATGTCAGGAAATTCATAATTAATGCATGGGGGAAAAAATCCTGATTTTCAGCCAGCTGGCTTGCCAAGTGGCCGCTGAGCCGCATGTGAAAATCCCGGTATTTTGGGCTGCAGCTTTAGACCCTCGATTTTTATTGGGATGGCCACCGCTATCTCCATTGTGGTTTAGACCACGCCGGGATTTTTGGGGCATGGAGGAGGCCCGGATTGGCGATCCGACCTTCCACATCGCCCCGCCGAAATTACCCTAGAGGACAAGTTCCACTACCAGTTTTCCCTGTGGGATCAATCACTTACCCCCCCCACTAGGAGGTATTCAAAGATCCACCTCCATGCCAATTGACTACAAGTGTGTAGTAAACCACCTACTTTGGCTTTTGGAGAGGGGTGGTCTTCAGTCACCAAACTTGGTCTCCTAGGTAATGGGGATGTTCCGGTCCATTGGCGAGCTTTTCCTTAGTTCCTGAGTGGGGGTCAGCCCGGCCCTCTCAGCCTTTTGGACTAGCCTCGAGAACAAGATACTTGGGGTCACCCCGAGGCCCGGGTAGAAGATCGAAGTGAGAATAGCAGCACTAGGACTGCTAGGTGGTATACATGTGACCACCTGGAGAAGCAAAGCTAGCTTCAATCGCCCAAGATGGGGACGCCATCGATTCCTGGCCTCCTAAGGGGTTGGCTCTAAGTCGTCTCATGCCTCTCGCTTTGTTTTTCTATTGCCGCTGCATTTTTCGCAGGTGTGCAGCCATGCAAGACATCCCGCCAAGATTTCACCTTTTTTTCGGAGACCTGAATTTTTATTCGCTTTTCTTTGTGTTTATGATCCGGAAATTCATGATTAATGCATAAATGGAAAAATCATGGTTTTCAGCCAGCTGGCTTGCCAAGTGGCCCCGAAGCCGCACAGAAAATCCCGTATTTCCGGTGAGCTTTAGACCCTCGATTTTTATTGGGATGGCCACCGCTGGCCCTCAGGTGGTTTAGACCACGTTTTTGATTTTGGGGCATGGAGGAGGCCCCGGATTGGCGATCCGACTCTCCATGTCATCGGAATGCGTAAATTACCTAGGGGACAAGTTCCACGGCCCTCTTGATCGTGAGGAGCATCCTTATCAAATCCTACCAAACCCTAGGGTTTGGTAGGGTTTACATCTCGAAAGGCCAAGACGGAGACTAACACATCCAAACTTTGCATGGAGTTCTCTCGTGGTATGCTCGGGGACCATGCCCTGAGATGGGGTCAATCCCCCCGCAAAGATGCTTTTTCCGCACTCCCCTTCACCGGAAAGGGGCTTGTGAAGGGAGTCTCCAAAGGTATGCCGACCGGAAATTTGGCTCGCCTCCAAAGGCCATGAGGGTAATCCAAAGACGGGTATTCCACGCCGATCCCTCGGGGCCCTCCGGGTCATCTGAGCATCCCTGCAACGTAAACCCTATCAAACCTAGGCTCCAACGTGCTCAAACATGCCAAGGTGGCTCAAACATGCCACGTGGCTCCAACATGCCACATAGGCTCCAACATGCCATGTGGGCTCCAACATGCCAAGGTGGCTCAAACATGCCACCTAGGCTCAAACATGCCAAGGTGGTTCCTACATGCCAAGTTGGCACCTAGGCTCGTGCATGCCACCTAGGCATGTGTGTTTAGCAAAGGTGCACCTAGCTATCCGAGAAAATGATCACATTTTGGCCTCCTAAACGCTTTTGGATTTACCTCTCCTCCCAAAGGTCGCAATTAGAAGTCAAGAACACATTTTGTAGTAGCAATTTTTTTGGAATGATTCGGGATCGCCAATAGATCCAAACTCTATTATTTCGGGGTTGCCATGGTTCGCATACATGTTTGAAAAGGTACACCAGTCCCAAGTGCAATCGACACGCTTTTGGCCTCCATAACGTAAACCCTACAATAACCGGCAAGGCAATGTGGTTTACGTTTTGGAGGCCATACCCCCAGCCGATTGGACCGTGATCTTGCACAATGTCATGAGGTAGTGGGAGGGCGCTGACGCTTTAAGATGGAGCCCTAAACCTTCCGTAAGTATTCGACCCAAAATGTCCTCTCGAAGGTCCCCGCCACCGGATGGGCAACTCTCCCACCCGAACTATGATCCGACTCGCCAACTTAACTCAAACATCGACATTACCCAGAGACCAAGTTTTGTGGGCGTAAGACCACCCCGCCCGTGAAGCCAAAGTAGCTCATGTCCAACACGCTCATAGTGAATTGGCCTTAGCTGAAGGGTGCGTAATACGCGCCATGTAGAGGGTTCATGCTTTTTTGCTGCAAAAATGACCATGTAACTTGGTCCCTAGGGTAATTTTACTGCTTCTGGACGATATGGCTTAAGTCAAATCTCCATTCCTGAGCCTTTGTAATCGCCCCAAACGACAAAGCACACGGCTTTCTACATGGTCGATCGCAGGACACTTTGCGGTTTGATATGTTCTCTGGACAGATCTTGAATTTTTTGATACTTGAAGAGTGGATTCAAAGGTCGGATGGAAATCGGGCTCCGGAAGGGAGGCATTGGCATTTGCCCTCCGGAGGAGCACTAGTAGGAAAGCCCCGCCTCGGTAACCTTTGTGATGTCCGCCTCCCGGGTCCGCCACCTAGGCTCCAACGTGCCACCTAGGCTCCAACATCCACCTAGGGCTCCAACATGCCACCTAGGCTCAAGTGTGCCAAGGTGGCTCAAATATGCCACCTAGGCTCCAACATGCCACGAGGCTCCAACATGCCACCTAGGCTCCAACATGCCAACGTGGGCTCCAACATGCCACCTAGCATGCCACCTAGCCTCCAACATGCCACGTGAGCTCCAACATGCCACATAGGCTCCAACATGCCAAGTTGGCTCCAATGTGCCACCTAAGCTCAAGCATGCAAGGTGGCTCAAATATGCCACCTAGGCTCCAACATGCCACCAAGGCTTTAACATGCCAATGAGGGCTCCAACATGCCACCCAGGCTCCAACATGCCTCGTGAGCTCCAGCATGCCACCCAGGCCCAACGTGCCACCTAGGTCCAACATGCCAAGGTGGCTCCAACATGCCACCTAGGGCTCAGCGTGCCAAGGTGGCTCAAACATGCCACCCAGGCTCAACATGCCACGAGGCTCCAACATGCCATCTAGGCTCCAACTTGCCAACCACTCCAACATGCCACGTGGGCTCCAACATGCCACCCAGCATGCCACCAAGGCCCAACATGCCACCAAGGCTTCAACATGCCAATGAGGCTCCAACATGCCACCTAGGCTCCAACATGCCCTCGTGAGCTCTAGCATGCCACCCAGGTTCCAACGTGCCACCTAGGCTCCAACATGCCAAGGTGGCTCCAACATGCCACCTAGGCTCAAACATGCCACCTAGGCTCCAACATGCCATGTAGGCTCCAACATGCCAACCAGGCTCCAACATGCCACCCACGCCCGACATGCCACGTGGGCTCCAACATGCCACCTAGCATGCCATTATAGGCTCCAACATTGCCACCCAGGTTCCAACATGCCACTGAAGCTCCAACATGCCAAGTTGGCTCCAACGTGTTACCTAGGCTCCAACATGCCAGCGGCTCACAACATGCCACCTAGGTTTTAAATATGTTGTTGGCTCAAACATGCCACCTGGGCTCCAACATGCCACCGTGGCTCAACATGCCACCTAGACTCAAACATGCTAGTAGGTGGCTCAAACATGCCACCTAGGCTCCAACATGACAAGGTGGCTCAAACATGCCACCTAAGCTTCAACATGCCATTTAGGCTCCAACATGCCAGTGTTGGCTTCAACATGCCAAGTTGGTTTCAACATGCCACCCAGGCTCCAACATGCCATGTCACCACTTGGAGTGCCTAGGTGGTATGCCCGAGCCACCTTGGCATGTTGAAGCCTAGGTGGCATGTTGGAGCCCGATGGGATGTTGGAGCCTAGGTGGCGGTAACATGTTGGAGCATGCGGGCATGTTTGAGCCACCTTAGCATGTTGGAGCCCACATGGCATGTTGGAGTCCACGTGGCATGTTTGAGCCACCTTGGCATGTTGGAGCCTAGGTGGCATGTTGGAGCCAACTTGGCATGTTTGAACCACCTTGTGATGCCCGGAGCCACCTTGGCATGTTGGAGCATAGGTGGCATGTTGGAGCCAAGTGGCATGTTTAAAAGGTGGCATGTTGGAGTCTAGGTGGCATGTTGGAGCCCATGTGGCATGTTTGAGACACCTTGGCATGTTTGAGCCCACGTGGCATGTTTGAGCCAACGAGGTGGCATGTTGGAGCCCATGTGGAATGTTTGAGCCACTTAGGCATGTTGGAGTCTAGGTGGCATGTTGGAGCCCACGTGGCATGTTTGAGACACCTTGGTATGCTTGAGCCTAGGTGGCATGTTTGAGCCACCTTGGCATGTTGGACCCTAGGTGGCATGTTTGAGCCACCTCGTCATGTTGGAGCCCACATGGAATGTTTGAGCCAACTAAGTGGCATGTTGCAGCCCATGTGGCATGTTTGAGCCACCTTGGCATGTTGGAGCCTAGGTGGCATGTTTGAGCCACCTTGGAATGTTGGAGCCTAGGTGGCATGTTGGAGCCCGCGTGGCATTTTGAAGCCTAGGTGGCATGCTTGAGCCACCTTGGCATGTTTGACCCTATGTGGCATGTTGGAGCCTAGGTGGCATGTTTCAGCCACCTTGGCATGTGGAGCCTAGGTGGCATGGTAGAGCCCACGTGGCATGCGCGAACCACCTTGGCATGTTGGAGCCCGCATGGCATGTTAGATCCTGCATGGCATGTTAGAGCCCACATGACATGCTGGAGCCAAACAGCTGGCATGAATCATGATGGATCCTAGGGGCACAACGTTTGAACCATAAAAATGAACATATGAATTAAACCATTAAAAAAATATTTCATATAACCAAGATGGACGACTAAGATCTTGATCCCCATCCTATTATATTATTGGCCCTTAGAACGGCTGCTGTGATTCACGATGATATCAACGGCGGGATATTGATCCGGTCCTCTCCTTTCATTGGCTCTAGCGGGCCCTGGGATTAATGGCCTGTATTTTTCATTTCCCTCCATTATGGCAATGGTGGGGCTTCTTTGCGCCCTCGTATTTTTCATTCCCTCCCTTAGCTATGGCGATGCGGAGCTCCTTCCGGTTATGGCTTGCGACTTCGATTATGGTTCGGTTATGGTTTGTTATGGTGAGGAGGAGAGAGGTTATGATCCCATTTGCCAGCCGCATCTCGGCCAGATCCGGCATTTTTCTCAGAAAGTGATCTTTCTTTTCAAAGATCTTTCGCCAAATCCATAGCAAAGATCTCGCCAGATCCGGCATCGCTCAGAAGCAGATCTTTCTTCAAAGATCTTTTCGGCCCGGATCCGTGAAAGCATCTCGGCCGGATCCGTAGTAGGTGCTTTTGTAGGTTACATGCAAAGCAAGGGAGAAATAATCAGTCCGCTTTTGTTTGAACTCTATTTGCTTTTCGCCGGTGAAATGAAAGTTTTGCTATTTTGTTTCTCGATTTCTCTTTTTCTTCATATTTTGCTTTCCTGCATTTTCTCCTTTAGGGACCGTTCTATTATCCCGGTGAGTTAGGGTTTTCGGCGGCTAGGCGCGGTGATTAGCCTTGCAAAGAACACATGAGGTCCACTCAAGCTTTTCATCTTCTTTGATTTTTTTTCCAGATAAATCACAGCATGACTCATTTCTTTGATTTTTCTTCAGATAGGAATTGCTGCTGGTGCTCGTGTTTTTGCCTTGACTTGATGATATGCTGCTTTCCTACCAAAGCAATAGTTTTTCTCCCTTCAAAACCTTCACTATTTGTACATGCATCTTATTTCCGGTTTATGGCATCTTATTTTGTTGATACAAAAGGTTAAGCTTATGATATGATTAATGGAAATAAAATCATTCATTTCTTCAACTTCAGTTGTACAAGTTTATGGTTTATTGTCTAAATTTCGTGGTGTTCATCTTTTTCCATCCAATCTCATGGTTGTAATGACACATTTATTTGTCGACAATGATCTATCAATCAAAAGATAAAACAAAAGATAAAATAAAATAACTTTGATAGGGAAGCACTTACAATTAATGATTCAAACCAAACGACAATAAATTACAATGCCAAACGACAATAAACTACAATATGATCCTATTGTTTTTTAATTGTGGTATATATTAGTTTTTTATTTGAATGTATGCCACGTGCCAATATATGATTAGTTAGAAGTTATATTAGAAACAACACCTTGTTTTTTTCTATATGTGCTAATAATGTTTTTATTTGAAAAAGTAAGCCACATGTCGATGCTTGATTAGTTAAAATACCATTTTATTATTTATAAAATATGCCACGCGTCAATATTTCATTAGTTAAAGGCAATTGAAAACAACACCTTGTTTTTTTCTATATGTTATTATAATAATTCTTTACATGTCCGTAATTTAGAAAAACAATACTTAATAGCATAAAAAACAACATCAAGATTTCAAAAACACACGTGGTACTTTGTTAAATAACATGTAACTATTTTTAAAAACAATCTTACTTTCATGTTGTAATTTAGCTTTCCACATATGGTAATATGAAGACCTACATATGTAATTTTGAAGATAAACAACGCATGGTTCTATTAAAAACAACAGTGAATGAAAAAAAAAAACACACACGTTGATAAAAAATCACAAAAACCATGTCAATTTTTTCACGCTGCGTGGATTTTTCGCGCAAAAACCACCGCCTCTTTTGTGCAAATCCGGATAAACAGGCCACATGGACTTTTGGGGCCATTTTGGTGTTGTTTTTGGCATAAAACAACACTTCCGTACAACTAAAAAACAACTGTGGACCAAAATTCGGGGTCAGTGTGTTAACATCATGCTTTTGTTTTACAGATGCCTACAAAAAATGATACAGACGATGTGCTCCAACACATTCTCAATTGGAGCAATCAATCGATGATTTACATGGTTCAATGACGTCATTCGATGTGAACTTAGATGAATGCCCAGACATCACCCTCCCACAATTGAATGCATTTCAAGCTATACTTTGCCAACATCTAAATGGACGAATCCAAATGCATATTCTTGGCACCCATTCATTTTTATCCTTTGTACAAAAATTACGAGAAAAGAAAAGCCAAGATATACATCACAAACAACGAAATACATACAACAAAATACATAGCAAAACTTGAGTTATTTATCAACAATCTATAGGTCCGTAGGATTGGATATTGGACAATGTATGTCATGTTGTCCTATCACACCGAAGAAGACGAACAACTGGAGACTGAAGAGCAACAAGCACAAAGCCAGGAGAGTGATGACCAACATATGCGGAGCCAACAACCAGGATTCGATCAAGACTTGGTAGAGATACTCGAAGAATACAACTTGGAACTCCTCGCCACCTCACAGAGACTTTGACTATAACCTCACCTCAAACCTGCATAGATTAACATTTTACTTCCACTCAAAATTGCTAAGAACAAGCATCACAATGTTCTACTCAAAGCTCTCAGAGATACTGATGCAAAACCATCTAACATGAAGGAGATAGGCTTCTTAAACGTTCTTAAACCTTTGGAAAGTTTTCGTTATAATAAAAAGGTACAAATGTTGAATTATACTGCACACTTTTCTCATTGTGGCTAAAACATTTACAACCTCCCAAAGTATGCCCAGCAACGCTGGGCACCATTACTAGTTATGAGTTATGGTGTGCTTTTAAGTCTTGAGTGCACAAAATGTTTCAATTTCATAACTTACACTTTGGATGATAGGATACTTTTCAAATTGTAGGATCCAAAACAGAGCATGACTTCCAATGTTTTTCTCTAGATTATGTGTGCCAATATATTGTTTAAATTAAATAACTTCTATCGTAATGATGGTATGGCTTCTAAGTAATAAGAGCTCGCTAGAGGTAGGTTTGGTGCAATGACTGTTTAAATTATATAACTTCTATCCTTTGCATTATGTGATGTCTTCTAACTAATAAAACCTCGCTAGAGGGAGGGCTTAAACCTCCAGCCTTGTGGTTAACAGCCACACGCTCTAACCAACTGAGCTACTCCAGCCAAGGCATAACATAATTGAACCAACTGTGCCAAAAACATAGTATGACTTATAACGTGCTTTAACGTCTTGAACTTGATGCTATTCTTTGCATTATTGGATGCATTCCAAATAATAGGAGCTCGCTAGAGGGAGGGCTTGAACCTCCGGCCTTGTGGTTAACAGCCACACTCTCTAACCAATTGAGCTACTCCAGCCAAAGCATAACATAAATGAACCAGTAGAACTACTCTAGCCAAAACACATTATGAGTTATGGTGTGCTTTTAAAGCTTGAGTGCACAAAATGTTTAAATTTCGTAACTTATGCAATTTGATGCTATCCTTTGGATGATAGGATACCTTTCAAATTGTAGGATCCAAAACAGAGTATGACTTCCAATGTTTTTCTCTAGATCATGGTGTGCCAATATATTGTTTAAATTAAATAACTTCTATTGTAATGATGGTATGGCTTCTAAGTAATAAGACCTCGCTAGAGGTAGGTTTGGTGCAACGACTATTTAAATTACATAACTTGTATCCTTTGCATTATGTGATGTCTTCTAACTAATAAGAGCTCGCTCGAGGGAGGGCTTTGGCTCGAGTAGCTCAGTTGGTTAGAGCGTCTTGAGTGCACAAAATGTTTAAATTTCGTAACTTATGCAACTTGATGCTATCCTTTGGATGATAAGATACCTTTCAAATAGTAGGATCCAAAACAGAATATGACTTCCAATGTTTTTCTCTAGATCATGTTGTGTCAATATATTGTTTAAATTAAATATCTTCTATCTAAGTAATAAGAGCTCGCTAGAGGTAGGTTTGGTGCAATGACTGTTTAAATTATATAACTTCTATCCTTTGCATTATGTGATGTCTTCTAACTAATAAGAGCTTGCTAGAGGGAGGGCTTGATCCTCCGACCTTGTGGTTAACAACCACACGCTACGCTCTAACCAACTGAGCTACTAAAGCATAATATAATTGAACCAACTGTGCCAAAAACATAGTATGACTTATAACGTGCTTTAACTTTAACGTCTTGAACTTGATGCTATTCTTTGCATTATTGGATGCGTTCTAATAAATAATAGGAGCTCGCTAGAGGGAGGGCTTGAACCTCTGGCATTGTGGTTAATGTACCACACGCTCTAACCAATCGAGCTACTCCAAGCCAAAGCATAACATAATTGAACCAGCAGAGCTACTCTAGCCAAAACACATTATGAGTTATGGTGTGCTTTTAAATCTTGAGTGCACAAAATGTTTAAATTTCGTAACTTATGCAACTTGATGCTATCCTTTGGATGATAGGATACTTTTCAAATCGTAGGATCCAAAACAGAGTATGACTCATGGAATAAATTACTACTCCTATATTTTAGTGTAGCCAAAATAGGTTTAGCTAAACTACATTCAAATTGGGGCTAGAAGTTTCTAACACTTGGCTAAACTAAATGGTTTTTCTCCATCACACTTTCTTGCTTTTGGCTAAACTTTCACAAAATGGAAAGGCAAATATTAGCCATCACGCGATATTAATTTGAAAAATTCTAAGCATTTTGGCAAAAACATTGAATTTATTGTAAATACATAAATCAAGACACAAACATATATGAACAGGTTCAAAAACCTAAAAAAATGGGACTACATTGTTCCTTTTCCTCTAATGCTTCAATTTTGTACTTGGAACAAAAAAGAAAGTGGAAAAAAGAAAGAAAAATATAAACCCTATTTGAAATATCTTAAAGTTAGTACATACATTGGTGTTGGATTTCGGGCTAATCTATCCATTTTTCCAAGCCCACTCTATCTTAGGTTTAGCTAATCGATGTCCTGATGGATATGTCTGAAGGTAAAGGTTTGGCTATTCAACCTAAAAACTCACTTGGGCGGCAAAAAAATTGGGCTAAAATTTTCTTTTTTTGGGGCATTTTTTCCGTTTACTTTAGCCGTTTTTCTTGGCAAAACTGCTACAAAATAGCCATTTGGCTAACCTTAGCCGTTATTTTATTCCATGGTATGACTTCCAATGTTTTTGGGGCTAACCTTAGCCGTTATTTTATTCCATGGTATGACTTCCAATGTTTTTCTGCGCCAAAAACATAGTATGACTTATAACGTGCTTTAACGTCTTGAACTTGATGCTATTCTTTGCATTATTGGATGCGTTCTAAATAATAGGAGCTCGCTAGAGGGAGGGCTTGAACCTCCGACCTTGTGGTTAACAGCCACACGCTCTAACCAACTGAGCTACTCCAGCCAAAGCATAACATAATTGAACCAGCAGAGCTACTCTAGCCAAGACACATTATGAGTTATGGTGTGCTTTTAAATCTTGAGTGCACAAAATGTTTAAATTTCGTAACTTATGCAACTTGATGCTATCCTTTGGATGATAGGATACTTTTCAAATCGTAGGATCCAAAACAGAGTATGACTTCCAATGTTTTTCTCTAGATTATGTGTGCCAATATATTGTTTAAATTAAATAACTTCTATCGTAATGATGGTATGGCTTCTAAGTAATAAGAGCTCGCTAGAGGTAGGTTTGGTGCAATGACTGTTTAAATTACATAACTTCTATCCTTTGCATTATGTGATGTCTTCTAACTAATAAAAGCTCGCTAGAGGGAGGGCTTAATCCACCGACCTTGTGGTTAACAGCCACACGCTCTAACCAACTGAGCTACTAAAGCATAACATAATTGAACCAACTGCGCCAAAAACATAGTATGACTTATAACGCGCTTTAACGTCTTGAACTTGATGCTATTCTTTGCATTATTGGATGCGTTCTAAATAATAGGACCTCGCTAGAGGGAGGGCTTGAACCTCCGGCCTTGTGGTTAACAGCCACACGCTCTAACCAACTGAGCTACTCCAACCAAAGCATAACATAATTGAACCAGCAGACTTACTCTAGCCAAAACACATTATGAGTTATGGCGTGCTTTTAAATCTTGAGTGCACAAAATGTTTAAATTTCGTAACTTATGCAACTTGATGCTATCCTTTGGATGATAGGATACCTTTCAAATAGTAGGATCCAAAACAGAATATGACTTCCAATATGTTGTGCCAATATATTGTTTAAATTAAATAACTTCTATCGTAATGATGGTATGGCTTCTAAGTAATAAGAGCTCACTAGAGGTAGGTTTGGTGCAACGACTATTTAAATTACATAACTTCTATCCTTTGCATTATGTGATGTCTTCTAACTAGTAAGAGCTCGCTAGAGGGAGGGCTTGAACCTCCGACCTTGTGGTTAACAGCCACACGCTCTAACCAACTAAGCTACTCCAGCCACACGCTCTAACCAAGTGAGCTACTCCAACCAAAGCATAACATAACTGAACCAACAACATAGTATGACTTATAACGTGCTTTAACGTCTTGAACTTGATGCTATTCCTTGCATTATTGGATGCGTTCCAAATAACTTGATGCTATTCCTTGCATTATTGGATGTGTTCCAAATAATAGGAGCTCGCTAGAGGGAGGGCTTGAACCTCCGACCTTGTGGTTAACAGCCACACGCTCTAACCAACTAAGCTACTCCAGCCACATGCTCTAACCAAGTGAGCTACTCCAACCAAAGCATAACATAACTGAACCAACAACATAGTATGACTTATAACGTGCTTTAACGTCTTGAACTTGATGCTATTCCTTGCATTATTGGATGCGTTCCAAATAACTTGATGCTATTCCTTGCATTATTCCTTGCATTATTGGATGTGTTCCAAATAACTTGATGCTATTCCTTGCATTATTGGATGCGTTCCAAATAATAGGAGCTCGCTAGAGGGAGGGCTTGAACCTCCGACCTTGTGGTTAACAGCCACACGCTCTAAGCAACTAAGCTACTCCAGCCGAAGCATAACATAATTGAACCAGCAGAGCTACTCTAGCCAAAACACATTATGAGTTATGGTGTGCTTTTAAATCTTGAGTGCACAAAATGTTTAAATTTCGCAACTTGATGCTATCCTTTGGATGATAGGATACTTTTCAAATCGTAGGATCCAAAACAGAGTATGACTTCCAATGTTTTTCTCTAGATTACACTACAAGAGAATGAGGGTTTCACGTCAGAAAAATCGTCAGGTAAATTGAATGGTTATGTACTGACGAATATCCTGACGAACATCCTGACGATTAAATTTCTGACGATATATCGTCAGGACTAAACGTCAGACAAATCGTTAGAAATTAAACGTCAAAACTATCGTCAGAGAAATCATCAGAATTTTACGTCAGGTGTAACGTCAGACTTTTCGTCAGAAAAAACGTCAAAACGTTGCGTCAGAAAAATCGTCAGGAAAAACGTCAGAAAAATTTTTTTTTTTTTTTTTAATCATAACAATTGATCCCAAAGCCTGTTTTGAATGAAATTTGTTGCATTGGAAAGCTCTCTTATAGATCTCTTCCATCGTGTAGAATTAAATCAAGTTTGATTAAGTTATTTGGTTGAAAAGCATAACCTTTTGGCTGGCTTTGGTTAGGGTTTTTTTCAATGTAACCTCCATTTGAAAACCTTTCTAGATTAGTTATCTAGTAATTAACCTTTTGATTTTATGAACCTTATGAACAAGTGTAGGTTGATAATAATTATGATGATCTCTTTAAACTTTGAATCAATAGATACTCTATTTGAATCTTCAATTCATTGAAAATTATTAATTTCTAAAGATTTTTTTAAGCAATATTGCATAAACCAAGCCATACTTATGGGATAGCATCCACAAGTTTGGTGTATTCCATGGGAATGATTTGAATAAATGCTTATGGCATATTAGTTGCCTTAGGGCTTATTACAATTTTGGCATAAAGCCTGTTAAAGTTCTACACTATGCATGTAGAAAATGAGCCTCAACAACTTAAACTTGCCTTTAAAATTGCAAAAGATTACAATGAATCCGAATCTTAATATGGCCAAGATTACAATGAATACAAACCTTAATATGGCAAAGGCGTCTAGTGGGAACCTTAATATGGCCAAGTTATCTGATGTATATTTGCCGGCCAATGAATCTTCTGTGTAGCTATGGTTGTAGTTATCAGAAGAGATTATTCCTATAAGGTCCATAAAAGAACAGAAAAAACAAGCAGCCGGATCCAAATCGGTAAGGAAGAAAAGTGTGAGCTGGAAGCGAAGGGATTAAGCACGGCAACGGCGAGGTATGGCGGAGGCAGGAAGCTATAGCCGGATTTGCGCTACATGTAGGCTAGTCTGCTGTTGTTTCTTATTTTCGGATTTTGTTGCGAATTTGTGTGCACCCCATTCCGCCGTTGCTTCACCGGAGTTTTTCAAGTTGAAGCTCTGGGCCATTCAGATGCTCATATTTGCTCGTACTTATGTGTTTATTCGTATTTAACAAATCCAATGGTTTTTAATGCGATGGTTTAAGAAAAAAATAAGGTATGGGTTAGAGATAAGGTGCATAAGACTTTAGGGCATACGTTTATGAGAAAAATTTAGGGCAAATTGCCTTGATAGTTTTCTGGTCGGCTACTGTGTTTGGGGCTGCATATGCACATGCAGAGATAAATCCGTCCTTATGACTAAGATAGTTTGTGGAAATATTGGTCGCTGCTTTTAGCATGGCCGACAGATCTATTTGGGTTTTCAGCAGTTTAAATTTGGTGGAGATTATGTCTCTGCGTGCTATAAATCGGCATTTAAAGATAACTTTCATATCTTTCTTCACATCTTGCTGCGAATATGAGGTATATACGAAAATATATTAGCCCTGGACTCTGAAGATTTTTCTTTAAATTTTAATTCTCTTCCATCTGCAGATCCGGGTAGACTTCGTTATTCGGCCCCCCCCATCGGAAATCAGTCGGAATCATTTTTAGCCCCTATTTTTGGTTTCAGACTTGGGTGCAGGAGAATCGAATTGCAGGTTTCAGGACGGATTTAGGGTGCAGGGGGAATCGATGCACAGGTTTCAGGACGGATTTTAGGGTGCAGGGGAGTCGATTTAGAATCGGAGGACGGATTTTAGGGTGCTTGGGTTCCTCTTTGGGGTTGATCCATTCCTTTTTTTTTTCGTTACAGTGTAGTTTCTGGTTCAATCCATGGATTTCTGGCTAAATCAGTGGGTTTCTGGTGTAGATTCGTGTGTTTCTGGTTGAATCTGAGTATTCTGGTTGCATCTGAGTATTTCCGGCAGTATTCTTGGTTTCCGGCCTGTTTTCCGATAGGGGGGGGGGCGAATAACGAAGGTGTAGATTCGAAGATTTTTCTTTAAATTTTAATTCTCTTCCATCTGCAGATCCTCTTGGAGAAACGTATATCGGAAGGTTTTTTTCCTTCAAAGTTGTACTTATCCTTGCGGAGTCTGACAGAGAGACTACTAACTGAGCCACATGAGCAACTGCAATATATGATGCAACTCTGGCTTAAGGTACAAAACTAGAATGCTAACATGTATTTGAGGCTTTCCGAGTTGTTTATGTTGTGCTGGAATATGCAGTGATGGATCAAATGTGCAGGGTTACAAGACCTGATCTTTATTAAGTTCTAAGATATTTGCCATATGTTTAGGTTTTTCTAGTTTTTTAATATTTTACGGAATTGAAAAGTACGGTGGTAGAGGTTTCCTTTTGCCGGAGTTGCTCTATTATTTGAGGAAGACAAAGATCAAGTTCTCCCGCCTCTTAAGAATGTGTCTATGAAATGACGAATGTCCCAAGTGATTTTTAAAGGTTATTATTTGCAGGTTCAATCTTTTTGTTCGCACTGATCCTTGGCTTGGTGCAGTAAATGAGGGTAGAAAGGGGCTCATCGCAATAGACAAATTCGCTCATCCATGGATTCTGCTCGTATTAAGGTTACTGGAAGAGGCATCGTGGAAACAATGCCGTCAATAGAATGATTGGAAGTGGGCTTCAGGTTAGCTTCTCTGTTTTCATTTTGGTTCGTCGTTTTGCTTTAGTTCTTCATTGGGAGATGCATATACTAGCCCTTTGTAAAATATTATTTACTATTGTCTAGAAATTATTGTACATGTATTATTACGTGTTCAACAATGTTTGATTTTGTTTAGACTCATATAGCAATTTTCAAGCTAGACTACATGTAGATATGTCAAACATTTGATGTAGAATCAGATTCGGTCATCGGAAGGTATGACATTGTAAAATATGTTTTCTAGCTGAGGCCCACTGAGGAAATGTGTTGGTTCTGTTTGAGAGGAAAGGCAAGACATTTTGTGCAGCATTGCCGCAACTGTCTGAAAAATTTTTGAGTGTTTCTTTTTTAAAGAGGAGGGGTTCCATATGGGGTACCAAGCATAGAACATCTTTCGGGGTTCCATGAGATTCTGATAAACAAGGCAGGAGGTAACATCATCCATAGAATTTAATTTCCTTTATCTATTATTGGCTGATGTGCGTGATACGTTTTCAAGTAAAGTCTATAATTAAAACAGCACGTTAACATGCATCCTTTATGTCAGCAGCATTCCCAATTTGCCCCGTCTATATTTGAACATAAAATTTCTTTTTGCCTTTGTCATGACGAAAAAGCTTACTGCTACATGCTCCATGACAGGTCTTTTCTAGATGGTTGAAAAAACACAGTAACCACAGATTTGGGATCAAGACGGTTAATGGATTGGAGACGAAATTAATAGTGCATCTGGCATGTGTCTAGACTTATGGAGCAAGTGACAAGTGAAGAATTAATAAGCAGCCAAGGTATTCTACTACTTCTTGAATTGTATATGTAAGAAATTATATGTTAAACATCACTGAACTGTGGGCTGCAGACTGCGCTACCTTCAACAAACCTGGAGCAAGTGGCAAATGAAGAATTCAAGTCTCCCTTCTTGGCTAAAGTGGCATGTCACTCAGCAGGTAAAAAGATAGAAACAATCATTCTAAATTGATCTATATATCAATGCCTATTTTGAATTTTAGGTTCATGATTTATAAAATGAGTCTGGCCTTTAAGGTATACTAGTAGTCACATACAGGGCAATCAATAATATTGTATGTTTTCATTTTTCAGAGAACAAGCATATCGCAACAAGGAAATCAAGCTGTTAGTGAGCACCTTGCCACATTATTCTTGTTGGCATTGTACATGTAACAGTGACTTGTGATTGCATTTAAATATATGCGCTTGTTTCTTCATAATTTGCAGCCTAAATTTATGTTAAACTTCAGCAGCATTAGAAGCTTTGTAATTGAAAATGCAGACATATTGCAAATCAATACAAATTTCAAAATCCAAAACTCCAAACAAAATGCAAATCTAGACAAAATGTACATAGATGAATAACCTGACAAATTTGGTGAAAATCGTTATGACGATTTTTTGACGATTTCTTTTACTTTTTTTTTGACGATTTTCATGACGATTTTTCTGACCATTTTTCTGACGATTTTTCTGACGATTTTCTTGACGTTTTTTCTGACGAACCCTGACGATTTCGCTGACGCTCAATCGTCAGAAAATTGACGATTTTTTCGACGATTTTTCTGACGATTTTTTTGACGTTTCATCGTCAGATAAAATTTGTCAGGTAAATCGTCAGCCAGTAGGGTCTGGGCAGTTGTCTGTTTTGTGAAGACCATCTGACGATTTTTCTGACGCAAAACAGGCATTCTCTTGTAGTGTTATGTGTGCCAATATATTGTTTAAATTAAATAACTTCTATCGTAATGATGCTATGGCTTCTAAGTAATAAGAGCTGACTTCCAATATTTTTCTCTAGATTATGTGTGCCAATATATTGTTTAAATTAAATAACTTCTATCGTAATGATGGTATGGCTTCTAAGTAATAAGAGCTCTCTAGAGGTAGGTTTGGTGCAATGACTGTTTAAATTACATAACTGCTATCCTTTGCATTATGTGATGTCTTCTAACTCATAAAAGATCGCTAGAGGGAGGGCTTGATCCTCCGACCTTGTGGTTAACAGCCCCACTCTCTAACCAACTAAGCTACAAAAGCATGACATAATTGAATTAACTGCGCCAAAAACATAGTATGACTTATAACGTGCTTTAACGTCTTGAACTTGATGTTATTCTTTGCATTATTGGATGCGTTCTAAATAATAGGAGCTCCCTAGAGGGAGGGCTTGAACCTCCGACCTTGTGGTTAACAGCCACACGCTCTAACCAACTGAGCTACTCCAGCCAAAGCATAACATAATTGAACCAGCAGAGTTACTCTAGCCAAAACACATTATGAGTTATGGCGTGCTTTTAAATCTTGAGTGCACAAAATGTTTAAATTTCGTAACTTATGCAACTTGATGCTATCCTTTGGATGATAGGATACCTTTCAAATAGTAGGATCCAAAACAGAATATGACTTCCAATATGTTGTGCCAATATATTGTTTAAATTAAATAACTTCTATCGTAATGATGGTATGGCTTCTAAGTAATAAGAGCTCACTAGAGGTAGGTTTGGTGCAACGACTATTTAAATTACATAACTTCTATCCTTTGCATTATGTGATGTCTTCTAACTAGTAAGAGCTCGCTAGAGGGAGGGCTTGAACCTCCGACCTTGTGGTTAACAGCCAAACGCTCTAACCAACTGAGCTACTCCAGCCACACGCTCTAACCAAGTGAGCTACTCCAACCAAAGCATAACATAACTGAACCAACAACATAGTATGACTTATAACGTGCTTTAACGTCTTGAACTTGATGCTATTCCTTGCATTATTGGATGCGTTCCAAATAACTTGATGCTATTCCTTGCATTATTGGATGTGTTCCAAATAATAGGAGCTCGCTAGAGGGAGGGCTTGAACCTCCGACCTTGTGGTGAACAGCCACACGCTCTAACCAACTAAGCTACTCCAGCCACACGCTCTAACCAAGTGAGCTACTCCAACCAAAGCATAACATAACTGAACCAACAACATAGTATGACTTATAACGTGCTTTAACGTCTTGAACTTTGATGCTATTCCTTGCATTATTGGATGCGTTCCAAATAACTTGATGCTATTCCTTCATTATTCCTTGCATTATTGGATGCGTTCCAAATAACTTGATGCTATTCCTTGCATTATTGGATGCGTTCCAAATAATAGGAGCTCGCTAGAGGGAGGGCTTGAACCTCCGACCTTGTGGTTAACAGCCACACGCTCTAACCAACTAAGCTACTCCAGCCGAAGCATAACATAATTGAACCAGCAGAGCTACTCTAGCCAAAACACATTATGAGTTATGGTGTGCTTTTAAATCTTGAGTGCACAAAATGTTTAAATTTCGCAACTTCATGCTATCCTTTGGATGATAGGATACTTTTCAAATCGTAGGATCCAAAACAGAGTATGACTTCCAATGTTTTTCTCTAGATTATGTGTGCCAATATATTGTTTAAATTAAATAACTTCTATCGTAATGATGCTATGCCTTCTAAGTAATAAGAGCTGACTTCCAATATTTTTCTCTAGATTATGTGTGCCAATATATTGTTTAAATTAAATAACTTCTATCGTAATGATGGTATGGCTTCTAAGTAATAAGAGCTCTCTTAAATTACATAACTGCTATCCTTTGCATTATGTGATGTCTTCTAACTCATAAAAGATCGCTAGAGGGAGGGCTTGATCCTCCGACCTTGTGGTTAACAGCCCCACTCTCTAACCAACTAAGCTACTAAAGCATAACATAATTGAACCAACTGCGCCAAAAACATAGTATGACTTATAACGTGCTTTAACGTCTTGAACTTGATGTTATTCTTTGCATTATTGGATGCGTTCTAAATAATAGGAGCTCGCTAGAGGGAGGGATTGAACCTCCGACCTTGTGGTTAATGTGACCACGCTCTAACCAACTGAGCTACTCCAGCCAAAGCATAACATAATTGAACTAGCAGAGCTACTCTAGCCAAAACACATTATGAGTTATGGTGTGCTTTTAAATCTTGAGTGCACAAAATGTTTAAATTTAATAACTTATGCAACTTGATGCTATCCTTTGGATGATAGGATACCTTTCAAATAGTAGGATCCAAAACAGAATATGACTTCAATATGTTTTGCCAATATATTGTTTAAATTAAATAACTTCTATTTAATGATGGTATGGCTTCTAAGTAATAAGAGCTCACTAGAGGTAGGTTTGGTGCAACGACTATTTAAATTAAATAACTTCTATCCTTTGCATTATGTGATGTCTTCTAACTAGTAAGAATCGCTAGAGGGAGGGCTTGAACCTAGACCTTGTAGGTTAACAACCAAATGTTTGTTCTAACCAACCGAGGATCCAAAAGCCACATGACTTCCAATGTGAGCTACTCCAACCAAAGCATAACATAATGTGAACCCAACAACATAGTATGACTTATAAACGGCTTTTAACGCCTTGAACTTGATGCTATTCCTTGCATTATTGGATGCGTTCCAAATAACTTGATGCTATTCCTTGCATTATTGGATGAGTTCCAAATAATAGGAGCTTTAGAGGGAGGGCTTGAATGACCTTGTGGTGAATTAGCCACACGCTTCTATCCAACTAAGCTACTCCAGCCTGACTTCTAACCTCTAACCAATGTTTTACTCCAAACAAGCATAACATTTGAATCCAACAACATAGTATCCTTATTTGGATGATTTTTAACGCCTTGAACTTGATGCTATTCCCATTATTGGATTATTCAAATAACTTGATGCTATTCCTTCATTATTCCTTGCATTATTGGATGCGTTCCAAATAACTTGATGCTATTCCTTGCATTATTGGATGCGTTCCAAATAATAGGAGCTCGCTAGAGGGAGGGCTTGAACCTCCGACCTTGTGGTTAACAGCCACACGCTCTAACCAACTGAGCTACTCCAGCCGAAGCATAACATAATTGAACCAGCAGAGCTACTCTAGCCAAAACACATTATGAGTTATGGTGTGCTTTTAAATCTTGAGTGCACAAAATGTTTAAATTTCGCAACTTGATGCTATCCTTTGGATGATAGGATACTTTTCAAATCGTAGGATCCAAAACAGAGTATGACTTCCAATGTTTTTCTCTAGATTATGTGTGCCAATATATTGTTTAAATTAAATAACTTCTATCGTAATGATGCTATGGCTTCTAAGTAATAAGAGCTGACTTCCAATGTTTTTCTCTAGATTATGTGTGCCAATATATTGTTTAAATTAAATAACTTCTATCGTAATGATGGTATGGCTTCTAAGTAATAAGAGCTCTCTAGAGGTAGGTTTGGTGCAATGACTGTTTAAATTACATAACTGCTATCCTCCGACCTTGTGGTTAACAGCCCCACTCTCTAACCAACTAAGCTACTAAAGCATAACATAATTGAACCAACTGCGCCAAAAACATAGTATGACTTATAACGTGCTTTAACGTCTTGAACTTGATGTTATTCTTTGCATTATTGGATGCGTTCTAAATAATAGGAGCTCGCTAGAGGGAGGGCTTGAACCTCCGACCTTGTGGTTAACAGCCACACGCTCTAACCAACTGAGCTACTCCAGCCAAAGCATAACATAATTGAACCAGCAGAGCTACTCTAGCCAAAACACATTATGAGTTATGGTGTGCTTTTAAATCTTGAGTGCACAAAATGTTTAAATTTCGTAACTTATGCAACTTGATGCTATCCTTTGGATGATAGGATACCTTTCAAATAGTAGGATCCAAAACAGAATATGACTTCCAATGTTTTTCTCTAGATCATGTTGTGCCAATATATTGTTTAAATTAAATAACTTCTATCGTAATGATGGTATGGCTTCTAAGTAATAAAATTAAATAACTTCTATCGTAATAATGGTATGGCTTCTAAATTCTTTCGCTAGAGGTAGGTTTACATAATTCAAATCGTAGGATCCTTTGCAGTATGACTTCCAATGTTTTTCTCTAGATTATGTGTGCCAATATATTGTTTAAATTAAATAACTTCTATCGTAATGATGGTATGGCTTCTAAGTAATAAGAGCTCGCTAGAGGTAGGTTTGGTGCAATGACTGTTTAAATTACATTACTTCTATCTAAGTAATAAGAGCTGACTTCCAATGTTTTTCTCTAGATTTTGCTATCCTTTGGATGCTATCCTTTGGATGATAGGATACTTTTCAAATTTAACATCCTTGAGCAGTATGCTATTCCAATGCATTATTGGATGCCAAAAACATAACCAATGACCAATAACATAGTATGACTTATAACGTGCTTTAACTTGATGCTTTGCATTATTGGATGCGTTCTAAATAATAGGAGCTCGCTAGAGGGAGGGCTTGAACCTCCGACCTTGTGGTTAACAGCCACACGCTCTAACCAACTGAGCTACTCCAGCCAAAGCATAACATAATTGAACCAGCAGAGCTACTCTAGCCAAAACACATTATGAGTTATGGTGTGCTTTTAAATCTTGAGTGCACAAAATGTTTAAATTTTGTAACTTACACAAGTTGATGCTATCCTTTGGATGATAGGATATCTTTCAAATCGTAGGATCCAAAACAGAGTATGACTTCCAATGTTTTTCTCTAGATCATGTGTGCCAATATATTGTTTAAATTAAATAACTTCTATCGTAATGATGGTATGGCTTCTAAGTAATAAGAGCTCGCTAGAGGTAGGTTTGGTGCAATGACTGTTTAAATTACATAACTTCTATCCTTTGCATTATGTGATGTCTTCTAACTAATAAGAGCTCGCTAGAGGGAGGGCTTGATCCTCCGGCCTTGTGGTTAACAACCAATGGCTTCTAACCAATAAGAGCTCTCTAACCAAGTGAGCTACTCCAACCAAAGCATAACATTGAACCAAACAAAAACATAGTATGACTTATAAATTACTTTAACTTGAACTTGATCCTTTGCATTATGTGATGTCTTCTAACTAATAAGAGCTCGCTAGAGGGAGGGCTTGATCCTCCGGCCTTGTGGTTAACAGCCACACGCTCTAACCAACTGAGCTACTCCAGCCAAAGCATAACATAATTGAACCAACTGCACCAAAAACATAGTATGACTTATAACGTGCTTTAACGTCTTGAACTTGATGCTATTCTTTGCATTATTGGATGCGTTCTAAATAATAGGAGCTCGCTAGAGGAAGGGCTTGAACCTCCGACCTTGTGGTTAACAGCCACACGCTCTAACCAACTGAGCTACTCCAGCCAAAGCATAACATAATTGAACCAGCAGAGCTACTCTAGCCAAAACACATTATGAGTTATGGTGTGCTTTTAAATCTTGAGTGCACAAAATGTTTAAATTTCGTAACTTACGCAACTTGATGCTATTCTTTGGATGATAGGATACCTTTCAAATCGTAGGATCCAAAACAGAGTATGACTTCCAATGTTTTTCTCTAGATCATGGTGTGCCAATATATTGTTTAAATTAAATAACTTCTATTGTAATGATGGTATGGCTTCTAAGTAATAAGAGCTCGCTAGAGGTAGGTTTGGTGCAACGACTCTTTAAATTACATAATTTCTATCCTTTGCATTATGTGATGTCTTCTAACTAACAAGAGCTTGAGGGAAGCTCGAGGGATCTATCCTGGCCTTGTGGTTAATGTGAACCAATTGAGCCAAAATCTAAGTAACTCGAAAGCTACATCTTGAGCCAAAGCATAATATAACTGAACCAATTGAGCCAAAAACATAGTATGACTTATAACGTACTTTAACATCTTGAACTTGATGCTATTCCTTGCATTATTGAATGCGTTCCAAATAATAGGAGCTCGCTAGAGGGAGGGCTTGAATCTCCGACCTTGTGGTTAACAACCACACGCTCTAACCAACTGAGCTACTCCAGCCAAAGCATATATAATTTACAGGCTTGAGACATGCTCAGTCGATTGCAACTAACATGCAACAATTTAACAGCAGTATCGGGGTCTGTCAGGAATGCCCTTTCTCTCTAACATTGTTTGGGCTTTATATTGATCAATTGAAAAGCTGGCTTGCTGGCAATGGGGGCGGCGAAACTCAACTTTTGCATCAGATCAGGCAGCTCAATGTTGATGATGTAGACCTCCTAGCTTACACTCCAGAGGATGTGCAACCCCATTTAGATGCTCTGGACACATTCTGTCAGGCCACTGACATGTGCATCAATCTAGCCAAGACTAAGATCGTCCTCATTTCATCCTCACGTCAGCCAAGACCTCTCTCATTCACTTACCAGGTACAAAATATAGAGGTGACACCCACCTACAAGTACTTGGGAGTGGAGTTCCCTTCTACAATATATTGGGGCACTTCCATCCAGTTATGAGTGGGAGGGAGTTAGAAAGCACTGTATGCAATGCAGAACAATAATCATAGAGCAGAGCTGCGCATCTATTAAGGGCCTTGGTGGACCACGTTCTTCTATGAGGCCCGATGGCATCCCTTGCTACCTGGAATGACTTGGAGCAGGTGCAAAAAATCTTCTTAGCACGGGCACTGTGAGTGAAATCCCGTATCAAATCCTGTTACAAGAGATTTATTTCTTGCCTATTCAGAGAGCGGCCTTTGTTTGCCACATTGTGTACTTTTAAAAGGTAGTCAACATTGACAATACTCGTCTCCCCAATCTGGCTTACATCGTCACAATGGGGCCGCATCTCCTCAAGGCCTGCTAAAAGGAAAAAAAGCTCAGTGGCTAGCCAGATAGAATGTGTAAGAACACAGGTTCTTATAGGTGCAAACAGAAACAGATCGCCATGATAGCTTATACCTTGATGCTTGCTTTCTTAACAAGCTATGGAATGTCAGTACCCTTGAACAGGTCAAGGCATCACATTACCAGTATCATATGAACCCCACACTGCAACCAGATCAGCAATGCTACCTGCATACCCATTTTCCCATAAAAAAGCACACTCATCTTCTCGATTCGCATAGGTGCACGTCATCTCCGAGTTAAGACAGGCAAATGGATTGATGAGCCATGACAAGACATGCTTTGTCAGTGCTGCCAAGTGGGAGCCGGTGAAGATGAATGTCACACTCTTTAGAGCTGCCCATCATATGATCAAATCTGGACACGCTACCCTGAATTGATCAGGCCCAACCAGCCGCTACATGTGATATTGAGCACAGCTTCAGTATGGATACTGGGAACATACCTTCAGGAGGCCATGGATATATCATCTATGTCCTCGGACAGTCACTTAGCATGTATATATTTCATGATGTATATTTGTATATTTGTCAGCATTCTTATTACTACCACGATTTTTCCCTCGAAAACCCTTCAGGGTGGGGCTTTTTTAATCCGAATAGTAATATGTCTGCTGCACTCCCTTATTGGATCCCATAGGCTAATTGGTCTCCGTAGACGATAAAACCATTCAATTTAACTCAATTCATTAACTATTAGCTTAGTTAATTATTACTATTAGCGCTAGCTCCTAACTCCAATCTTCGAGGAAAAAAATTTTCCCACTGCTCGTGGTTCTTGCTTGGGACTTTAATTCAAAGACTAATACAGGGCAGATGGTCAGTGCTCGATCTTGTTCTGCCAAGATCATCGCTCTAATACCATTGTGACGTTCCGTACTCATATACAATGGCCCCAATCATATAAGAATGAAAGATTCCCTCCCGTGAGGAGATTCCCTCTTGCCAACAACTAGCTCGCGAACATGAGGGATCGATCTAGCTGCAAAAGCACATACAACATAAGCACATGATAGAACACAAATATAGTGTAGCCACCTCGAAGGGTGGAATCACCATAATCCAGATAACAACGTAAACAGATCCAATATATATCAAAACATGGATATCTATCCAAGCTCAGACTCATGGAGATTGACTGATGGTTTGGTCCTCCAGAGATCAATCAAATAGAGTTCATAACAATTGCATTGTGCTGGCAAAGGAACATAGCCATTGGATAGTCAACTCCATCTGCCCCTCCTGTGCATATTTTGTAGATAGGATGAAAAGTATTGGGATTTGACTGTAGTCTACCAGAGATATAGTTGAGGGACTACTCCAGGGTTGCATCTCCCCTGGCCCGATGATTACAGGAGGAGACTAATCTATGATTACAGGAGGAGACTAATCTCTTCCAGAAGTACATGCCAACTGCAGGTGGCTAGAGGGTCATGGTTCTCCCCCATGCCCCTACACGACTTAACCCCATTGGGGTAATGCATCACGTCGGAGGCATCGAGGCCATATCTTTGCCAAGATGCTGGGACAAGCTATTAGGCCTAGCACATGCCACCCCCCGAGGAAGGAAGGAAGGAAGGTGTATTTTTACGTCATAGACATAGCTCGCGAAGGGATCAACTGCAGTCGAACAAGTCTTCATTATTAGCCAATCCAAGTCCACCACCCACAACCAAGTGGGGTCTATGCACATGCCTTTATTTGGGAATTAATGAGGGCTATTCTAGAATCATCTCTAACATAGACCTAAGTCTCCACCACCCTTCCCCAAGCACAAAAGGTGTGCATAGAGATATCAAACATCATCATATAACAACATGAATTGAAATAATAGAATTAAATATATTCTAACTAATCTGATCTATATGAATAGAGTTCATTCATTAGTCTGTGATACCGATTAGGGTTCTTAGGCTCTAGAGATCATCTAAGACTAAGAATAGGTCTATAGACTCAAGAATAGGTCCTATAGTTTCCCTCCTTAAAAGCCATATTGTTAGAAGGGGTGATGCACCTCGAGACTTGACCTTGGGTCTTTGTTGCTAAAATTTTGGAACTGCCCCCCTCTCGAAAAAGGACACTTTTAGGGTTCTTGCCATTTAAACTTCCACGCTTTAGAGTCTTGGGTCTTAGGGCTTGCATGTAGAACTTAAAAAAAAAGAAAAAGGAAAAAAAAAGGGACAACACCATTGGATGACCAGATTTATGGGGAATCCAATGGTCTCAATGTTTGGGAAGATTAGGTTGGCCAATGGTGTCAAATTGGACATGGCCTGGCCCCTTTAAGTGCGCTAAGGTGAAACATTGAAAGCGAAAGGATGTGGAAGCTAGTACTATTAATTGTGGTTTAGCATTAAATACGTGGATGATAAGATTTGCCAATGTCAGAATTCTCTTCAATGAGCACCTTAAAAAGATTGGATAAGTATCCCAAGTTGGCAAAGATGCTTTTTTCTTAACTCTAGGCCCTACAAAAATTGAAGAGAGCAGCTTATTACCATATTTTGAATGTTGTAGTTAAAAATGGTTGCACAATCAATTGCAAAGGTTATGGGCTAAAGGTTTACTAGGCTAAAGGTTATGGGCACGCTGTGTTAACTGGAAATATGGGCCAGTCCCTTAGCTGTTGTCGATTTTCTAGATCCAAAGAATAAAACTGTTCCATTCTCCGCTGTTGGATGGTGGAGGGGCAACTTTTGTGACGGGGACAAGCGTACCTTATTTTGCCGACAATTCAAGGTTTTCAGTTTTCAAAAGGTATCAGATCTTCTATTCAGGTACGCGTAAACCCATTTGAAAATGCTTAGAAGTTGAACAAAAAGAAATTCCTCAGGGTACAGTGTTTGAAAACTGGGGTCTGCAAGGGGGTTCAGTTTTTGGCAAGCTTCTTATGTATGCATAATGGTAAATTTTGATATGGTCAGGAGGATCTTTTAGAAATTTCATCTTATTAACGAATGCATTTAGATGGTGCGAGGATACTTTCTCGCCATTGTACTAAAAACAGATATTGAACTAGTTAGATACATTTTTCAAGTTTGGGTGTTCAACACACTCCCTTGTAACAACTTTTGCATAGCAAATGTGGAAAATTTTATTGTGATCCAGTTTAAAATATGTCAGTTCATGAATTCACTGTGTAGAATTCAGTTGATGTTCGTTGGAATATGTGGGAAAAAGTTCAAGTTGTTTTATTGAAGTCACTATTTCCATAAAACTCTATGATCAGTCTGATTGCAAATACTTCATTGAAAACAGCATTTACATCATATGAACTTGCACATAAAAGCATGCTTGAGGTCAGGCTTGTCTCAGTGTAGAAAGATCTCGGGTATTCTTATTCTCTTTGTGTCAGGTATATATAACTCTGCTTCTAATATACACCATAATATTACAGCTGCTTTTCTGGGATGTTAGAACTGTACATAAAGCTCTTTGAGTAGTCATGTCATTTATAAATATATGCCTGTGTCCTCATTATGGATATGGGAACTCGAACAACGTGCCCTTTAGATCCAATCAATCGAAGTTCTCCAAAACTGAAGTTTTCTGATGTACTTGCAGCTTGTAGGAGCACCACAAAAGAAATTGATTGCCCTTTGCTGATAGTAAATGATTTGGGGGTAATGGCCATGATTACTCCAGTAGGTGCTACATAGGAAGCATCATATGTCTCTGTATCTGCTACATTTGTCACAATTCGAGGAACTTTTCTAGAAACATTCAGGCTTGCAATGGTGATAGATGGTAAATTGAGATCCGACATTTGCCCAGAATCACTTCCACAGGTTACTTTGGTGACATTAAAAACTGACCTTTTATCAATTCCAGGCACAGAACAGAGAAACCTTGTATAGTCTCCATATGCTGCATATGCATAAGATAACTCTAGTGAGTTTTTCAAAATCTAAGATAGTGTTCTCAATTGAAGAAAAATAGAAAAGCTACTTGGAAGTAAAAATGGACAAGCTACTTGGAATTAAACAAATTACTATCGAAATTCAAGAAAATAAAGTTGTGTGTAAGACCTGCATCGAAAATCAGTCCTGGATCGAGGGCAGCAGTAGGATTGATAGCGCCAGCTCCATAATCAAATGGCGTGGCTGGTTCTAATAGAGAATTGGTAGATCCCATCTGATGCTGTGCAAGCAATGGGCCTCCTTGATGATCCTGAACTGATGCAGTGGTCATCAAAGCAGAAGATATACCAGCTGGACTCCAATTTGGATTATGTTGCTTCAACAGTGCTGCAATGCCAGCCACATGAGGAGTTGCCATGCTTGTTCCTGATACCATAGCAAACTTCTTCCCTAGTGAGGGTATAACAAGACATTAGCATATACTTTGGTTGTTCTGAAAATTACAATAACCTGCCCCTTACCTTGGAAGTTTGACTCATCAGTACCGCCTGGTGTCCAAGCACCCCAGATCATCGACCCTGGAGCCAGAATGTTTGGCTTCAATATATCAGCGTCTTGAAACGCGAAGTTCCTTACATCAGGGCCCCTTGACGAGTAAAGTGCCACGTGAAGTGATGAACCAGTATAGACAGCTTGTTGTCCATTTCCTATGCTTGCTAGTCCTCCAAACTTGGTTACTCCACCAGTTGAATTTCTGGTTATAGATTTGTTGTAATATGCCAAGAAGCTCTGCACAAGTCGCATCATGTTTTAAACTTATAATCAACATGAAAATTATTGTTGTTTTAACATACCAAAGAATCATTGTGGCTCGTGATCACAATTCCTGGCACTGGTACAGGCACAGGTTGAAACTTGCTTCCTGCCATATTGGACTCCACAGCAAGAACAAAACCAACAGCATTCAAGTTTGCAGTTGTTGATGCAACTTTTGAAATAGTAGCTCCACCAAATATAAAACTAAATGAGTAAGTGCATATTAGAATCTTTCCTTCGACCAAATTTCTGTTGAAAAGGCTGGGATCCTGGCAATCATTTGGACTGAAGAAGTAATCAGACTTGTTGCCAACTGCATCTTTAGCTAGCACTAACTGGTACATTTTGCTATCAGGGGTGGCAGCTGTTCGAAGGATGTCACGTTATGAATTGATTGAAACAAAACAATTTAATTCTTCTAAGCAATCAAGTAAACACTCACGTGAGAGGCCAACTCCAACGAACTTCACCCCATTTCCAAGTTGAATATGGTTTGGATAGCTTCTATCATCAATACCTGCCCCGACTGATGTAATCCAGGGACTGAAGGAGACAATAGTTCTTGGATATGGGCCACCATTACCAGCAGCTTGCACAACAAAAACACCTGCCTTTACTGCTGAAAGGAGTGCAACATCAAACACGTTCAAAAATGTTGCACTGCTGGAGCTAGAGGGGCTGTTAGGACCCACAGAGAGACTTAAGATATCAACCCCATCCTGCACAGCCTGCCAATGAAAGTCACAGATTAGTTCCTTATTAAGGATTGGATCTTAGAGATGATCTGAATAAATCTGGGTTCAAGGAAAAGAGACCTGTAAGTTTAATTTCAGTTGAACTGCAGTTAGAAACTAATGTGAGAAGGATCTCTACCTTATCAATAGCTGCTACAACATCAGATACGTATCCACCAAATTGTCTGTAGAGAGCCTTATAGATGGCCAGTCTGAAACAATATATTAGAAGAGGAAGAGTAAGAAGTATTCTCTATTTGACAAGAAAAGAGAGTAATTCTATTCAGAGGAAGAATAAGAGACCGAGCACGAGGAGCCATGCCACTAGCATTGCCATAAAAGAAGCCATCCAGCATAACAGGAACATTATGATTGCCTGCTGCTATTGAGGCAGTATGCCTGAAGATAAAACATAAGAATTGTTTTGGTATCAAAAGTTTCAGTTCTGAGTACTTGAAAGCAAAGGGGGCTTACGTTCCATGTCCATCTCCATCAAAAGGAGAATCATAGTCTGAAGAAGCATTCAGGTTACCACCAGCTATGGCGGCCGCTGCAAAATGCTGGGCACCCACGATTTTTCCATTGCAAAATGGAACAGATCCTTCTTGGGCAGTTTCACAACGTCCTTTATACTTTGTTACAGGTCCATACGGCGGATTCGCAACGCCAGAAAAGCTTGGATGAGAAGGATCAATTCCTGTATCAATAATGCCAATCACTACCCCTTCCCCAGCATAGATTGGCATAGATTCTGCTCCTGTATAGTTTGATCCTTCTCCACAAGCTTGACTCCTGGTTTTTTCTCCAATATGCCTGCCTTTTGAAACATTGGCAGATTTGTGATGTTACTAAAGATTTTTGCAGGGGTAAGTTTTGCAAGGAATGGCAAGCAAATATTTACCTGCTCAGCTGTTATATGCACTGCAAATCCGTTGAGAACATGGTTGTGCCTCCTGCAGAAAATTGTCATGCCGTGCTGCTAAATAGGTCGCATAGAGCATAGATAGGTCTCTGCTGCATTGTACACGTTAAAATCTGATCAGGCTTTTGTGATTGAGTAAAAACATGGCAAAATCTGACATGTTAGTTAGTTCAGCTTAAAATCTGGTCGGAAACATTCTTTATGCAGCATACCTTGTTTTGTCAATCTCGAGTCCAAGAGCTTGGGTTTCTGTAGCTAAATCCGAGGCAGATCCTTTAAAATCTATGCCAGAATCCTCTTCCATTAGCACCATATAAACATCAGACTTGGCAAGGGTTTGAGAAAGGTTACACATTGCAAAAATCAGAATCTGCAGCATCCACATCCTTGAATTCATTTTACAGAATGGATTGAATTCTACTGTTCTGCCCTGTGCAAAGGGGAACTCGACCTGGAAAGAATATGGAGAAATCCGACGTCTTTGCCCTCAAGATGTGTGGACAAATGCGTGATAAGGAACACGATTTGGAAGAGTATATGGACAAACCAAAGTCGATTCAGGTGGAAAGAGCAGGAATTTGGAAAGAAAAGAGCAGGTATTTTACATTGTATATGGAATCAACAAAAATGTAACGGCTTGAATAGACTTCATAGCTTATTGCGAAGATCTAACAGCGGCAGAGGATGAAATATCCTCTTGCTAATGCGAAGTGCGGATCTCCTGTAAAAGGCCAATGCGGTTTCGACAAAAGGGTCGCCATCACGTTGTCGGATTCATTCCCAAAGACCCATAAGCCCAGTTTCTCTGACGACCCACAAACATAGCCGTTAAGAAGAAGACTACAAAAGACTTTCAGACCCACATTTTTCCGCCATAGCCAAGTCTCACAATAAATTCTCCATATTCCAACATCGGTCTCAGCATACCGAGAATAAATAATATTTTCTCGACAATGCTTGGCTGTCTGGATCAAGGGCAACGTGCTACTAATTTTTGTGATCAGAGACTCTGTTGCGCTGCAAAATTTGGCCCTGCCACTGCCCCACATGTCCATTCCCTGTAGTCCGGCTGTCCAGACACCGGAATGAGGCCAACCCATTTCGTATAATGCCGGATTTGGAGCCGGATTTGTCACAGGACCCACAAGTCTTCAATAATTGTTAAAGCTGTGAAGATTTATTTAGGATTTTAACAGCGTGTGATGTATCAGACGAGACGAGATGTATCTATTTATCTGTTACCTCGTTCCTGCCATATCCAATATCTTCTGGCAATGCTCTGGATATCCGTGTCTCAATTTTCTTTTCCTTTTGTTTTTCCCCGGTGCTTTTTGGGTTATTCTTTCTGGTATAATCTGAATCTGATCTGATGGCATGATATTCATGAGCTTTGTCCTGCATGGCTATGGCTTCAATCCTTCTGGCATTGACAATGGACACTTTGCTTGTGAAAAATCTAGGCTGTACAACTGAGTTGGAAGAACTCATGTGCTCTCTCTGCTCTTAGTAAAGAGAGTAGGACAGTCAGATTTAACAGACTTGCTCCCTAGGAGGTAACTTTACTTGGTTAACACTCCTCTTTATTCCTCTAGCTTTATCAGCTGCTCAATCATATTAAACATTGTAAGATAAAGATTCCTCATGGTTAAAGTTGCTGTGTAATGTGTGGGGCATGATCTATATATGTGTGAGTATGTCTATTATTAGAGTAGTTAGTCTCCTTTTTACATTAAAAATGACTTCTTTCTATATGTGCCTATTGTTCTTTGTTTGTTTGTTTGGGTTTCATAAGCCATTTGGTCTCTGTGGACAATAAAAATCAAATCAATTCAATTCTAGCTCCACTCGCATTATGTTATATCTTCTTTGCAAAAGACTCCTACAACGACGCACATAATAGAATGTGTATTAAACAAAGAGCACAACATCAACATTGCTTATTGGGTCCTACATGTACAATAATCTTTGTGGTCTTTTTTTTGCGTAGCTCTAGTTGCTATAAATGTAAGTGTATGCATAATATCTACAAGCCCATAATGACTTTTTGCCCTGTCTTCCACCGATCACGGATCATGTTGCACGAGCATCTCCATCTAGACTTTTGTGGAAAGGGTTTTTGCTTATTATTTACTCCATGTTGAAAAAGGTCCATGAGAGACATGAATGACATCATAAACAATTCCCTTAGCCTCGGTAACAGTTCCCTTCAAACATCAATTGGTTCAATTCATAGTATAAGAGACAAATCCCATAAAACAATGTTGGATGCAGCACGTTTCACGGAGGAACAGAAGTCAAAGTTATTGTATCTAAGATGATCTCATTGAAAATATTAATAATTGACATGACAAAACATGCCAGTTCACAGTAAAGTTGAACTTCACACGTGATACGTTCCATTGATTGAAATAATTTTGGATGCTTTAAATGCTGCCAAAGAAAATGTTGATATGATGAACGCCCAACATATTGCTCTCCATTGTTATAGGCCACACAAGAGACTTCAAAGTTTTGCAGGCCAATCTATAAAAAGTTGAATTGTTTTCTACAAAGATAGTTTAAGTGAATCCCAGTAAGAGCTTCAGAAATTTTTTGCCAACAGGAGAAGTATTTTTGGAAGCATCAATAGAGTTTCTTTGAAACATAACTTATGAATCTAATCACAAATCATTTCATAAGCTGATGATTAGCAAAATTTTAAGATATGCAAAATGATATGTGATATCTAGCTATTATCACATATCATTTTTCAATTTCTTAAAATTTTGCTAATCACCGAAAGCTTTATGATTTGTGATTAGATTCAAAAAGCTTAGTGGTTTGTGATTAGATTCTTCATGCTGGCAGAAAATATTAGTTTATACTATCCATTCAATTTTTTCATAGCAATTCTTTGATTGTTTTATCAAGAGTAATTTGATCTCAGGCCTGAAGCAAGCGCTGGAATATGAGGAGCTTAAAGTATAGGTTCCAACAATGTTCTACCGATATTGAAGTCATGCTGCAGAATTTTCAGATAATCTTTCTAAAGGCCACATTAACCACATCCCGCTTGAAAATATGGCGTCCCCATAGGCGCGATTCTATGTTGCCGCTATTATTCTTTATAAGGATACTCGTCTAGTGTAAAAAATGATCATTTCTCATGTCTCATTAAATATGCACTATTGCAAACGTTTTACTCAAAGAAAGTGATTGGAGTAAGTAGAAACCTTGTAATGTGTTTGCACTAGAATGTGAACTTGGATGGATGATTTTCTAATTGTCAAACACATTTAACTTATGGAGGGTGTTGGTAGAGCCTTACAAGTGCCTCAAATAAGTATGTCTTACATACAATAGAGCTAGGATGGGTAACCTCTTATTTGCCAAGTTCATTAACCCTTTTTATTTTTTATTTTTATTTTTATTTTTATTTTTATTTGGGGTGTATTTGTCGTTGTTTTAGTGACCTGCAACGTGATAGAACTTTTATCTAGTATGTATCCACTTGCGGTGCCTATTTAGTGATAGGATAGGCACACATTCAAGTTTAGCATAGTCTAGTCTTGGGTTTTTTTTTTTTTTTTTTGGGGGATGAGGATGGAGAGGGGCCATTTGCTGCTAGTTGTGGAGGGATTGTCTTATGTCTAGTAGCGAAACGGACTAGTATATCATTCAAGAAATAGACATTGGGGGAAGAGGAAAAGGGGCTTTACCCATTCTATAGAAAAGTGGCATCCCACTTTTCATTAATTTCATGTTGGTATGTGTTATAGGCTCGGGGGATTCACCTTTTATCGGTATATAATCCATGAGAATTGCAGAGGGGTTTTTTGGAACATTTTTGTAGAGGTTAGAGTTATTTTAAGCACTATTCTAGTGCAAACTTTATACACAGAGGGATTAAGTTGCCTTTCAAATATGCATATACAAGGAGTTTTGCTACCTTTTGAACACAGATGCTATACCTCCCTTATGTATAAGTGCATTCTCTGGGGTTATGGGTATACATGAAGAATGAGATGGAGAAATGCCAAATGCACTTCAGAAGGTTGACAATTTAGTGAAAAAGCACTTGGCTGCAAGTAAAAGGTAATGGATTTCATCCTCAATCTGTCCATCCAGTTATTGTTGTCTAAGTGGCTAATATGGTAGCAAAGTCATGGTTCCAAGTAGAGGGTGTTTTTTCACCGAAATAATTCCAAGTAGTCCCAGTAGTGGCTGAAAATGAGCAATTGCATGGGATGATCGCTAGTATATAAAGGGGTGAGAATGAGCAGGAAATGACACTGGATGAGGAAGAAGTCATGGATTGTGGGAAAGGTTGGAATGAGTATATGGATGATCCCTAGTAGCCCGCTTCCCTCGGCAGTAAGAAGCTAAGAATGAGCAACTAATCACACTAGGATAATTCCCAATAGTTAGAGGTTGAAAATGTGGAAGAAGTGGATTGTGGAAAAGGCTTGGAAAAGTCATTGTGCCCATTAACAAGGAGAGAGGTGCAATAATCCCCAGTAGTAAGGGGATAAGAATGATGAAGAAGTGGGAAGGGATACATTTACCATTGTTTTAGTGATAGCTTTGCGGTACTGGCCTTCCCACAAAATCACCAACTCTCCCCGAACGAGATCTATTTTGGAGACCCCGTTTTGGGTACTTGATAGTGTCAGGTACTTTCCAATAGATCTCAAGAATCACATCACATCTTGGAAAAAGAATCACACCATGTTTTATTCCCATCAGACGAAATCACCATTTAGAATATTCCATCTGGTAGAATATCCCAATAAAAACATTCTACCAAGTAGAATCACCATCAGTAATTTTCCTTTTGTCTATGGAGGGCAACCATGGTGGCTCTGAGTCTGGGATGGATTTTGAAGAAGGTTGATCCAATTTGCTTGTAGGAGGACCCAAAGACCCATAATGCGCATTGTATCCTTTGTTGAATCCGGAACTATCGGTGGTGGTTTCGGCAGACAGGAGAGATAGCCGCCTAATAAAGGAGAGAAGCAGAATAAAGAAGCAGATTTAGGTGATAATTTCAGAAACCATACAGGAATCATAGTAAGTTACCAAATCTGATTGCAGGGGTTGCCGATTTTGATCAATCAACTTGGCTAAACAGGTTATGAGGAAGTTGAAAACACTTCGAAGGTGCTGCCTTCTTTGAAAAAGTCGTCTGACAGGCTTTGATATTTTGTGTGAATCTTTGTGGTGTAAGTTATTTTCCTTTGTGCATCTCTTTTGCGGATTCGTTGTTGGAGAACTAAAGGGAGAAGTGTGTTGGAGCCTCAGTATTGAAATTATATCTTTTGGTTCAATTCCCATGCTTAATACCTTCATATTCTAACAGATTCAATAAGCTTTAGTTTTGGTCCATTCTTTCCAGCAGACAATGCTCTTCCATAAATCTAACTGTAAACAACTGTTACTTCAAATTACTGTTAATTACAGCATATTTTATCTCCCGTAATGTTCGCTCCACTATTTTAGGAGCGGCGCCGCTGAAGACTCCATGCGTGCTATTCTCGAAGCCTTGTACTTCCTCTTCTTCTGCATCCAAGCAATCCCATTACCAAGAAATTTGGCCCCTTATTGGAAGCAAGGACAAGCCCGAATGATTTTGTTTCAACTTATTTGCCCAAAAGAGCTTGATTTCGGAAAGGAAGTCTTAAATTATTCAAATGAGATGCATTTGCCAAATCGACCCTTGTTGGTGGTGAGCAGAGTATGGAAAGGACAATAGAAGAAAGGACATTCAAGGTTGCGGGAAAGAAGCATAGTGAATGTCAAAAACGGGGAGGAGGAATTTTTCCATAAAAAGAGCTTCCGATCTTGTTTAAAACCTTTGGGCTCACATGGAATCGCTTTTCATCTCCAAGAACAACTCAGTTTTCCATAATTTGAGCTTCCAAACATTGTTTGAAAACCTTAAGGCTCACATGGCGTGCCTACAATTTTTGGTGGTCCATTTGACGAGAACGGAGAAACTTCGTTGTTGTCCGGGCCTTAAAAAATATGAGGGAAACCATTGTTTACATAGTACATAAATTAAAACTGGAAACATCGACAACTTGCATATATGTGATGATTTAATCCGGCAGACTTAAGCACGAGATCCGCTCGGAAAGAGCGGTGCATGGAGCTATCGTGGATTGCAGTTGTGTTTATATTTCTTTCTTGTTTATGGCGAAGGTCACCATTCTCCCATCTCCTACATTACAGTAGTTCCTTAGAGGGAGCCATGTACCCTACTTAAAAGGAACAAAATCTTGCAGCTTGCATCTTCACGAATCGCAATTATAGGATTCGTGGTTGCAGTCAACAATTGAAGCATCACTGGTTTAGAATGATATGAAATCCAGTTCAGATTTGAGCCTGGAAAAGAACCCAAAGCTAAGATTCTGTAGAGCCATGAATTCATGTCGCTTGCAGTTAAACCTACCATACTTCCATCGCCATTTGTTGCATGGGTAAAATGTTCCATTGAGTTCGGTTATGGCGGCTGAGATGGAAGGAAGAGATAGAGGAGAGAAGTGCTTGCAAGACCTCTGAGGAAACACGAGGAGAGAAGGGCTTGCAAGACCTCTGAAGAAAGAATAGGGGACCCCTAGGCTACATTATAAATGAGTTTGAAAAATATTTTAATTCTTATTGGGATATTCCACCAGGTGAGATATTTCGGACAGTGATTCCGTCTGGTGGAATAAAACATGATGTGATTCTTTCTCTTGATATTCCATGGTTTTAATTCCACGGGAAGATATTAGGTTAAATGGCTAGGATCGTTCCAGCAGATGAACGAATGGGATCTACTGGAAATACCTGACAGTGCCAGCACTCGAAATGGGATCTTCGGAACGGATCCCATTCGGGGAGAGTTGGTGATTATGTGGAAGGGCAGCACCATGAAGGTATCACCAAAACAAGGGTACACGTATCCCCCCACAAAAACACCCCCACACCCACCAAGAGTTGGTGATTCTGCGGGAAGGGGAATGCAGTGAAGTTATCACCAAAACAAGGATACTGCATTATCCGAGGGGAAAAAATAGCGGCTAATATTAGCCAAATGGCGATTTTTGGACATTTTGGGAAAAATGCGGCTAAATTATAAAGGAGGAAATTTTAGGAAAAAAAAAAAAAAATCGCCAAATATTTTTCAAAGTTGACCTCCCTTACACCAAGGTTTAGCCAAACATAAGAAAGAAGGAGAGGAAAAATTCTTCCACTTTAGCCAAACGTTCGAAAGTTTTCCTATGCATTTAGGGATAGATTAGCCATACTTTTTAATCGCTAATGTAAAATATGAGATTATTCATGAGATTATGGAATAGAGGTTGCTAATACTATATTAGATGGACAGTTTTTTGTTCTCCAACTAGTAGATTTCTATTATTGATATGTTTGTACAATAAAAAGTTTGGCATAGCATAAATGTTTGGCTAAAGTTTATATAAAGGTTCAAACAAAAAATAGCTCCGATTCAAATAGGTTTAAATAGCTCCGATTCGGTTGAAGGAAATTTGATGAGCTTCTCTTATTAATACATCTATTCTGCCACTCCATAATATTTTATGTATCGTTTTGTTGCTACAATGGGTAAAAAAACATACAACAAATAGTGTCAAAGATGTGAAATAAATTACTTTTAGTCCTTTGTGAAGTGCTTAAACAAAATAGTAGCCACGGTCTTGAATATCACGTCTCCCTTTGGCAAAGGAAAGCGTGCTTTTCGCACCATTGATATATCAGTTTTTTTTTTTTTTTTCTTTTTTCTTTTTATGGATTAGAAACATTTCTACTCCAAATCCGTCAAAGGCGAGAGAAAGAATGTTGTCTTTGATCTTCAATCCAACGGCATAAAGAATGGAAGTGAAATTTGCGAACATAGCAAGAAGCAAATGGTTTAATGTAAATAATGGTCGGTTCGAGCAAAAGCTGCGGCGCTACGAAAAATGCAGAGATGGAGTTTTAGATCCTTATCCTGTATTTATTCTTCTTCTCCACAAAATTCGCAAGAAAAACCGCACAATTCTGAATTGATCCAGACTTACAATATGTGAATACTCCACGGGGAATCAAGTAATTCTTCGTCGAGACCTTTCTTCTGCCATATTGATATGAATCTCTTGCGTTTCCATTTCTTCATGCGTTATATCTTCTTAGGAGCAAGCATGAGCAAAACTTGTGATATTGTAAAGTCTTTGCGGTAAAAGCAAATATGGTGCAAGCCCATATAAAAACCGTCTGCTCTACTAACGCAATGCTTTCCATAGCTTCTTACGCTTAGGTAGTGGGTGTGTGCAATTTTTTGGTCTTTATATCGGGACTTCGAGAAGATCCTTATGCAATTCGGCCTTTGGAGGTGTCGAATTCCATTGACTTTCACGAATTTTGGTCTCGGTAGCGGGGTTGTTCACCCACAGCGGTCTTAACTATCCACGGACCCTTCGCTATATTAGCTATAAGCTTTAATCATTTTGAATGATTCATCCCTTTAAGAAATCTTTCCATTAAGGAACCAAATTGGAGGTTCGATCATCCGGGCTGGAAACGAGAGGTAGTATTAGGCGGAGGCGATTATATATAGCAACATAACATCCGTTTGAGCAAGAAACCAATGAGCTTGGGATTTGAACCAAGTATGAAAAAACCAAGGCGTGTCTCCTCCGCTTCTTCCTTCACATCAAACTCAAACTATGGCTACTTGTATCTCTGCAACACAAAAGCGATGCAAGAAATTCGAAAAACGAGCATTTTATAAGAGATTGCATAAATTCTAAACATATAAAAAATGGGCGATTTGAAGCACCTCTTCGCCTCAAAGGTCTCAAGAAAGATGGAATCAAGTTCCACGGCGACTTCAAGAGCACCGAATTTACCAATAGCAAATTTTGGCAATCTGGTAGCGGTTTGCCAATCCGGCAGTGCATAAAGACTCAAACAAGGGAAATATGACCTCCCAATTTCTCCCAATTTTTCCGCCACACGCATATGTTATTATTGTCTTGTTTGTTATTAATAAAGCGATTCTGAACAAGACAAAAGATTATTATAGGTTTGGAATGGCTTTTTGCCGAAGCTACAGGTTCGGCATGCCATGTTGGCATTTCTTAGAAGGCCCTTAATTGACCTCAAAAATCCTCTAATGACTATGTGAACTACATTCTTGCATTTGAGAGCTTGAGCTTGCAACTATGATATTAGAGAATTTGTAGAAAGAAAGCAAGCATAGATCTACATTGATTGGCCTTCCTCCCTTTTGTGTAGCTTAAAGAAGCCACTGCTATAGAGCAAATGATATGAATCTGAAGTTATTTCCTTTGCCTTTATCATGCTTCATGAATGAATAGATGAGACGAGTTTGTAGAAGTAGTGGATCTAGAGGTCTTGGTGCAGAACAATTAGAGAGCCCAAGTGTAATCTTTAATATGAGCCCAAGAATGGGGGTCTTTGTTTGCCAACATAAGCCCAAGTATGAGCCAAGAATGGCCCGAATCTAAATGTTGTGTGGGTTTGTTGAAGTAGTGGCCCGGAAATGCATTTATGCATTCTTAAATATTACGTGAGTTTGAATTAAAATTCGTGACTTCAAAATCTCGATTGCTGTGAGCATATCAGAACTGACCAAGTATAGATTGTAGTATGAGCCCAAGAACTCTGTAGCTGTTTGCCGAGAAGTAAGCCCAAGAGGGCTCTTGAATCTAAGTCGATGCAAAGTGGGGTTCCCTGGCTGATTTCATGGCCAATTCCACGGCGATTCATGGCGATTTCTTGGCAATTCATTTGATCAATATAAATTGGTGTTCCACGGCCGATTTTATAGCAATGGTAGGCCGATGAGATTGAAAAGAATTCAATGTGTATTACGGAGGAAGTTTTGGTTGCTTTCGTGAAATGCGCTCACTTTCTGCCCCATTTTTTTAGGCTGAGACCTTTCTTGCATCGAGGAAAGTAGACATCAGGACGAAGCTAGCTTCGTATACAAATTTTTTTAATAGTTGGATGGTGTCTAATTTGCTATGCCCATGAAGTGTTTTTAAGTTCATTGCCTTAAAGGTTGTTTGGATGGATCATATATTTATTTACAAAAAGATAAGAAAATAAGAAATTTCTATAAATATATGGCAATAAATGACAGGACAATTTAAATTTCTAGCCTTTCAAATGACAAATATGTATTTTGATGGCCCTTCTGAATGGGAGGCATTTGGCTACCTTTCATTTGCAATACAAAGTTTTTTTTTTCTTGTTCTGACAGGCATGAAAGCCGTCAAATTTGAGCCCTGCCTGCTTCTCTACCCAATATGGTTTGCTAGTTGATAGAAAGCGTATCTTTATAACATACAAGAAATTTATCGCGGCGACCAAGGCCGCCGCGAACATTTCTCTTCTTCCAAATCCATTAGGGGGGATTTGTGTCAACTCGGAACCAATGTGAAAACACATCTTCAAGCATATCTCAAGCCATGATGCTTTGCCCTCATATTGAAGATAATAATGTTATTTCAAGGCTCTCAAAATGAGGTTCAAATTTTGAGATTCACTTTGCTTGCGTTAGTTAGAAGTGTGTTTAAAAGCAAACATTTAAATAAAACCAAATTTAAGAGCGAGGATAAATATAAGACCCACTTGTTTAGGTTAATGGCAACCAAATTTTATGTCGGAGATTTTGCCATTGTCTGATTCTACCCAATTCATTAGTTTTTTGGCACCACTTGGATTGTTGAATCCAGTTTATTTACTTGGTTCCGGTGAAAACTTGGAGCCCCAATTCCGTTTCTGGCTCGAGTTCTTGCTTGATTCCGCATTGGTGGTGTTTTATTTTTTAAGGTGGGAATGATGGCTTCAATGGCTCACGCGTTAAAGAACCCTTCTTGGGAAGCGGCCCATCTTATTCTAGAGTCGGGTCTCTTCTTCAAATCCACTTACGTGCAACCATAGCCATAGCCAAATCCTTCGGTGGCAAATGCAACTTGTTTGTGGGATTTGGGTTAACTTCAAGGTGGACTGGTTGGAAACCACCGAAGCTCATATTTTCAAAGCGGATATGCGGTAAGTATTTACCAAAATGTTGTAATTCTTGGGATGGTCGTATACCTACTCGCCGGGAATTTTCGTTCATCTTGGTATTAATTCTCGTATAAATTTTCTAATGTTGCAATATTAATTACATTTCATCATTGTTACCGTTAGAATCTAGGAATTATCTTTTTAATTCTTCAAGAATATGAAATCCAATGTTCTTTTTTCTTTCGCTATGAAAAGTCGGCTCGCTTCCTTTTTCATTTCCTCTGCGTTCTTGCTTTACTACTTGAAATCTTTAGGATCCAATTTCATCCTCTACAATCTTTAATGGATCTTTCTTTTTCTTACGTGTTACGATATATCTTGTTATTGAGAATCTTTAATATCTTCTACGCCTCTATGATCCCGTTATTGAATCTTTAAGATCCACTTCCGCTTCCCCTACTTAAGATTTTATGTTGCTTTGGATTTAAAGTAGGATCTTTGTTTTTATGACAGTATATGAAGAAAGGTGAAATTAAAGTTCGATTTTGATGGCCATACGCTGCAAATTTCTGAAATTTAGGAGAGAGGAAGAAGGAGAATGCGAGGAAAAAGGCAAATGGCACCAATGGGCGATACTTTGTTAACTGCGGATTCCTTGAAATGCATTTTTAGCACCAATTCCGACCCCAAGCCGCCCAAGAATCCTCCAATCCGCTACCTCTCGCCGTTTTGAGCTGACTCGAGCTTCAGGCTGATCGCGGATTGGCAAACAATTCATAGACCCAAGTCTTCATTTCAAAGATTTGGCCCCTGTTTCTTCAAATCCGGTACCTCGTTGCTCAGTTCAACAAACTAAGTTGAGCCGAATATGGAACCCTAGTTCGGAATGGCGCCTAGGTCAGCGGTGGAAGGGCAAAGGCGGGCTCTCTTTGCAAAGGGATTAACAAGCCGCTGCAGATGTTTCCTCGAGATCGAGCTTTGCGGAAGAGCGCAGAATGGCTTCTTTTTCGGCGGAAATTTTTAGCCAAACAAATCAGGCGATGGTTGGTCTCAACCTCTTGAGCCCAAATAAAGGGACTAGGCCATCAGCCTTGTGAAAAGAAGCGGCTGTGGAGAGCAGCGACTCGGCGATTTGAGCGTGGCCGAAGTTTTTCCTTTTTATTTAACAGTGCTATTTTTTGCGCCCCGAAATACAGAATATGCCAAAGCATCTTGCCAATAATAATTACATGAGTTAGATAAGATTTAAGTGGTTTATGGGGTGTATTATATATAAAAAAGCATATGAGATTAGAGCATTAGGGAATCTTTGCATTTATTGTATTTCGGGAAGGGTTTCGTTGGGGCCGAGCAGTGGGATCCAAAGGTTTGATGCAGCGTGCCGAGTTTAGAAGGTAAAATTATTGTTGTTAGCAAACCATATCTACATTAGATGGCGATTCCGGTCTAGATAGAGTCTATAAATGCCTTGCTTGAAGCGGTCTTGCCATCCTATAAGGGCATGTGGCGCAAGGCATCTGGGGAGCAGCACAGTTTTTCTCAGGGCTTAGACTCCCTTTTCGAAATTAGGATGCGCTTTTCAGAGCTTAGACTCAATTAGGATGTGCTGCAAAGGTGCACCTTGTCTTCAGAGGGGAAATAAAGAAACTGGCCACTGCATCATTTCTGCTGTAGCAGAAGCTTACAAATGAATCTTTGCCTAAGATCATACAGGGAAATAAAGAAACTGTTGCACTGCATCATTTCTGCTACAATAGAAAGTTATAAATGAACCTTTGACTAAGGTAATACAAGTTTCTAGTTTTATTTCTTTGTGTATTTGTAACAGGGTCAGGTCGAGGTCTAGGTGCATGCCAAATTTTTGAGTAAGCAGATTGTTTTTCTTAAGGCATTGCCTGTCTGGTGTTACCTTCTTTGGCAGGGGATTCTATTCCCCAGGTGTTTGCGTGCTGTTCTAAAGTCATTGCCTGTATGTGGCACTCAACTGTAGCCCTTTGGTCGGATTGATGCTCAGCCTTGGTGAATGTCATTTTGGTAAAGCAAAGTTCTGTATTTTTCGTAGAATTCTATGGTGGGCCTAGAAGCAGTACAACGACAAGGCAGAGCAAATCTGGCTTCACCGACAAGGCAGTCTTGTACACATATCCTATATTGTATTGATTTGTGCATTGGTCAAATGTGTATTTAGCTCAGCATATTGTCTTGTATGCCCGTCAAACGCTGGGCTTGATGATCAAATGCACACGTTTGATCTCATCAACATGACATCTTCTCACTTCAGTTTATATAGTATTGAACAATACAATCTAATTTGTTCAAACATATTAGATAATACAAATTTCTACTCTTTTCATTCAATGAGGACATCTGGTTAAATCTGTTCCTACTGTACAGAATTGACAAAAAGGACTATAACCACAACAACACCGATAACGATGGGAAGTATGCTGACAAGGTATAACAGACTGAAGCCCTGCATAACAGGAAAAGTACGCTTGTTATCATCTGTTATGGTATGGATTACAAACATCCTTAAATCTTGTCTAATGCATTAGCTCTTACCACTACAGGTGGTAAAATTTGGCTTAGATCTTTGCTTTCTTCTCCTGGAGAGATCTCAGCTGCAGTGTCCCAGTCAACTCTGGCCCTTTGTGCTGCAATAGCAGGATCCACTCCAGTGTTGGTAATTTTAGCATAGGGTGATATTGCATTACGTTCTGCTTCTGCTATTTCATCCTGTGACAAGAAACAGCAAATAAAATTCGCTCTTTACCCTGACCTTAGGGAACAACAGATAAGTCAGCATAATATCCTTGTTTGAAGATCACATTACTTCAAGATTTGGCCAATTCATCAGTTCTTTTGCAAGCTCGCGCAGCACAACTCTATCTTTTGGAAGTCTTCCCTCAGCAACCTGCTTGAAATTTTCAGTTTGCCATAATAGAATTGAAACAAATATAGACATTTAAAAACCACCTCCAACAATGCTGCTGCCATGTCATCTTTTGAGCAACCCCGTTCGTCTTCAATGTTAAGGGCTTTTCTCCGTTCTACTTCACGAGGATCCTCAATCATGACAGTCAATCTGACCTGACGGGGTAGGATACTGTTTCTTCAGATTCAAAAGCCATCAATTTGTAAGACAATGGTGGACACTCAAACCATAAAAGTAGCCAAAATAGTTCGACATTTATTTCACAAAATGTGCTGTGATATCATTTTGAACACTTGCCATCTCTCATCCAATCAGAAAGTGTGATAATGCCCAATTTCCTTTTCCATCCTAGAAATCTCGAGTTTTACCTAAATCAAGTTTAAAGTTATATAGTTTCATGGCCTTCTCTTCGTCACTTTGCAACAGTATTTGGTTATTGAGTTACATTTACCTTTGAATGCCAGTTCAATACCAGATTCGAACAATCAGAAAGAAGCTAGAATCTAATCCAATGTTAAATTAGAGCCTAGCATTGATCTCAGGCAAGGTTAAGCCCTCTGCATGAATTTTAATTCATGATTATGGTGGTGGCGTCATTATTGTAAAGTTAATGAAAAGATAAAAACAACATGGCACTTTAATGATAAATCTGGAGAAAACTATCAATGTTGCTAATCAACATCTGTGTAATGAGTTGCAGCATGAGTTTTTTTAACATGTAGAGCTGTGAAATAGTTATTCATTAGGACGAAATGCGATGCATGCACATGCAGTTGAAAAATGCAAACTCAAGCACCAAGTCAAACAGAGATAAGAGAAACAGACCTCGCTTAACGTCATGTCCCTTTTTGTCTTCAACAACTCTAAAACCTGCACAATCACGGGCATTGATCAAAAACATTATCAGGGATGTTTCAATAACATAACCTTAAAATCACAAAACCTAACCCTCAAGATTTGTTCCACATACTGCTGATCTTCCTGGTCCTCTGGAGACAACTCTTCTAATGTTGTGGCTGAGACAACGCTATCTTCATTGCCCGCTACAGATTTGGGGCATGCCAAATTGTTTAATTTACTTCTAAATCTCAAGTTCTGGTAAAATAGTTTGGCATTGAAGGAGTGCGATGAAGTTGTGGGCATTTGCGGAATAAGTTGGCGCTGAGAAGAGGTGTGTCCGGTGGGGACATGGCGAGTTACAGAGTTAAGGGAAAACGATGATGGGCTGAAAGCCGCGTACGCCATAGCTACCATGATCGTTTTCCCCACATGTGGATAAGACGGTTGTGAGAAAAAAAGTTAAACGCAATCATAATATCTAGTTCTGATTTCTAATTCTCTTAAGCAAATCATCTTAAGCATATCATCGGCCTTATTCTAGGAAAAAAAACTAGCAGAAATGCAGGCTTGTGAAAAAATTGATTTTGGTTTTGAAGAATAGTTCAGGGAAGCCTACATCAAATATCAAACGGTTGCATAGTGCACACAAGAATGCATGAATCATTTGATTTTTTAATTTGTGTTGGAGTTGAAAATCAACGCATCTACTTTTTTTTTTGCTTAGCATGTTCATTTTCATGAAATTGGATTAAGAGAACATTTTCTTGAAATTGGATTAACAATTCATATTTTTGCTTCAACTAAAATAGGAGATAGAAGAAAGAAAAAAGATCTCAAACATTGTATATCAAAGTAAGGTGTGTCACCTATGCTTCAACTAAAATGGGAGAGAAAAGAAAGGAGGAGGATCTCAAACATTTCATAATCGAAGTAAAGTGCGTCATCTATGGGTATTTTTTAAGAGATTCTAATAGATGCAAGATACTTGAAGTCACTATATCTTTCTAGTAGCTACCTGATTTGACCACTCTTGCATTGGGAGGCATGGTAGAATATAAAAATGTAGAAGCAAGTATGAAATTTCCCTTTGGTGAATTAGCTCCCATGGTTAGATGTTGGTGAAAAATGATTGAATTGATTGTTTACTTTCTTCAATCACTAATTTTGGCAACGTTAAAACAATGCAAATCTATTTTCTATTGCATATTTGTTATGTGGCCATGGAGGTATAACAGAGAAACTAGGAAGAACACTTCCAAAATGTAGGCATTTTTCTTGCCCTATCACCAATCTGACAGCATTATATCAAAGTGCATAGCATTCAAACTATATTTTAGCCTATACAAGAACATGGATTCACTAAACCTTTCCTTACTTCACATGTATGTGTGCCAAATGATGGTGAGACACTTTTTGGGCCATTTTAGGGCCTTGAAGTTTTCTTTGTTGTCTTTGAATTCGGCTTACATAAACAAGAGGAATTCCATCTTTTGGTTATCTCAATCGTACAATCTTCATGTGCATCTGTGTCCATTTCCTTGTTTCGCCTGTAGCACATCAATTTTATTCCCTCGACATACCTTATTTAGCTCAAACTACATTAATTTGGATTTTGTGGACGTAACTTTTACATGCATTCGTAAAGGTTGTGGGCAGGTAACATGATCATTTTCAGAGAGGACTCATCTCTTCCTGGTTATGAGAGTATTTGTACTTATAGAACCAATCTTTTGTGCAGGTTCTTTTTTGCATAGTTCAAAAATTATACTTTTTCGGCACTAGCAATTCAATAGTGATGTGGCTTCAATAGTTTTAGCAACTTTAAAAGGAGGATAACACTTAAGTTGCCTCTTCTTGACTTGACTGTTTTCTGCAGTTGAAATCTTTGAAGTGTGTGCCTTAGAACGATGGCTCAATAATACGGGCCCATGAAGTTCTTTCTGACATTCTTGTTGTTTCCTTTTAATTGGCTTATATAAATACCCGGTTGGGAGATTATGTGATCCAGCTTCTGCTATATCGAGATGATGTAGTGCTAATTGCAGATAGAAAGGAAGGCTTACAAGCACATCTTGATCAACTTGCCTTTTTTTGCAAAGCAAGACATATGCAGGTCAATTTGACGAAATAGAAAATGATGATTGTAGGAACAGATGATAGGCCAACTTTTCTTTATCAAGAAGAGGAGCTTGAAACAGTGGAGTATTTTAACTTTGGGAATTATTTTCTAGCAAATTATTCACGAACATAATGCATTGAAAGATCTTGGGATAGGAGGCAAGGCATCTCTCTTTAGTATGCTTTTGAAATGCCAAAATGCATCTCTCCATAAGTGGGGGCTCAAAAAAAAATTATTTAAGACTTTAGTGCAGATAGTAGTGCTCTATAGAGCACCAATTTGGGGGCCCGGTGAAACAAGCACACGTTGGCAACAGATGGAGCAAATATTGAACAAATGTTCATTAGAGAGGAGTTGGGCATAAAGGCACAAACTCCATATGCTATCCTATTGGGGAAACGCAGTTTAATTACGCTAGATTCTATAAAGTTTGTAAATCCGGTAATCTACTTGATAGACTAGTGAAAGACTTTCAAGACATGCATTGCTTCATTGTATGGATTTAGGGTGGTAAAGATGTACGAATTTCAAGTAACGCTGGGGGATAGATATAGTGAGTTGGCCTAACACGGAATCTGGTGCTAGAGACCTAATATAACAAAGGCCTTGGAAAGAATATGGATAAAAATAGGTGCACGGATTGACCTTTTATTCTACTCAAATTAATCACAGTGCTCACCTATATAGATTAGTTGGTTAGTTGTGAGTTCTTGGCATACACCTTGCAGCTATTAGTCTATACTAGTAGGATGCTCTAAAATTTGCCATGCTCATGATCACAAAACAAGAACAAGACAAATAAATATGTACAAAGTAGAAGGGAACATTGGCCAAATAAGGCTCTCCAAATATTAGATCAAACGAAAGTACATCCGAAGAGGCTCGGTCTAATATAGTGTAGACCGCAAATGAGCCAGTACATCTAACTAATCTAAGCCATACACTTAAGTTAACCTAAGCATGCCAAAGTGTCACCGCACACCACCAGACACCTAACATGTGCACAATGTTATTAACCACTAGGTGGTTAACACTTGCCTCCCCTAAAAAGTTTTTAGCACAAAAACATGTCTGGACTTTTATAAGACAAGTCCCGGGCAATTACAATATGGTGCCAAAAAAAATTTTAGGGGCTTAAAAGGATGGTAATGGTGATGGTTGGTTTTGCCATGAAAGATCTTCATGAAGGCATTGATGACCGAAGAGGATCCGAAGGAATGTCGATCTGAGAACATGAATCATAGGAACGTTGGGGCAAAAAAACATAGAGACTATTCCCTTATATCATGGGAAGTCAATTTTAATGAACAAGACCCAAAATTCCATTTAAAAATATTTAAGGGGGTCTTCAAAATTTAAGTATCAAATCATGTCCCCATGATAAGCCAAATGAGGCATGCAATGGGCTTTTAACGTGAGCAAACATAAGGAGTATGGTCGTGTCTTTAGAGAGGTGACGGTGTGGATTCCAAGATGAAAAGACCAACAATAAAAAAGGCTTCACAAATGTAATCATGACTCGTCATATAGAGAGTGCCATGGCATGAGTTGGGAGGTGTGGACAACCATGGCATGAGCGTGAGTATAAGAGCGTGACATGGCATGAGCGTGAACAGGGGCATGAGGATGAACGTGAGGAGCGTGGCGTGAGCATAAGGAGCATGGCGTGAGCATGGCATGGCGTGGATAAGGAGCATGGCATGGCGTGGGTTATGGCGTGACCGGAGGGAGAGCGTGGCGTGGGCGTGGGGCGATGAAGTAGGCAGAGTCGATTTCGGGGCGTGGGCGTGGCGAGTGGCCCTAACCGATGGCGTGAAGTGAGCGTGGCCTAGCGCGTGAAATTGCGAAGCGTGGCGTGGGCGTGGCCCTAATAGCAGCTAGTGTGGGCTTGCCAATGCTTGAAATCTTGGGCGGCGCATCATGGCCATCGAACCGAAACCCTAAAATGTGTGTAGCGTTGTTTCAAAGATGCATCTCACGTGATAGCGGCGGCTGAGTTTAGAAAGTTGCTAAATACCCATAAGCCGGATATAGTGCGGAAATTTAATCCGGAAGGATTTGAACGAGAAATAGAGAGAATAGTTACTATATTTGCATGTTTTGCGGGATGGACCGGATCTGAAAAGATCGCGCTTTGGAATGAAGAGATGGCAATGGGAAAAATGATTTGATGTTGTTCCCAGATTCTGCGATGGTATTTGGGCCGGGGCACAAACCACTGTTGCTATGCTTTGAACTGTGCTTCCTTCCACAGAGGATCTGGACCAAAACGTGACACAGTGCTTGCTTGAAGATGAACACGCTTAGCGTGAGTGGATGGATGGGGCTAACCACGCTTTCAGCGGCCCTTGTGAAAAAAAATTCAAGAAGCGGGTACTAGTTGAAGAAGCAGAAATATTGGAAGAAATCCTTGCTCTTCACATATGGTCTTTGAAAACAGCAAAGATGATATCATGCTTGAAGTTTTTTATTTGTCTTTGAAGGACTTGATAAATTTGGAACATGGAATATCTGTTTGATCACGGTGAACATTTTATTATCTGATAGAAATGAGGTAGCTCCCCAAGACTGATAATGCTTTATTGAAAAAATCATCTTTTTTCGCTCTCTTGATTATGGAGTGACAGGGGACAAATTAGGTATGAGAAGATGACGAAATGATTTGAAAAAATCCTTTGTCATATTTCCTTGAATCTGTCCCAAATCGTCTGTCATTGATGATGATTGATGATCCCGAAAAAACACTTGAACTCCGATATGTGCAGGAACTATGAAGAGGTATAAAGCTGTAAATCGATAGGCTCTAGCCATGCCTTGCTTCTCAATTGATTTATTTGCTTGCAGGTAATGTGAACTGATGGGCTCAAAGGGGCTAGCCAAGTGCTGGCCCTCTGCCAAATAATCTGGAAAAGAAATTTTCGTGAAAAACCTGAGACTTGAAGAGGCAGATGAGTTAAAGATCTCTGTGGCATCGTGGAAATATTTTTGGGTGTGCAGAAGCACGATTTCTGAGATAAAACAGAGGATAAGAAAAAAAATCATGATATTGTTGACAACTTTGCAACAGATAGAGATAAAAAATGATCAATCTTTTTGATTTTAGAAAATTTGGCAGAGGGGGTGTCTTTGTCACCACTCAAAGCTCGAATGCAAACTATGCTTTTTGCACTTGAAAAACTTTGTCTTGAGAACAGATTTACGAAATTAAATTTGATAAATTTGGCGAGAATCATGTTGTTTTGAAAAACAAAGAGGCCTCAAGCGGATACACTAAATCGACTTGGTTGGGCAAACTAAGAAAACCTAACGGGGGAAGAATAGTATACAAAGAAGTCTTCAAAGCGGGGAAGAATGGGAGCAAACAAGACAAGACAAAGAACAAAGAAGGAAAGTAGTGATCGCAGGTAACCCGGATAATGGCGTGTTATTACTACTGCAAAATAGGCATAAATGGCACGCGAAGAAATGGCGAATTTCTTGATTTTGCCATTTGTATCATTATAATTAGCACACCAAAATACGTGACAAGTATGTGCCATTTAAATGACAATTACGTTGCCATTGTTGACCTTATAAATGGCACATAAATTAGTGTCATGCATGTGCCATTTAAGTGTAGGTCTATGTTTTGCCATTTTAACATGCGTAAATGGCAAATTAATAAGTGTCATGTAACCCATAAGTGCCGCATGTTTTGTGCCATTTGCATGCCAACAAATGTCACCTGTTTGGTGGACTTGAATTGCCATTTATATGCGGCTTCTTTTTGCCATTTCGACGTAAATGCAAAGTAATAAGTGACACATAAGTGCGTGTTTGTGCCATTTGCACATACGAACAAAGACTCTTGTCTAAGTGACTTCTATTTTCCATTTAGGTGATGGAACTTTTGCCATTTGTAGAACACAAATATCATATATACAAATGTTATCTAATCATTACACTTAATATGCTTGTGATTTAAGTGTGACTATAAACACTCCATCCATTTGGGTATAATAGTGCTATATAGCGAAAAAACAGGAAGCACTCATTCGTGGCGATAACTTAACTTTCTCCTTTATTTTATAAGATAGGATAGGATATTACAATGCTAGAACCTTAAAGTTGAATTGACCGCACTTGTGATGTCCTCAGAACAAAAACTAAATATAGGATATGTCATCATCAATGATCATAAATTAATTTACACTTTCATCGTAAAGTACTAGCCCATCTACGAGATGGGTTTGAGCACCAATAGACCAACCTACGTTATGGGGATCATCAAAATAGAAAAACGCATATATTTAGATGCATAAACATATAATTTCGAAAAATTATTGCAAAATAAGCAAACCGTAATTGTAGTTTTACTGTTGGACATGTTCCGGAAAGACAAAGGGTTGAGAACTTGAATTAGCTTTATATGCGACTTTTGTAGTGTCCACTAGTTGAAAGCCATACTTGTGCCAATTTTTGTTGATGCTTTCGTTGTCCAATAATATCAGGCCTATACCAATGGCATTACAGAGAGCACCACATCTCGCGATGAACCAAAGCGGAGACCTATATAGATTCATGAAAAAATGATTAGTATATTAGTATACTCGTATATTACAACATATTTACAAGCACTAATAGGAACTCGTAAAATCTGCTGAATTTTGCCAAAATATTCTATCTCAACTCAATTGGGCTAATTGTCTTTAGCACTACGACTCGTAGATTGAAATATTATGAATGCACGAATCTTGTCACTTGCTTTGCATCTAAGTCTTAACGAAGAAATGCCAACCATATGCCCACATACTTTTTATAACTTGTAGCATATTCTTCAACTCCAAAAGCAAGATCAAACAACAATGGATCTACTTGCTCCTTATTCGAACCACCATTTGAACTTCAATTTTGAGCCCACTGGAAAGTTCACAACTTGCTCCCTTGGCGCTTTGCGGACAAGATACCGGCGTTGTGATTGTTCGTGTTTTTAAATTTATAAACAAATTGAAAAGTCAACTTTCTACATTAAAGCACCCATCACCATCTAAATTATAAAAATACTTACAATCTCCATGTGTCAATGACGTTGAATTTGCTAGAATGCATTCATGTGCTTGTTGTTGCAACGATAAATCAACTTTATCAAAGTACCTTTACCCTCAAGACATCCAGATGTATTTACACTCAAAAACACCATCATATTCACTAAAATTCAATATTTCTATCCTCTTTCATGCTAATTAGAGTCATTTGCTTCATTATTATCTATCCCCGGCCAATGGATCCCTCCGGATATGCCATGTTGCGAACATATTTTTTGAGATGTTCAGAATCTCTCAATGGGATACATCCATCGTAAGAGTCCTGAGGCCCCACAAATAAGCTCTTCTACTAGATGTGTATGATGAGATGCGTCATGATCGAAAAAGATGGTGGAAAAATAAACTTCTCAAGCAGAAAGCATAACATTCCACGACTTCCCCCTTCAAGTTACCCATCTCACTTAAATGAATCTCTTTTGCGGTAATTTGCTTAAACAAAGAACCGAGTCCTGATAATGACGATTCTAACTCCTTCTATAGCAACCCAATGATAGCCAAAGGAAGGAACTATTTGAAAAGAAAATATGATAATCATGTGATTTCTTAGATTTGAGCTTTCCATTTGCAACACATTTTTTGAAGTTAGAGGGACAATCAGGTAGGGAAGTTTTCACACTTTGTATAACATCAAAGAAAGCTCTTTTTTCTTCTTTGTAAGGACATATGGAGCATGAGGTAAAATCACTTTACCATTTTGTGATTTGAGGCCAAAGCGACTCTCACCCAAATCTCCCTCATGTCTTCTCGTACCTTTTCATTGTCTTTGTCAAAGATCTCCAAGTATTGTCTTAATTATATTTTGCAACATTTTTCTCCACGTGCATCACATCCGGTGTGTTTTGAATAAGAAGATGCTCAGAATATGTAATAGGAAATAATATAGTTACCGCGTAAACATAAGTTCCTAAGTACATATACCAAAGACGACATACCTCCCAATAAGGAAGCTCTCGTAAAATATAGAAAGCGTTTTCCACCCCGTCCTCTTCGTTGGATCATCATCTCCATCATTAACTTTTCTTTTTTGTTTCAATTCTTTTTTCGGAGACAACTTCTTTCTATCCCATTCTTCCTTTTCCATTATCCGTTTTTGTATCTCGGTGGGCTTCAAGATTTGGAGCTATTTCCAACTTCAAATTTCGGAGTCAAATGCTTTCATTTTTCGAAAATTATGATCGTGAGGGAGATATGGCGATACCTGCATAAATGAATTTTAAAAGACTGCTAGACTTGCGAACATGAATATCAGGTCCACAATGGGGACATGCTTTCGATATCCATGGGTTACACCCGCCAACAAACCATATGCATGAAAATCATGTATAGTCCACATGATCATTGAGCGCAAAGGTAAATTCCCTCTCAAAGTTGGCTTGTGAAGTCAAATGCGTACTCCTTCCCAAAGCTTATGAAACTCTTCCACAATAAGACTCATGTACCGTCAATTTTTGAAGAAGGTATTTTTTTGTGGTCGGGAATCAATAATATCAACATAATAAAATGTGGCTTTGTGGCTAACCATGGTTCAATATTGTAATTGACCAACATAATGAGGCCAAGTACTCGGTTAGATCTCATTTTAAGCTAAGCGGGCTTACACCATCAAATGCCAAAACCAAACCTCGATTTGCTAGGGTCTTCAAAGTCGGACCACATATTCTTTGATGTCTTTGCCATCTTTGGTGAATCGAAGACACACCTACAAATGCCATTTGTACTTACATTGTTGGCATGCCATGTCATGTGTCTTGCCATTGATGGACATTCATCACGGTTTTAACCCGATTCGAGGTATTATAGGGGAAATGCCCACAACTTCACGTGCACACTAGGTTTGCCTTTTTGCTCCATCGGCTTTCTTGGCATTTTTCATTAGGGGCAAGACTCAAGATTAGCATACTCCCCTCTGTAAAGAACACAATCATTTGGGCAAGCATGGATAGATTCATATTCCAAACCAAGTTCCTTCATCAACTTTTTGTGCATAATAAGATGAACGTGGCGATACGTTTCCCTTAGGTAACAATTGTCCTCCCAAAACTTTTTAGAAGGTCATCAAGACTAGCATTTGACCATCCATGCATAGTCTGCAAATCAAGAATCAAAGTATAGCGGATAACATGTTCAATGAGCTTCCATCATATAATGGCTTTAATGGATCGCTAGTCTTTGTCACATAATGGATCTCCATCCATTATCTGATCTCCATCGATTATTTGATCTCCGCCATAGTGGACTTCCCCTTACATTTGCTACATGGAGAATCATCCTAGCAACTTCAAAGGTGCGTGACTTTTATAATCATTATCAATTATCATGAAGGTATCTTGAAGCTATTTGAGACCGCAGTACCTTCACATCTAGTGTCCTACAAAATTGAAATTTTTAAATCAAGCGTCACGCTTAAAAGATAAATAAAGGAATTTTAAAAAGGGTCTCTCACCTCTTTTAAATGTAGAGCTCCAACCATTACATTTCAGATGTTGATGAATGTCATCAAGTGACTTCAATTTCTGTTTGCGTTTTTTGTACATGGGCAATCCACAGTAGAAACTCCATCTTTTTTATAGCTTATTTGCTTTAATTCTTCAAGCGTTTGGGGCTCACCACGCAACGGTCCATTGAAATTTATTTCTATATATTATTAAGAAATTTAGGTAATTAAATTACAACACATATATATCAAATCTAGTATAAAGTGTAGCAATTTAGGTAAAGCCATTAATCAAAACAATATAATTATCTTGCATCAACTCTTCAAAATGTGCTTTTGCCATTAATCTAACTAACTCATCTTCCAATATCTAGCATTATAACGGGGGTTGTTTTGTATTTTTATACTTGTTTTCCTAAGGTTTTTATATGATTTGATGATAGTATTCCATGGGGCGTACTAATCGGTATATCTAGAGTGCACATACGGCTCCTTTAATTTTAGTGACACTTTCAATGGTTGAATCCATAAATTTTGATATATATTTTTTATAATTTAATTTTCTATGCTAAGAAAAGTATTTTTTCCTTGCTTTCGACATGCAAGGCTCGAGACCCTTCAACTTAGGGTTTTGTTTAGGACAAACAGGGTTTTTTAAGTCTTCTCACGTATCTCCTTTGGATAGCTTGGTTGAACACGAATGGCCGGTATAAAGCTTTTCTTATTTGGGTCGTAATGCAAATGCATTTGGAGTCTGAAATAGTGATATTGATGTATGCTTGACATTTGATGAGGAAGAAGATCAAATAAAGCTGAGCTTGTTGTTGGGATGGGATATCTTGGAAGCTAATGACATAGCAAGTGTTGGTCAGTTTTTATTAACAAACAAGATCCTCTAGTTTCATTAATAAGAAATGCATAGTCTCTTGACAAAGGGTTCTTCAGGCATTGACTCATGCACGTTACACAATTGTGAAGTTCTGAGAACCATTAAGAACAATATGCTCATTTTGTAGTTAAGTGAAAATTGTTGCACCCACGAGGCAACAAAGCGTAATGAAAAGGTGCGCTACAAAGGTGGAGAGAGCCCGTTCTCGGAAAAAAAAGTGCTTTATAGAATCGGAAAGGATGGTGGGTAGGTTGTCCTAAACCTCGTAGACCTCGATCACCTCAAAAATTACCTTGGTACTTCAAAAGGCACCCAAGCATTTGCAAGCCGGATCTTATAGCTTGTGGATTCATGAGAAAGTGATTAGCGGCTTTATTCTTTGCTTGAGCGGCTATAGAAGCGTTATTGTGTGTTTTAGGGATGTTTATTTAGGCTTGTGCATAAAGTCTTGAATGGAGAGGTTATTGGGTGGATTTTTGGAAAGATGAGGTTAATTTGAAGGTTATTATACATGTCCAGAGAGGAATTTTGGGGCTCCGTGGATTTTTGCCAAGGCTAATTATGCAGGGATGTGTAATTTCTGGAGAAGGTATCCTTTTTTCCTTTATCAGATTATGAGATTTTGGATGCATTGGTTGTTGGAGCATTTGCTAAAGTTGCTAAGTTGAATGAGACAAGTTCACACATAATATTACCATCATGGTTTCAAATGGAAGTCTTTTGTTTATGGCTTTTCCATTGCGTTTGCACTCTGGTAGATTAAGTTCTTTGGAAAGGGTGGTGTCCCATTAGCATCTTATAATGCGATAAGCAAATCTCGGCACACAAATAACTGTTTGGGCATTCCATACTTGTCGCTTATCTTGTCCTTGAAATATATATGCGTATTTTGATGCAATTCCGGTGTTGCTTGCTGACCCATGCACTTTTAATGAAGCGGGGAATGGATGTGAGTTCTTATGGAACACGGGCTCATGTAAAACTTACAGTCCTTCAATTCGAGAGCCAAATGTGTACTCTTTTGGCACTCCATATCGATTAGCTCTGATTTCTGCGGCGATTCGCGAAGCTTTCTTTTGAGATTTGGATGCATTGGATAAGGCAAATCCGGATAGCACACAAATAAGCGCCCAGGCGTTGCATGCTTACCGGCTTATCTTGTTCTTGAAATATATGCGTATTTTGATGCAATTCCCGGTGGTTGCTTGCTGATTTGGCAAAAGCACTAGGACTTGTAAAGATGTCCCATAAGATGCGGTCGAGTTCATTTCTTTCATCTTCTTTTGCATTGGCATATAAGGTACTAGAGATCTCATGTCGTTGGACAACATGATGTTGATGAGCACATCTTTCAACAAGCTGTTGGATGTGAATTGCTCTATAAATCGTCACGCAAATGGTGGTTTTTACGGGGTATTCCGCGGTTATCGAAGTTGAGATTCGTTTTAAGGGATGTACTTGATGTATGGAGCAACGGGGGCAATAAAGTCATTTCTTGGAATTTATTTGTGAGAGGTACATGTTCTTATTTGTATTGGAGTATATTAGAGAGTGTCCTGTTTTTTATGCTAGAAATTCCCATTTGATCCCATCAAAACCACTTATGCTAGTTTGTGTACAAATGAAATCAAAACCCCTTATGCTAGTTTGTGTACACGTTTTCATTTTGCATTGTTTTATGATTTTTTATATTCTATAGGCCCTAAGCTTTTTGTTCTTCACAGATCTCACAAACATATAACAATATATAACAATAAACAATGATTATATGACTTTCTTTTGGTTTTAGATGCTAGATATTCACTCAAGGGAGTTTGAATTTGTGTATATATTGTATTGTTATAAATTGCTTGTTTGTTTATTTGGTTTTGTTTTTTTTTGTTAGGGCCAGAAGGGCCAAAATTTTTAATATAACTAACAACACATAACTATCATTAACATTAATTAATACAAACCATTGCATTCCACGGCTTAAAAATAAAATTCCCCTTAAACCCCCTTTGGTTTTGGGTGCATATTCACACCGGGGGTTACGAGAGGCGTGAGACCAGTAAGTACATTCTCTCAAACCTTATAGTATTTTGCAAACTTTAATATACTGATATACAAAAACTTGTACATGCATATTTACAAGCGAGGATCGCTATGCGGTCAGGATCTTGGAATAAAGGGCCCCTAGTCTAAAAAATTTTAGATGCACCATAAACAAAATAATAGACTATAGGGATAATCCAAAGCATTTATTTACTAAATGATCTTAAAAACTATTTTGTGCATAACAACCTACTATGTTCCGTTTATTTGTTTGATATTAATGTTGTTTTAACTAAAACTTCGAACTATTACGATAAATCATACACAAAAACAAAAGAAACAAAACGAGGAAAAAAAAGGAACTTGTGAATGCAAATTTCTTGATCCAATCTCTATCTCGACCGAGAAATCCGAACGGCATTGTTGGAGATGCGCGAAATGGATTCGACGAGCCTATGGAGTATTCAAGCTCAAACAAGATAGTGAAGATGATGATTTTCGGATGAGGGAAGGTCTTGGTGGCCGAAGATGGAGATGAGGAGAGTCTTGAGGATGAAGTATGTTTCCCAGCTCCAAAACGGCCTATGTTGAAGAGAAAAAAACTTTTTAAAAAGAAGAATATTAGCATTAGGAAGAGAATTGAGGCATACGATCGTCCATCGACTCAAAAAATCTTGGATAAAAGCATTACAAGAAGCATTCCCTTATCTGACACTAGTTTTATGCACAATGTGGAAAATACAGGCGGTAAGTTGCTTGCAATTCTATTTTTAGAAATGTTTTTAAATTTGGTAGATACCTAGTTTGCTTTCGTATGTGTCTTTCTGCCCTTTTTTTTAAGAAAATTTGGATGCTCCCTTGAGTTCCCGGTCCATTCTTCACAGCACAAAGCCTGGCTGGACTTCCTACTTGATTGCTTCTCAGAAGACCTTTGCTCAGAAGCCCTTTGCTTGTGAAATTGATTTATTACGGTTGAAAAAATCATAATTCTTGTATATATACATGAAGTCCAAGGTTTCATCAGTTTACATACTTGCACATGCTAGTTTCAAGGAAATCTTTGGATGCGCACAACAAAGGAGCGGATGCACATAACAAAGGAGCATCTCCTGGACGACCAACAAAAGGTTTTTGAATTCTTTTTAATTTGTTTCATTGCATTTGTTGTACAGTAGGTAATAGGGAATCTAAGAAGGAAGGGCAGCATCTTGATAAATCCTTCTGTCTCCTGCAAGTGCTACGGCTTCATACCTTCATTTCCATGAAGAGCCTGAATGCCTCTTTGCCATCATCTTGTCGGGCATAGCCAGCAATCATAGAGTTCCATGCCAATCATAAATTTCCCAGGCTATGGTGGCGGAGATGGGGCTGCAACAATGGTATGGGTTCAGACCTTTAACCATAGGTCTTGCCAAACAATTGAATGACATGCTTTATAGCACCGGTAGCACAGTCAACCTTAATGCTATCTCTGTTAGATTGAAGAAATGCCAGCCCCTTGTATCACAACATTCTTGCTCAAGATTATTGGCAGCTGAAACAGTCTCATTCTACTTTTTTCTACAGACAACCATTTGGCAGATGGAGCATATTGTCCATATGAGAATCACATTAGGACAAATACACATGCACGCCCCTCCCATTAATTGAAGTCGAAACAAAATGAAAGAGATTGCCAAATAAAGAAGCAAATTATTCCATTGGTGCTCTCCTCTTTTCTCCTGCCAAACCTATGAGCCAACATTTAGTTGATAGAATTACTGAAGATGAGCAGGTTAACCAGCCCCTTGAACAGATTATCCATGATCTCAGGGTATAGGGCGAGAAATTATCCATGTAGGAGTCTTGAAGGTATTTTAAATGGATGAATCGGATCCTAACATATTGTTGAAGCTTGAGGAAGCGAGCAACCATTGAAGTCGGCCATCGGGGATGCGGAGATGGCGGGGATAGTCTTTTCTGCATGCCGGCAATCATAAAGTTGAAAATTGAAGATCTTCTGGAAGGATTGATTGATTAGAATAGATAAGGCCAAGTATACAGCTTCAACGATGTTGCAGGTCCTTGCTGTGCCTTTTCCTCAAATTATGTAAAACTCATATGATCTGGTTTGGGAGATTATGAAGACAATGGCTAGATCATGGTTACTTTTGAGGCATGTGGTTTAAGATAATAGAGTTAAAGATGTTACTATATCATGAATTACGCAAAATGGACAGAAATTTGCCCTTTAGATAGGAACAAGCAGCCCTTTGAATTGTGTGCGGGGAATTAGGAAAGAAGCAATTGTAATGGACAAGAAATTTGCCCGAAAAGCAATTGTGATGGACAAGAAATTTGCCCTTTAGATAGGGAAGAAGCAGAACTTTGAATTGTGTTGGGTCCCATCTATCCACCCATTCAAAGGCTTCCCATTCAAAGGCCTCCCCATTAGGCTGTAACAGAACCTTGCTTTTTGCCATCCCAAGTGAAGACAAAAATCTGAATTTCCCTCCACCTGATTTCGTCCTATGAGGCAAAGGCAACTTCAAATTCTTTGGAAGTTAGCTTAACAAGAAGCCCTTTATGCTCCTTTCGGAAATTGCATCCTTACAATCATCAAAGACCATTTGGGCCTCCTTTAGATTGCCTAATTTAGCATTTGCTCTATAGTGCAGCATGATAAGAGTGTGCTCTATTGTTCGTAGGCTGCATAGCTTTGCATTAATGTGGTTGAAAAAATCATAATTCTTGTATATATACATGAAGTCCAAGGTTTCATCAGTTTACATACTTGCACATGCTAGTTTCAAGGAAATCTTTGGATGCACACAACAAAGGAGCGGATGCACACAACAAAGGAGCATCTCCTGGACGACCAACAAAAGGTTTTTGAATTCTTCTTAATTTGTTTCATTGCATTTGTTGTACAGTAGGTAATAGGGAATCTAAGAAGGAATGGCAGCATCTCTGATCTTTTTTCAACTGGGTATTTTTACAAATTCTGCCATATAAGTTTGGATTCAGATGGAAGCCTCCTTGCACATTGGAACTATGTGATCTGCTGCATCTCGCATGCATGCTTGGATCTGATCCTCGAGATCCGAGCAGCGTCTGAATCTCTGCAAGCATAATATCTTCAATTCTGTGATCTGGTATGAATCTAGAATTCATTTTATCAGATCATTCTGTTAAGACCAAGATCATGGTTTAAGCCTATATATTTTATTTGTAAAGCACCACTTGCGTATGCATAGCTGAGGTCAAATTTTTAGATTTGGCTTTGCTCTGCTGCTATATATATTGGTCATATCGTACTCTGTTAGTAACTGGAGCATAATCCTCTGTTCTGCCCTTGTATGTCAGTTGTGTTGCAGACTACAGCAGATTATATTTTCTTGGCCAATAGATATGGCATGGGCTTCACTACACAAAGTGATTTTGGGAACTTTTGCATTTTTAGTTTTCTGGACTCTGGCAACTTTTCCAACCCTAAGGTTCCTGCCAATTGGGAGGACTGCAGGGGCTTTACTTGGAGGTATTCTGATGGTAGTGTTCCAAGTTCTAAGTCCAAGTGAGGCTTTTGCATCCATAGATCTGCCAATTCTAGGCCTGCTCTTTGGCACCATGGTCATCAGTGTATACCTTGAAAGGGCTGGTCTATTTAAGTACCTCAAAATAGTCTTATCATGGAAATGCAGAGGTCCAAAGGATCTCCTTTGCAGAGTATGCATATTCACTGCCATAGCCAGTGCTATTTTTACCAATGATACCATTCCTTCTACGTTCGGTCCTTTTAGGAGTAATTCAACATCTCTGATTCCTTACAGATCATCAAAGAACATTCGAGCCTTGTTTAGATTGCTTGATTTAGCATTTGTATCAACAACGGCATTCCATAATGCCATACTCAGCATGAAAATCATTCAATGTTAAATAAAAATCATGAAATTTTGTATAGTTGATTTGCTGATGTTGTGATTTGTGTGTTTTGGTTAGGGAATATCAATCTGTCAGAGCGGATTGGTAGACTCGAACCTCCTCTAAGTGTTGTTCCAGATCAAGGTCAAGGTGCAGATCAAGGTCAAGGTGCAGATCGGTCTCAACAAGGTCAGTGGCTTTTAAAGGCAGTTTTAGTAGCTTCTTCCAAAGTACATCTCCAACATACAATGGATAGCAATTTTCATTACCACTCAAATGTTATTTCAATGTCGAAACTATATTATTCAATGTACTGTAGCTAAAAAAACACTGTTAAGGTATTTGACATCTTTCATGTAGCATTATTAACTTCTGTTTCGTCCAACAGCCCAAGCCATTTGTTCTTTATCATGCACTGCTCAACCTAATTGAATAGACATTTTATATCTTCCCTTGTTGCAGATCCGGTCTAGTCGGCCAGATCCTAGCATCCGAACTATGTGTGGCTCCAAAATGGTTGGGCCGTTTCGTATTTCTGGATATAGCAATGCAATGTTAGGTATGAAAATGCCATACAAAATTTATTACCATTAAAACCATGGTGTGATATTATCTCCTATGCAAAGGACCCAGAAATTTTTTAATTAGAATCATGAGCATTTTCATGGTAAAATGAACAAATACAACCCCATGACATCCATGACTGTGTTCTATGGTAAAACCAACCAAAACGCCTCATGATGTCACCTTGAGCCCATGATGTCACCTCGAGTATACGCCTTCTAGCAAACTACGAGAAAAACATTTCTGCCACAACCATTGTTTCAAGTGTGAGAACTTGTCTTTTGAGTAAACATTTTCTAAGTTACTTTAGATCCTTTATTCAAAAGCCCTTTTCATTGCAATTTGACACTTTTGACGAATATGCGAGAAGCAATTGCCTTGAAATTATACCTCATATAGGATGGGGTAACAAACACACCCTTATAAAGCCAAAATAAAAATGCATGTCCAACTAATATCTAAGATTTTGTAGTTCCTTGTATCCCATATAAGATGTTGCAATAATGTTTGTGCAAAGTTTTAATATCCTAGTTAATTTATTATTTTCACTTACTAACTTTTATGTGGAAATTAAACAAAACAAAGGCGAAGATCACCAATCCAACTATGAAAAGCACGCACGGAACCACTTTTAAGATTATCAAATGGGTGCCATGAAGAGAATTTTAAGAGAGGAAAGACCATATGAATTGAATTTGATGATGATATGAACCCTTGTGGCGCCTACAAGAAATTATTTTGACAGAAACTAAATGTACTTATCAAAAAGCATGTGGACCTATCCATTTTGGACATGAAAAAATTCCCCAAGGGCAATTAGACCTTGTCTGACGAACAATGCAGGTAATTTTAGACATTCTAATTAAAAGTGCATAATTTTTCTTTATTTGTCATTAAATAAAATAGAGTCTTCATAGTTTTATATTTTTCTTTTGATTACAATAGTGGTGATTTTTTTTGTTTTGTGAATATAGGATTGGTTTGTAATCCCATGGGGAGAGTGGGACAAAAAACATTGGCGGACACGCCTTTCTAAACGTATTAGAGAGGCAAGGAGGAGTGTATGTGATAAGGTCCTGCATGCACGGAAGAATAATGAAGAGCCAACAAAGCCAGATTGGATGAAAAATGATACGTGGTTCAAGTTTCTTGCATATATGGAGACAAACGAATACAAAGTATATTATTAATCATATTGTTTCATATTTTCAAAGTATTCCTGATGCAAATACTAAAATTTAATATTCTTCAGAACTCAAGCAGTCGCAACAAAAAGAACCGAGCTGATCAAAAGCGTACTAACAACACAGGAAGAAGTGGCTATGCTGGTACATACATGTATCTGGTAAAAGTTTGATTCCATCAACTTCTATAATGTACTTGGTTAATGTCATGTAAATGCATAAAGTTTCATTCACTTGGTTAAACATTACAGAAAGAAAAGATGCAAAGGTCCCCAACCACGGCTGAAATTGCAGATGAAGCTCATACCTCTAAAGGATATGGGAATCTACCAAGGGGAGCCAAGACGCTAGACTTGGTAGAGAAATCTAATGTGAGATTACATCTTCGTTTATCCATAAAACTATATTTTGAGTTTCTATTTAATTTATTGCTTTCCTCTATGGAGTTTTAGGGTACGCATCCCTCACCATCATTCAATGTGAGAAATACATGCAAACGTGTCAAAAAGCCAATTGCTCTTCATGAAACCTTTGAAGAGCCTAGAGAAACTCAAGGTGATGTTACACAAATGGTGGATGATGCCAAATCTATGCTTCTAGAGTTGCACAAACAGATTGAAAGTTTATCCGCTAAGAAGAAAAAACTTGAAGAAGATACGAACCAAGAGGTATTGTGAAAATATTTGTATTAATTATTTCTATTTACCTTATATCATTAATCCGTTACATAATAGGCTTTGGAAAAGATGACGAGCAGAGAAGCTTCAGTTGGAAGCCAGGTATGTCAAAACATCTCTATGATATATTTTTGCATTTTTCTATACCATCAATAGTCCTATAATCTACGTAGGTTGCTAGAAAAATGATCAACAAGGAAGCATCAGTTGGAAGCCAGGTATTGTGAAATCATCTTTATTGGTTGTGCTTAGCTACACTTATATCATTTACATAACTAATATGTAGGCTATGGGAAAACTGAGTTACAAAGGAGCGTGTGTTGGAAGCCAGGTAAAGTAAACCATCTCTAAATATGCTCATTATATGTCATCAAATCTTATATAATAAGTATACGCAGGCCATGAGGAAAGTGATGAACAAAGAAGCATCCCTTGGAAGCCAGGTAAAGTAGCATTTGTTTATTGACGTATGAGACTTACATTAATTCATATTTTTAATTTGAATATTAGGGAAGTGCAATTCCCACATTTAAAAAACAGTGTGTGCCAACAAAACATGTCAAGAAGGATTTACAGGTAACATCTCTATCTATGTTTAATTTTTTGAACTTCTCAAAAATAACACAAAGCATTTTTTGGTTTCTTTACTTTAGGAAAACATGGAAGTCCAAATTCTTGAGTTAAGAAATAAATCAATCATTGGACATGGAAGGATTTTCTCAGTAGATCCGAAGAAAACTTGCCACTGTCAACCCATTGGGAACGGTAATGCTTCTATTATGGTTCAAAGCATAAACCCTGGACATTTGAATGATCAATTGCTGTATCCAACAAGCGAATTTACGACATTCAAGGATGCCATAAACTCATTGATCATTTGGCCATTATCTTTGTTGAGCAGTATTTCTCAATAAGTTTATTCGTCCTCGTCTTATGACATTATTTTAAATACCATTGTATCCATGTGACAATACATGACATTTTATTGAATATATTGCTATTGTATCTCTCTTTATAGAAATACTATTTATCATTGTTCACATAACCATACAATAATTAATTTTTATTTAAAGAATATAAAAATGGCAATCACTCCACACATTCATGTCACTTGAATGGCATATGGCATTGCATGCCACGTGCCACGTTAATGACACTTTGGTGGCACAAGCTCTACATATGGATATCATACTCATGGCACTTGAGTGGCACATGCACCGCACATACATGTCAGATTACATGTCATGAATGGCATTTGAGTGACACATGCACCACATGTACATCACTTGAATGGCACTTGAGTGGCGCATGAACCACACATACATGTCACATCACATGTCACTTAAATGACATAAACATGTCAATTAAATGGCACATATTTTGACCACACTTAAATGGCACAAAAAAGGCGGAGCATTTGAGGCACAAATATGCACAAATGGCATATCCAAAAAGTGTCATTTATGTAGGGAAAAAATGGCATATAATTGTGCCATTTACACCTATTTTTGTAGTAGTGTTAGTTGTGAGTTCTTGGCATACACCTTGCAGCAGCAGTCTATGACTGTCGGATGCTACAAAGCTGCCATGCTCATGATCACAAAACAAGAACAAGACAAATAAATATGTACAAAGAGTGACGGGAACGTAGCCAAATGAGGCTCTCCAAATATGAGATCAAACCCGAAAGTACATCCAAGAGGCTCGATCTAATATAGTGTAGACCTAAACTGGAGCGACATCTAACTAATCTAAGCCATACACTTAAGTTAACCTAAGCATGCCAAGTGTCACTACTACAAAAATAGGCATAAATGGCACGAAGAAATGGCAGAATTTCTTGATTTTGCCATTTGTATCATTGTAATTGGCACACCAAAATACGTGACAAGTATGTGCCATTTAAATGACAATTACGTTGCCATTGTTGACCTTATAAATGGCACATAAATTAGTGTCATGCATGTGCCATTTAAGTGTGGTCTATGTTTTGCCATTTTAACATGCGTAAATGGCAAATTAATAAGTGTCATGTAACCCATAAGTGCCGCATGTTTGTGCCATTTGCATGCCAACAAATGTCACCTGTTTGAGTGACTTGAATGTGCCATTTATATGCCGGCTTCTTTTTGCCATTTCGAGCGACGTAAATGGCAAAGTAATAAGTGACACATAAGTGCCGCGTGTTTGTGCCATTTGCATACGAACAAAAGACTCTTGTCTAAGTGACTTCTATTTTCCATTTAGGTGATGGAACTTTTGCCATTTGTCGAACACAAATATCATATATACAAATGTTATCTAATCGTACACGCAATATGCTTGTGATTTAAGTGTGACTATAAACACTCCATCCATTGTGGTATAATAGTGCTATATAGCGAAAAAACAGAAGCACTCATTCGCGAAGCAGTAACTTAACTTTCTCCTTTATTTTATAAGATAGGATAGGATATTACAATGCTAGAACCTTAAAGTTGAATTGGACTGCACTTGTGATGTCCTCCGAACTACAAAAACTAAATATAGGATATGTCATCATCAATGATCATAAATTAATTTACACTTTCATCGTAAGTACTAGCCCATCTACGAGATGGGTTTCGAAGCACAATAGACCAACCTACGTTATGGGGATCATCAAAATAGAAAACCTGCATATATTTAGATGCATAAACATATAATTTCACGAAAAATTATTGCAAATAAGAAACTGTAATTGTAGTTTTACCTGTTGGACATGTTCTGGAAAGACAAAGGGTTGAGAACTTGAATTAGCTTTATATGCAGCTTTTGTAGTGTCCACTAGTTGAAAGCCATACTTGTCAAATTTTGTTGATGCTCGTTGTCCAATAATATCAGGCCTATACCAATGGCATTGCAAGAGCACCACATGCGATGAACCAAGGCAGACCTATATAGATTCATGAAAAAATGATTAGTATATTAGTATACTCGTATATTACAACATATTTACAAGCACTAATAGAACCTGTAAAATCTGTTGAATTTTCCCAAAATATTCTATCTCAGCTTCAATTGGACGCTTGTCTTTAGCACTACTACGACTCGTAGATTGAAATATTGCGGAAATGCCTGAATCTTGTGTCACTTGCTTTGCATCTAAGTCTTGCACTCGTAAATGCCAACCATATGCCCACATACTTTTATAACTTGTAGCATATTCTTCAACTCCAAAAGCAAGATCAAGCAACGGCCGGATCTACTTGCTCCTTATTCGAACCATCTGTTGAACTTCAATTTTGAGCCACTCACTGAAAGTTCACAACTTGCTCCCTTTACGCTATGCTGCACAAGATACCATGTTGTGATTGTTCAGATTTTCTCGTTATAAACAAATTGAAAGTCAACTTTCTACATTAAAGCACCCATCACCATCTAAATTATAAAACTGAAATACTTACAATCTCCATGTGTCAATGATGGTTGAATTTGCTAGAATGCATTCATGTGCTTGTTGTTGCAACGATAAATCCAACTTTATCAAAGTACCTTTACCCTCCAAGACATCAGATGTGTTACACTCCAAAACACCATCATATTCACCTAAGAATTCAATATTTCTATCCTCTTTCATGCTAATTAGAGTCATTGCTTCATTAATTATCTATCCTTCAAAGAATGGATCCCTACGGATATGCCATGTTATGTAACATATTTTTTGAGATGTTTCAAGAATCTCTCAATGGGATACATCCATCGGCAAGTCACAGCCCACAAATAGCTAGCTCTTCTACTAGATGTATGATGAGATGCGTCATGATCGTGAAAAAAGATGGTGGAAAATGCTTCTCAAGCAAGCATAACACATTCACAGCTTCCCCCTTCAAGTTACCCATCTCACTTAAATGAATCTCTTTTGCAGTAATTTGCTTAAACAAAGAACTGAGTCTGAATATTGACATTCTTTCTCCTTCTCCTAGGCAACCATTATAGCCAAAGGAAGGAATATTTAAGAAGAATATGATAATCATGTGATTTCATAGATTTGAGCTTTCCATTTGCAACACATTTTTTGAAGTTAGAGGACAATCCCGTAGGAGGTTTCACACTTTGTATAACATCAAAGAAAGCTCTTTTTTCTTCTTTTGTAAGGACATATGGAGCATGAGGTAAAATCACTTTACCATTTTGTGATTGAGGCCAAAGCGACTCTCGAATTCCAATCTCCCTCATGTCTTCTCGTACCTTTTCATTGTCCTTGTCAGCATCTCCAAGTATTGTCTTAATTATATTTTCTGCAACATTTTTCTCCACGTGCATCACATCCAGTGTGTTTCGAATAAGAAGATGCTGTAATATGTAATAGGAAATAATATAGTTACACGTAAAGCATAAGTTCCTAAGTACATATACCAGCACGACATACCTCCCAATAAGGAAGCTCGTAAAATATAGAAAGACGTTTCCACCCCGTCCTCTTCGTTGGATCATCATCTCCATCATCAACTTTTCTTTTTTGTTTCAATTCTTTTCGAGACAACTCCTTTCTATCCCATTCTTCCTTTTCCATTATCCAGTTTTGTATATCAGTAGGCTTCACAAGATTTGGAGCTGTCCCAACTTCAATTTTCCCGTCAAATGCTTTCATTTTCCGAAAATTATGATCAACAGGGAGATATCGGCGATGCCCTGCATAAATGAATTTTTTAAGACTGCTAGACTTGCGAACATGAATATCAGGTCCACAATGGGGACATGCTCGATATCCATGGGTTACACACCCTGCCAACAAACCATATGCAGGAAAATCATGTATAGTCCACATGATCATTGAACGCAAGGTAAATTCCCTCTCCAAAGTTGGCTTGTCAAGTCAAATGCCCTGTACTCCTTCCCAAAGCTTATGAAACTCTTCCACAATAAGACTCATGTACACGTCAATTTTGAAGAAGGTAATTTTTGTAGGTCCGGGGAATCAATAATATCAACATAATAAAATGTGGCTTTGTGGCTAACCATGGTTCAATATTGTAATTGACCAAATAATAGCCAAGTACTCGGTTAGATCTCATTTCGCTAAACGGGTTTACACCATCAAATGCCAAACCAAACCCGAAGTTGCGAGGGTCTTCAAAAGAAAGTCGACCACATGTTCTTCGATGTGTCGCCATCTTCGGTGAATCAAGACATACCTACAAATGCCATCTGTACTTACATTGTTGGCATGCCATGTCATGTGTTGCCATTGATGGACATTCATACGATTTAATAAATGAGGTATGACAGGGAAGTAATGCACAACTTTACGTGCACTAGGTTTGCCTTTTTTGCTCCATCGGCTTTCTTGGCATTTTTCATTAGGGCAAGACTCAAGATTAGCATACTCCCCTCTGTAAAGAACACAATCATTTGGGCAAGCATGGATAGATTCATATTCCAAACCAAGTTCCTTCATCAACTTTTGTGCATAATAAGATGAACGTGGCAGTACGTTTCCCTTGGGTAATAATTGTCCTCCCAAAACTTTTAGAAGGTCATCAAGACTAGCATTTGACCATCCATGCATAGTCTGCAAATCAAGAATCAAAAGTATAGCGGATAACATGTTCAATGAGCTTCCATCATATAATGGCTTTAATGGATCACTAGTGCTGTCACATAATGGATCTCCATCCATTATCTGATCTCCATCAGTTATTTGATCTCCGTCACTTAGTGGACTTCCCCTTACATTGCTACATGGAAAATCATCCCTAGCAACTTCCAAAGGTACGTGACTTTTATAATCATTATCAATTATCATGAAGGTATCTTGAACTGTTTGAGACACAGTACCTTCACATCTAGTGTCCTACAAAATTGAAATTTTAAATCAAACGTACGCTAAAAGATAAATAAGGAATTTTAAAGGGTCTCTATGTCGACTCCAACCATTACATTTCAGATGTTGATGAATGTCATCAAGTGACTTCAATCTGTTTCCGTTGCATTTTGTACATGGGCAATCCACAGCTGAAACTCCATCTTTTATAGCTTGTTGCTTTAATTCTTCAAACGTTTGGGGCTCACCAACACGATCCATTGAAATTTATTTCTATATATTATTAAGAAATTTAGGTAATTAGCAAGTACAACACATATATATCAAATCTAGTATAAAGTGTAGCAATTTAGGTAAAGCCATTAATCAAAACAATATAATTATCTTGCATCAACTCTTCAAAATGTGCTTTTGCCATTAATCTAACTAACTCATCTTCCACAATAATGCATTACTCAAAAACAACTAAATTATCCTTCATGTGTAAAGTTATGCCCCTAGTCTAAAAATTTTAGATGCACCATAAACAAAATAATAGACTATAGGGATAATCCAAACAGATTTATTTACTAAATGATCTTAAAAACTATTTTGTGCATAACAACCTACTATGTTCCGTTTATTTGTTTGATATTAATGTTGTTTTAACTAAAACTCGAACTATTACCAGTAAATCATACACAAAAAACAAAAGAAACAAAAACGAGGGAAAAAAGGAACTTACCCGCGAATGCAAATTTCTTGATCCAATCTCTATCTCGATCTGAGAAATGCTGAGCAGATTGTTGGAGATGCACGAAATGGATTCTGACGAGCCTATGGAGTATTCAAGCTCAGAACAAGATAGTGAAGATGATGATTTTCAGATGAGGGAAGGTGCGATAAATAAGATGGAGATGAGGAGAGTCTTGAGGATGAAGTATGTTTCTCCCAAAACGGCCTATGTTGAAGAGAGAAAAACTTTTTTAAAAAGAAGAATATTAGCATTAGGAAGAGAATTGAGGCATACGATCGTCCATCGGCTCAAAAATCTTGGATAAAAGCATTACAAGAAGCATTCCCTTATCCGACACTATTTACGCACAATGTGGAAAATACAAAGTGAAGTTGCTTGCAATTCTATTTTAGAAATGTTTTTAAATTTGGTAGATACCTAGTTTGCTTTCAGATGTGTCTTTCCGCCCTTTTTTAAGAAAATTTGATGCTCCCTTGAGTCCCCGGTCCATTCTTCACAAAGACAAAGCCCGGGCGGACTTCCTACTTGATTGCTTCTCGTAAGACCTTTGCTCGTAAGCCCTTTGCTTGTGAAATTGATTTATTACGGTTGAAAAATCATAATTCTTGTATATATACATGAAGTCCAAGGTTTCATCAGTTTACATACTTGCACATGCTAGTTTCAAGGAAATCTTTGATGCGCTTTTAACAAACAAAGGAGCGGATGCACATAACAAAGGAGCATCTCCTGGACGACCAACAAAAAGGTTTTTGAATTCTTTTTAATTTGTTTCATTGCATTTGTTGTACAAAGAGGTAATAGGGAATCTAAGAAGGAAGGGCAAAGATCTTGATAAATCCCTTCGTCTCCTCGAAGTGCTATGGCTTCATACCTTCATTTCCATGAAGAGCCCAAATGCCTCTTTGCCATCATCTTGTCGGGCATAGCCAAAGAATCATAGAGTTCCATGCCAATCATAAATTTCCCAGGCTATGGTGGCGGAGATGGGGCTGCAACAATGGTATGGGTTCAGACCTTTAACCATAGGTCTTGCCAAACAATTGAATGACATGCTTTATAGCACCGGTAGCACAGTCAACCTTAATGCTATCTCTGTTAGATTGAAGAAATGCCAGCCCCTTGTATCACAAACATTCTTGCTCAAGATTATTGGCAGCTGAAACAGTCTCATTCTACTTTGCTACAGACATACCGCTGGCAGATGGAGCATATTGTCCATATGAGAATCACATTAGGACAAATACACATGCACGTCCTCCCATTAATTGAAGTCGAAACAAATGAAAGAGATTGCCAAATAAAGAAGCAAATTATTCCATTGGTGCTCTCCTCTTTTCTCCCCGCCAAACCTATGAGCCAACATTTAGTTGATAGAATTATCAAGATGAGCAAAGTTAACCAGCCCTTGAACAGATTATCCATGATCTCGTGGTATAGGGGGCGAGAAATTATCCATGTAGGAGTCTTGAAGGTATTTTAAATGGATGAATCAGATCCTAACATATTGTTGAAGCTTGAGGAAGCGCAACCATTGAAGTCCGGCCATCCAGATCCGAGATGGCAGATAGTCTTTTTCGCATGCCGCAATCATAAAGTTGAAAATTGAAGATCTTCTAGAAGGATTGATTGATTAGAATAGATAAGGCCAAGTATACGGCTTCAACGATGTTGCGGTGTCCTTGTCAGCCTTTTCCTCAAATTATGTAAAACTCATATGATCTGGTTTGGGAGATTATGAAGACAATGGCTAGATCATGGTTACTTTTGAGGCATGTGGTTTAAGATAATAGAGTTAAAGATGTTACTATATCATGAATTCTGCAAAATGGACAAGAAATTTGCCCTTTAGATAGGGAACAAGCAGCCCTTTGAATTGTGTGCCAGGGAATTAGGGAAGAAGCAATTGTAATGGACAAGAAATTTGCCCGAAAAGCAATTGTGATGGACAAGAAATTTGCCCTTTAGATGGGAAGAAGCAGAACTTTGAATTGTGTTGGGTCCCATCTATCCACCCATTCAAAGGCTTCCCATTCAAAGGCCTCCCCATTAGGTCAGAATGTAACCTTGCTTTTTGCCATCCCAAGTGAAGACAAAAATCTGAATTTCCCTCCACCTGATTTCGTCCTATGAGGCAAAGGCAACTTCAAATTCTTTGGAAGTTAGCTTAACAAGAAGCCCTTTATGCTCCTTTCGGAAATTGCATCCTTACAATCATCAAAGACCATTTGGGCCTCCTTTAGATTGCCTAATTTAGCATTTGCTCTATAGTGCAAAAGATGATAAGAGTGTGCTCTATTGTTCGTAGAGGTCGCATAGCTTTGCATTAATGTGGTTGAAAAAATCATAATTCTTGTATATATACATGAAGTCCAAGGTTTCATCGGTTTACATACTTGCACATGCTAGTTTCAAGGAAATCTTTGGATGCACACAACAAAGGAGCCGGATGCACACAACAAAGGAGCATCTGGACGACCAACAAAAGGGTTTTGAATTCTTCTTAATTTGTTTCATTGCATTTGTTGTATGTTAAGTAATAGGGAATCTAAGAAGGAATGGCAAGATCTCGATCTTTTTTCAACGCCATATAAGTTTGGATTCGGATGGAAGCCTCCTTGCACATTGGAACTATGTGATCCGCGATCTCGCATGCATGCTTGGATCGATCCTCGAGATCCGAAAGCACGCCTCAATCTCTCGCAAGCATAATATCTTCAATTACGTGATCCGGTATGAATGAATTAAGACCAAGATCATGGTTTAAGCCTATATATTTGATTTGTAAAGCACCACGTGCATATGCATAGCTGAGGTCAAGTTCTTAGATTTGGCTTTGCTCGCTTTGCTATATATATTGGTCATATAGTACTGCTTAGTAACCGGAGCATAATCCTCTGCTCTGCCGCCTTTGTATGTCAGGTTGTATGGCGCATTCTGTACAGATTATATTTTCTTGGCCAATAGATATGGCATGGGCTTCACTACACAAAGTGATTTTTGGGAACTTTTGCATTTTAGTTTTCCGACTCGCGGCTTTTCCAACCCTAAGGTTCCCGCCAATTGGGAGGACTTGGAGGTATTCCATGGTAGTGTTCCAAGTTCTAAATCCAAGTGAGGTTTTTTCATCTATAGATCCGCCAATTCTAGGCCTCGCCTCTTTGGCACCATGGTCACTTGCATACCTTGAAAGGGCTGGTTTTTTGGCACCTCGTAATAGTCTTATCATGGAAATGCAGAGGTCCAAAGGATCTCCTTGCGTAGTATGCATATTCAACGCCATAGCGGTGCTATTTTTACCAATGATACCATTCCTTCTACGCTCGGGTCCTTTTAGGAGTAATTCAACATCTCCGATTCTTACGTGATCATCAAAGAACATTCGAGCCTTGTTTAGATTGCTTGATTTAGCATTTGTATCAACAACGGCATTCCATAATGCCATACTCAAAGATGAAAATCATTCAATGTTAAATAAAAATCATGAAATTTTGTATAGTTGATTTGCCGATGTTGTGATTTGTGTGTTTTGGTTGGGGAATATCAAACTGCTGAGCGGATTGGTAGACTCGAACCTCCTCTAAGTGTTGTTCCGTGATCAAGGTCAAGGTGCAGATCAAGGTCAAGGTGCGTGATCGGTCTCAACAAGGTCAAGATTATTTTTTAAAGGCGCTTTTAGTAGCTTCTTCCAAAGTACATCTCCAACATACAATGGATAGCAATTTTCATTACCACTCAAATGTTATTTCAATGTCGAAACTATATTATTCAATGTAATCGTAGCTAAAAAACATTAAGGTATTTGACATCTTTCATGTAGCATTATTAACTTGTTTGGTCCAATGCCCAAGCCATTTGTTCTTTATCATGCACTGCTCAACCTAATTGAATAGACATTTTATATCTTCCTTGTTGCAGATCCGCCTAGTCGGCCAAAGATCCTAAGCATCCGAACTATGTGTGGCTCCAAAATGGTTGGGCCAAGCCAGATTTTCTGGATATAGCAATGCAACGTTAGGTATGAAAATGCCATAAAAAATTCTTACCATTAAAACCATGGTATAATATTATCTCCGATGCAAAGGACCCAGAATTTTTTTAATTAGAATCATGAGCATTTTCATGGTAAAATGAACAAATACAACCCCATGACATCCATGACTGTGTTCTATGGTAAAACCAACCAAAACGCCTCATGATGTCACCTTGAGCCCATGATGTCACCTCGAGTATACGCCTTCTAGCAAACTACGAGAAAAACATTTCTGCCACAACCATTGTTTCAAGTGTGAGAACTTGTCTTTTGAGTAAACATTTTCTAAGTTACTTTAGAAGGTTCCACAAAAATATATAGACATCCTTTATTCAAAAGCCCTTTTCATTGCAATTTGACACTTTTGACGAATATGCGAGAAGCAATTGCCTTGAAATTATGCCTCATATAGGATGGGGTAACAACACACCCTTATAAAGCCAAAATAAAAATGCATGTCCAACTAATATCTAAGATTTTGTAGTTCTTTGTATCCCATATAAGATGTTGCAATAATGTTTGTGCAAAGTTTTAATATCCTAGTTAATTTATTATTTTCACTTACTAACTTTTTATGTGGAAATTAAACAAAACAAAGGCGAAGATCACCAACCCAACTATGAAAAAGCACGGCGGAACCACTTACGAAGATTATCAAATGGTGCCATGAGGAGAATTTTAAGAGAGGAAAGACCATTTGAATTGGAATTTGATGCTGATATGAACCCTTGTGGTGCCTACAAGAATTATTTTGACAGGAAACTAAATGTACTTATCAAAAAGCATGTGGACCTATCCATTTCAAACATGAGAAAAATTCCCCAAGGGCAATTAGACCTTGTACGACGAACAATGCAGGTAATTTTAGACATTCTAATTAAAAGTGCATATTTGTAAAATAGAGTCTTCATAGTTTTATATTTTTCTTTTGATTACAATAGTGGTGATTTTTTTTGTTTTGTGAATATAGGATTGGTTTGTAATCCCATGGGGCTGAGTGGGACAAAAAACATTACGGACACGCCTTTCTAAAACATTATTAGAGAGGCAAGGAGGAGGTATGTGATAAGGTCCCGTATGCACGGAAGAATAATGAAGAGCCAACAAAGCCGATTGGATGAAAAATGATACGTGGTTCAAGTTTCTTGCATATATGGAGACAAACGAATACAAAGTATATTATTAATCATATTGTTTCATATTTTCAAAGTATTCCTGATGCAAATACTAAAATTTAATATTCTTCAGAACTCAAGCAGTCGCAACAAAAAGAACCGAGCTGATCAAAAGCGTGCTAACAACACAGGAAGAAATGGCTATGCTGGTACATACATGTATCTGGTAAAAGTTTGATTCCATCAACTTCTATAATGTACTTGGTTAATGTCATGTAAATGCATAAAGTTTCATTCACTTGGTTAAACATTCTGAAAGAAAAGATGCAAAGGTCCCCAACCACGGTTGAAATTGCAGATGAAGCTCATACCTCTAAAGGATATGGGAATCTACCAAGGGGAGCCAAGACGCTAGACTTGGTAGAGAAATCTAATGTGAGATTACATCTTCGTTTATCCATAAAACTATATTTTGAGTTTCTATTTAATTTATTGCTTTCCTCTATGGAGTTTTGGGGCGCATCCCTCACCATCATTCAATGTGAGAAATACATGCAAACGTGTCAAAAAGTTCCAATTGCTCTTCATGAAACCTTTGAAGAGCCTAGAGAAACTCAAGGTGATGTTACACAAATGGTGGATGATGCCAAATCTATGCTTCTAGAGTTGCACAAACAGATTGAAAGTTTATCCGCTAAGAAGAAAAAACTTGAAGAAGATACGAACCAAGAGGTATTGTGAAAATATTTGTATTAATTATTTCTATTTACCTTATATCATTAATCAAATTTACATAATAGGCTTTGGAAAAGATGACGAGCAGAGAAGCTTGCTTGGAAGCTGTGTATGTCAAAACATCTCTATGATATATTTTTGCATTTTGCTATACCACCAATAGTCCTATAATCTACGTAGGTTGCTAGAAAAATGATCAACAAGGAAGCATCAGTTGGAAGCCAGGTATTGTGAAATCATCTTTATTGGTTGTGCTTAGCTACTTCATATGTAATAAATATAATATGAGTGTAGCCACTTATATCATTTACATAACTAATATGTAGGCTATGGGAAAACTGAGTTACAAAGGAGCGTGTGTTGGATGCTAGGTAAAGTAAACCATCTCTAAATATGCTCATTATATGTCATCAAATCTTATATAATAAGTATACGCAGGCCATGAGGAAAGTGATGAACAAAGAAGCATCCCTTGGAAGCCAGGTAAAAGTAGCATTTGTTTATTGACGTATGAGACTTACATTAATTCATATTTTTTAATTTGAATATTAGGGAAGTGCAATTCCACATTTAAAAAAACAAGTGTGTGCCAACAAAACATGTCAAGAAGGATTTACAGGTAACATCTCTATCTATGTTTAATTTTTTGAACTTCTAAAAAATAACACAAAGCATTTTTGGTTTCTTTACTTTAGGAAAACATGGAAGTCCAAATTTTGAGTTAAGAAATAATCAATCATTGGACATGGAAGGATTTTCTCAATAGATCCAAGAAAAAACTTGCCTTTGCCAACCCATTGGGAACGGTAATGCTTCTATTATGGTTCAAAGCATAAACCACGGACATTTGAATGATCAATTCTTTGATCCAACAAGTTTAATTTACGACATTCAAGGATGCCATAAACTCATTGATCATTTGGCCATTATCTTTGTTGAGCAAGTATTTCTCAATAAGTTTATTTGTCCTCGCCTTATGACATTATTTTAAATACCATTGTATCCATGTGACAATACATGACATTTTATTGAATATATTGCTATTGTCTCTCTTTATAGAAATACTATTTATCATTGTTCACATAACCATACAATAATTAATTTTATTTAAAGAATATAAAAATGGCAATCACTCCACACATTCATGTCACTTGAATGGCATATGGCATTGCATGCCACGTGCCACGTTAATGACACTTTGGTGGCACAAGCTCTACATATGGATGTCATACTCATGGCACTTGAGTGGCACATGCACCGCACATACATGTCAGATTACATGTCATGAATGGCATTTCAGTGACACATGCACCACATGTACATCACTTGAATGGCACTTGAGTGGCGCATGAACCACACATACATGTCACATCGCATGTCACTTAAATGACATAAACATGTCAATTAAATGGCACATATTTTGACCACACTTAAATGGCACAAAAAAGGCGGAGCATTTGAGGCACAAATATCCACAAATGGCATATCCAAAAAGTGTCATTTATGTAGGGAAAAAATGGCATATAATTGTGCCATTTACACCTATTTTTGTAGTAGTGTGTCAGTCTGCCACCATTGACACCTAACATGTGTATGCACAATGTTAACCACTAGGTGGTTAACATTAGCAATACATAGATCACCTTGTTTTTGAGGAAAACAATAGCACGTTATAGAACATGCCGACATCACTTAAAGGTTGAGACATGGATATGGGCTTCTGTTGCACGAGATGAAAGAATATGCACCCTATGTGACTAGCATGAGGTTGAAGATGAACAACAGATCCTTTGGAAATGTACATACATTGACGTTAGAGTGAGATTTCACATAGACGCAATAACTTGTATATGTATTTGATATAGACCCTTTAGAATTAGGTCCACATATTAAATCGATGGAATCACACCGAGATTTATTGTGAAAAGTAAATACTTTGTAAATACGGCTCCATAACCTTCAAGGTTCGAGGAAGTATGATCAATACAATATAATAACTATGCTCTGGCTGTCCGTACATGATCGAAATTTAGGAACCTAAGATTACAGGATGCACAGTAATCTTAGATATTCCATCTTAGAGTGAGGCAGAGGATACAAAAAATGTTGTTGTATTTGGCGTAGATGAAAGGTGAAGGTCGGAGTGGCACTATTCTTACGAAGTATCTAGGCAACATGTAGACATGAAATTGGGCAGCCACATGATGCATCGCATCTAGGCATCATGCAACTGAAAACATTTGTTTACCAATGACCTTATCCCTTGTGCAAAATTAAGAGTTTTGTATTTTTACTTTCTAACACAAAAAGAATGGTAATACCATGTCAATCTTGGTTTACCTATTATCTTTTCATGATGGAGCCTGCTTTATGTAGATTGGTTATAGATAAATAAAGCATATGTTAAAGCATGGCATGTGAGATTATAAGGATTAAGGTGAGTCGTTGCTTGGCAATGCAGCAATTGCTTGAATTTTTTTTTGTTCTTGCGACTGAGTGTTTTAAAGTTTGTTTTGATGGTTTTGCTCGTCTTTGGTTAGAGTCTAGCCTCTGATCCAAACTGCTGGCAAAGTGCAATACTCCTTCACTTCTTGAAGACGGATTGAAGCTTTGCTCTGTCCGGATCTAAAATAGAGCTAGTTGGTCCGATTTACCTATTTGGCCTAGTTGAGGGAATCATTTTGGCAAGAAAGAAGAGAAGAAAGATATTTGGCGACGGACACCATAGCCTCGCAGGGAGCCATTAGCGAAGCTAGAGTTGCAGACTACGGCTATAGCTATGGCTATTATATTAACTCTCTGTATAATTTGAATGTGATCTATAATTTGACTGTATATACTGCGGGGTATAATTTGTATGTAAAAATTTACGTGTAGAAATTGCACGCAAGAAAAAGTTTAAAAGTCTTTGGGAAAAAAAAATCCTAGTGGGCGTGAAACTTTGCCTCTTATTTTAGATGGAATTTTGCAGCAATCCCAGGCTGATAGTTTTACGAAAGTGTACAAATAATACAAACAAAAACTTTATGATATAATATTGATATAGGAGTAATAAAAAAAAATAACAAACATGACAGGAAGCACAAACATTCTAAAAAACATTATCATTCACAATAAAAATATAAAAATCTAAACTAAGTAATTGGACAAACATGGTGAATGTTACTCTAATGGGTTTCCCTCATGAAGATTGCTCGGCATAGAAACTACTAGATGCATCTCGCAAAATATTTCAACCAAGATGTGCACCACCAACTAGACTACCCCCATCATCCATAGGTATTCTTCCCGCATAGGCTATGCAAAAGCATGGAAGCATCTACCTAAAACACAGAAAGAAAGAAAAATAGAGCAAATATTAATCTAAACTCGCAAGAATAAGAAAAATTCAAACCCCCTCGCATTGCCAAGCAACGACGCACCTATTGATTACACGGCGCTTCAAAAATCTCCCGCTATCTGAGATCGGCCATCGCAAAAGCTTGAACTCAAAATGCCACAAATTTGTTTCTATATTCTTGCCACTTTCGTGATCTCGGAAATATTTTGGGGAATGTAACTCGGTTGGTGTTAATTACGCTTGATATTTCGGTGGCCTGGATTCCACCGAAAAATTGCTCTACAAGATGCTACCCTACGTACCGCCAAAAATTCTCGAGCCGGAATCCCTTCCCCAGAAAAATTATCTAATACAAGAAATTTATCGCGGCGGCACATTTCTCTTTTCCAAATTATTATGAAGAAGCCCAGAGTCAAAGGTACATCCGCAAGTTTCTTTGAGCTTTTGAGATTCCCTCTAACTCGTGTAAATGTGATAGGGTTATTGATAACATTTCTCAAAGGTGCATCATCTATTTCCCTCTGAGGAATAGTTGTACCTAATATTCAATAATAAAATATACAAGTTATATTGATGTTTAATGAAGATTGTTGATTGTGTATTCCAAACCAGTGAGGTTGCACCCACTTTAATATCCAATATGTGTCTGGTCTAGCAAAAGAATCCCAAAAAGCATATATTCTTGCTAAGTGCGGGATCAGATCTGGAGCCAAAGCTTGGGGTACGCCTTGAACATATCACTCTATTGAACGAATATGCGACTAGGGATCGGGCCCATTTACTTCTTGGATCAAAAACTACTTTGAGTTGGACTTTATATAAAAAAAGGGAATCCAGCTATATAGGCACAGAGCGCGCTTTATGTACCCTACTTCTAAACAAGAATGTTGAATAACAAAATGTTTAAAGGTAGGTGCTAGATATAGTTTAGATACATAATGCTTGCCGGAATCATTTTTGACCTTAGCATTCCATTCCACGCTTCCACAACTCTCGTGAGCACCATCCGTGCATGACTTGGCATTATACATACTTGAGGTTCTAGATAAACGTCGAAGAATTCTTGAGCCCTCGATAGTCATTATCTCCGCTTGTCTAGTATCATCATTCGCAAAGGTTTTTCCCTTAAAACCCTTTCGAGGTGAGGTTTTTAATCCTAGTAGTAATGATTGTACTAGCCCATTGTATGGGTCCCATGACCTATTGGTCTCTCGTGGCGTTAAAAACTATTCTATTCTATTCTATTCATAAAGGGTGTACTTTAAATGGAGCAAAAGTTCCATATCTAGTTTGAGATATTTGTGGCTGGATACTGAAGAAGAATATTTATAGAAAAGTAAAAGAGACGACTTAAACCACATGCAAAAATATGCCAATGGTGTGCATGTATGGAGCTTTTGTTTAACACATCGAAATCTGGTCATCAGAGTACACGTAGAAGAATGCAAGGTACCAGAGACAAGGAACATCTTGATACAAATTATTTTATTGAACTTGGTGATTATATCATTGTACATCTGTGGATTGTCTGCACAACTCAGCTTTGGAAGAATATCGGAGGATGTATTTTGTTTTTCATCTAGAGAAGCATACAAATATGCAAAGGACATGCAGAAAGCTTATTATGCATTTGTCATGCAATTCTGAATTCTACATCTCGCAGCTTCTTGTTTTGTGTTGATAATGTTGATGGTATGCTATTTCAAATATTCCTGATCCTTCCTGTGAGGGCTTCCTCCTATAAGGAAGCGATGAAGATTGGTACTACTTTAAAAGTGCAGCATCATGTATTTCTATACCAGAGGATACCATTAACTATGTTTGCTATCATATTTATGAGATTTTTCACTTTTACTTTATAGAGCATGATTAAAAAGAAATGTGGCTTGGATGTAACTAATGTGGGAGATGAAGGTGATTTTTTGTATATGTATATATATTATACATTTATTACCCCAATTATTAAATTATATTTATTATCATATTTTAATTGCAAGCAAATAAGGAAGGTTTGAAACTTTTGAGGGTCGTTATTGAGAAGGTTAGTTACACAGGAAAGGTGTGTGTTCTCAGGTCCTGATGGACTATAGGTTACCTTGAGTGACACAACATGTTTTTGATGACATATCGTGATTGGATGGATGTTGAAGTTTCAGAGTTCTATGATGTAGATGACAAGACATATGATCTGAACTGGTTGACTCAGCCTATTTTCAACGTTGATAGAAAAATGGGAGAGCGCCTAAACTATGCGCCCATTTTCTTGATTATTTTGTCCCTAGCATCTATTTTCAGTTCCAACCATTTTCTTGCCTGAGAAAGTGTAATTCCCATCTCTCTGCCTCTTCTCAATATCGATTTCTCGGCCGGGGCCTTGTAGAGGCTAGCAATCTGCACTATTTCCATATGAATCTCATCTTAAAGGGCATTTAAAGAGAAGGAGAGCTATATCTCAACTTAAACACTAAAATGCAGACATAATTCTTATGCAAAAACTTAAATTACCTAAGTTTGAATCCTCAAATCTAAGAGATTGGATTTATCCAAGAGCCTCCTCCATCTGGGTTGAAGTGGGGTTGGCTATCATTTGGAATATCAAGCACCTTTATTTTTGCAATAATATTTCTAGAATATGGCAGGCAGTAATTTTCTCAGTCAATAACTCCAACTTTGGTGTGATCAATGTTTATGCATCCACAAACACAAAAGAAAGAGAAGGCCTCTGGCCAAAACTCAGCTCCTGGATTAGAAACAACCCTTCTTTTGACTGGATTCTTGCTGGGAATTTCAGTAACACTCATGTATGAAATATGAAGTTTGGGAATAAAATTAATAGGACCTCTATTGAAAAGCTCAGATGGGATAATATGATCAATGATTCTACCCTGATCCATATCCCTTCCTCTACTTCTAATTATACTTGGTCAAATAAGCAGAAACACCAAGCTCGAGTTTGCTGTGCTCTTGATATATATTATGTGTTCAATCCCAACTCTGAGTCTTGGGAAACTGTTTTGTAACTAGTGATGAAGGCACATCTATTTCTGATCATCAACCTCAATTCCTTCATACTAAGCATTTGCTTGCTATTCCTAGAGATGAAAATATTCCCTTCAAGTTAAACTGTTCTGTTCTTCAGAATGAAGAGTTGAACAAAGATTACATTAAGATTTATCAGAATGTTGAGAGTGGTTCTGCTTTAGACTCTATAAAATCCTTTTATTCTAAGCTCAAGGAGGCTAAAGGTTGGATTAAAAATTGGGCCAAGGTTAGACATCTGAATAGAATGAAAGAGAAAGAAACTCTCCTAATCCACATGAAGGAAATTAGATCTATGTTATATGCTGATCCCTTCAATTATATTCTTCAAATAGAAGAGGAGATGTTAGAGAGTCATCTGAAAAACATTGAAGAAAGGAAGCCCAAGTGTGCAACAATTAAGTGCAAAATAAAATATAATAGTGAAGTGGATTATGGCAGCTCCAAATTTTTGTTCCGGGAAGCGAGGAATAGGCTTCTCAAAAACTCAATTGCTCAGGTTAAAACTGACTCAGGTACTACTCTTAGCACTAATTCTGACATTAATTTTTTTTATGAGAATTATGCCTCTCTTTTTACTAACTTTGATCCTACTACAAATTAAGTGATAAATAGGGATAGACTCATCTCTCACTTAGATAATATCCTGCCCACTCTACTAATGCTATGGATGCATCCCTTTCTAGTATCCTAACTGAAGATGAATTTTTAAATACTCTTAAGAGCTTTAGTAAAGGGAAATCCCCTGGTCTTGATGGATTTCCACCAGAGTTCTATCTCCATTTCTGGAGTACAATTAAGTTAGATCTGATTGGTCTTATTCATGGTTTCTGGAACTCAAATCACTTGCACCCTTCTATCTCTGGGTTTATTTCAATGCCTAAGGTGGATAATCCGACTTCCTTTACTGAATGGAGGCCAAATTTCCCTAACTAATGCTAGCTATAAGCTTTTGCTAAGATCATTGCTCAAAGAGTCCAACCTTTTCCGCAGAAAAATATCAGCCACAAACAATCTGCTTTCCTGCCCAAGAGATTTATCCTTGATAACTATATAATTGCTATGGAAGGACTTCACTGGAACAAAATATCTAAACAGACGTGTGTCCTTCTCAAGCTAGATTTTAAATGAGCTTTTGATATTGTAAAACAGGACTTCATTGACACTGCTCTAAATAAAATTGGTCATAATAAATGCTCCCCAACCAGCTTTTTCCCTCTTACTAAGGGGGTGAGACAAGGCTGCCCTTTGGCTCCTTATTTATTTATTGTGGTTGGAGATGCTCACTAGATGTATTGAACATTTTTCAATCTATAGGGACAATTATTGGTCTTAAACTTCCAAACAATGAAGAGTACCTCACCATATCCCAAATTATGTTGATGATACCTTTGGCTTCTTGGAATCCAATGCTCATAACATTAATCTCTTCCTTGATTTAATTAAACAGTTCTCTGCAGCCTCTGGAGTTCATTTAAATCTTGCAAGGAGTAAAATTATTGGAGATATCGTCAAACCTCTATTTGTGACATTCCTATTCTCACTATCTTGCAAGCCTCTAATTTGCTTGGGACGCCTCTTTCTCACAATCCAAGTCTTAAAAGTCTATGGAATCCTCTCTGGAGAGAATAAAAAAGAAGTTGAACAACTATAGAAGCTGCCTATCTTTCGTTGGCAGAACTTTGATTGCAAACTCTGTACTGACCTCTACTCATATGTATTTCTCTTCTGCTCTAATTGCTGCTAGATCTATCTATGCTGATCTGGAGAAATCATTAGGAACTTCATCTGGAGTGGTTCTCACTTAGTTAATTGGAGCACAGTTTTTAGGCCAAAAACATTTGAGGGTTTAGGTTGTAAAAGTTTGTATATCAAGGCTTGTACTTTAGCTGGGAAATACATATGGAGATCTCTCATTGGTAATGCATCTCCTCCCTCCAAGTTTATCAATTATTGGCTAAATTCCTCTTACCCCTCGGGCCATCCTTCAATTAAGCATTGCTTACCTGAATCTGCCTTTGTGCATCTGCAGCCTGCTCCAAAATCCTCCCCTTTGATGCATAATCTGATCATGGCATGTAATAAGGTTCAAACTTGCTTCCAAAGTGTTAAGGTGACTGATGCTAATATGAATACTAATCTCTTCTGGTCTTCTATTCTCCAAAATCATCACTCTAAGGTGCTAGCCATCAAGCATTCCAGAATCTACAACAAATGGGCTGAGAAAGGAATTCTGAGAATCAAAGACCTTTATAGAGATAACAATTCTTTTACCTTCTGGACAGCCTTAAAATCTATTATTAGAGGCACTTCTAGTAACAAAAAGTTATATGCTCATTTCAAAAACATCCTTCCTCCATTCAGAAATCACTTAATTGTAAATAGTCCCTTGGGCTAGACATGGAATGGTAAACATATCTACAAGGTAAGTACGATTTATTCCATTCTTAGACAAGTGGATGCTCCTATTGAAGCCAATCATAAATGGTCTTTATCTGATACTGGAATTCTCTCTCTCTTCAGCAACATATGGAATTCCTATTGTACCTTTAAGATCAGTTTCGTCATTTGGCTATTTGCTCACAAAAGTTTGACTAATCTCCTGTCCTTATCTAAATGGTTAGATGTTTCTCCAATATGCCACTCTGGTTGTTTGCAGGAGGAATCTATGGAACATATCTTTCTTTGCCCAAAACTTATACCATTCTGGTCATGGTTCTCTGGCATTTTTTATAGATATCTGCACCATAGGGACATAAATAACATTCTTTTCTTTTTGCAACAAGGTGATACTGTTGCAAACACTCTAGTATGTACAGCTTTATGGAACATATGGAAAGCAAGAAATAGAGTTATTTATGGTGCCAAGTTATTTTCCATTTTCTGGATAAAAATGCATTTTCAGCTTGATATTGAATCTAATGCTACTCTCATAAAAGAAAGCATATGGAGAACTACAACAGAAACTGGGACTCAATTGGATTTACAAGGGTTCATTAGATATTTTCATATCTAATTTAAATATTGTTGATTCTAATGCACCTTTCTCTGACTGTGATAGAATATCTGGGCTTTCAAGGAAGGAAGGAAGGAAGGAAGAGACTTTTAACGTCTTTGAGCCCAATCGGGCTATAGGACCAGAACAAACAAAGGGGGCGGAAGCCACTGTAACCGTGTGGGCGAAGCCCAAAAACCAATCAAAACATGGGGACGAAGCCCGTTATAACAAAAAACATGGGGAGCCAAAGTTATCACTCAAAACCGGGGGGCTGGACCAGACCGCCGCCTGTGGATCAGGTTGGCTATTGATCCTTAATGATAGCTCGACCCGTGCATTAACGCCCATTTCGGCCGCAGCGCCTCACACCGGCAGAAATGCTTCCGCCTGGAGCTGCACCGAGTCAAATCTTCCTCGCGACCGAAGGTGGTCCCTTCAAATGATTGCCATGTCGCAAGACGTGTACCGGAAAGAGCATTTTGAAAGCAAACCAAGAGAGCGATGGGGCGGCTCGGACGTTTCCCCCACCCGCCGTATCGAAGGGAGTTTCGCCGGCATGGATGTGCATCTCCGGGAAAGGTGTGCAAGAGGCCGCCCGCCTGGGGGTTGGGAATCATCCGCTCCGCAAGGCCCACAATGCGCAGAGAAAGCGTGGTCAGGAGTGAGCTGTGGTCGTATTCTCAAGACGGGAGCGTGGACCCTGGCCTCACCGACAGGGGCAACCTCCGGGAGGGAGGCCGTGGGCAGACATGGGAGACCGTGGCCGCCTCTGGCAGGCGCACTTACCCGCCTGGTGCATGGAGGCCTCTGTGAGCCGCCGCCGGGTGACCCACCACTGGAACTGCCATGCCCCACGTAATCGTAGAAAGTGCAATTTAGTAATCGACCTGTCCACCGCCATAAATCGGCGCGCATCGCCTCGGGTGAGAGTAACGGACCGCGGGATCCCACCGGAAGTGTTAATCGGAGCCGAGCATCAAGGATGTCCAAAGTCGCAAATAAAGAGGCATCGGACCGGGGTGCCGTAAGAGGGCGCCGGGGCCCAAATGATGGGGCCGTCCGGGTAGGGCGAATCGGGGTCATAGGCCGGACGGATCGGCTCAGGCAGCAAAATAAAATTCTTCTCCTCCATTGGGTCTCCGGCCATACGCTTGATCTTATGGGCCAGCGTCTGAGAACAAGGCAACGTTAAGCGGTGCCAAGGTTGCGCGGGTCTCACTGCTGCCTAGAAGGTGCTTAGAATCCAATTTGGGGACCGTAAAGGCAGCAGAGCACCTTTGGGCGTTTGGGGTTTTCGGGCTAGAGAGAGATTGTAAACCTAGAGAGAGAAAGTTAAAGGGGCAAATCAAAGGGGTCTATGCAAGGGCAGTGAGGGCGCGATGCTGAGAGCAAAAGTGGGACCCAAAACAGTCCAAAACAATTCAAAGCAATCCAAAACTTGGTACCTACGGCCGATGCTGTGGATGGAAATCTTGGCTGGACCAGCTCCGATTCTGGATCTTGATGCTAACTCTCTGGTACGGAGTTACATGAGCGTCAAGGTATATACAAATTCGACATTGATCTGGATAGTTATGAGGCTTCCCTCTACCGCCAAACGCACGTGAAAACATCTTACTTTGCGTGAACTTTGTGTTGCCACATTGCTTTTACAGGTTCTTGCAGACTACTCAATTGCCTGATATAACAGCAGACAATATTATAGCATTCCTGACTTGTCATGAGATGCAGCTTATGGACAAATTCTAAGTCTACATTTAACTGCAAACTAAGCTTCAATGCTATTGATTCCAAATTCAGGGAATCAAAATTTGGTTACATTTGTTGATAATGTTTCTTATTTTATGATGTTATCTCCTATTCCTATACCTTTCTGCTCACTTAGCAGAATGTTATATGGCTTGGATGGCTTTTCCTAATTAATGAAAAAATCCACTCTTACTCTCACCAACACAAAAAAAAAAAAAAAAAAAAAAAAAAAAATGAAACCTGAACAAGGACGAGATACTTCTATTGCCATGTATTCAAGAGGGTTGCCAAAGTTATGCATGCACTTATTTGACTTTTGAACTATGCCGAACAATGATGGCACCTTAGGAGATCTTAGAAGATGAACTAATAAAACTATATGATTCATTCTTGGAAATTTTGCTTGGAATTAATGCAGCCAGTTTTGACTTTTGGCTTGTCTCTGATTGCGCTCGACATGTGTCTGAAGAACACCATGTCTGTGATTCGTCAAACTGCTTCCGTCTGTTATTTGACAAAAATAGAATGAACAACATCAGGTGCTCAATTTGCAAGTCTATACCTCCTAGAAGCATGACTCGTTCTGAATTGCAGGTGCCATTTTAATAAGCTAGGAAGTGCTCATTTCTACCAACACTTGGGGAAGAACGTGCTATTTTATGGCAAGTGGAACTATTATTTATCAAGATTTCAGCAAGCAAGGAACTACCAATTGTGAGAATGATTACATAGCTTTCTTGAGCATGGAAGCATAATGGAGTCTTTAAGCTCAGCAACTGTTCCAAAGCAATTTCGATCGACAAGATGTAAGTTGTCGTATAGTGTTCTTTAAACAAGTTGTTCTAGCATCCACTTTTTTCCATTTTGGGCATGAGGAGTAAATCTAGTGCTTTAAATACAGTTGGATAAGTATTTTTCAACTGGATTATCAGTACTTTCTTTCGCCAGCTATGCCACTATGTTTTGCCGCCATGTTTATTTAGTACAACATGTTTTTCCTTATTCATTATTCTATTAACATGTCTTCTAGTTGCATCCTCTGTAATGTTGTGATGTTCTAGTTTGTAAAAGTGGGGCCCTTTTAAGTCTAGACTCAATTCTCCACTTCACATTCTTCTATTAATCAAATCTATTGTCTAGAGTATGTTGCGGTCTTTGTTTACCTTGCAAGGGATTGTCTGATATCATTTGCAATGTTTTATGCAGTGAGACTTTTCCTACAACATACTGAGTCAGATTTAATTAAAGTGGGACTCATTCCATTCCCACTTTTTTTTGGAACCCTGTTATTTTTACACAAAAGGAGCACCCCGACCGAAAACCGCCCTTAATTCGAATTTTTGTCACATCTTTGGCATCCAAGCTTTCTCCCAATTTTTCTGATAAATGAAGTTGAGTCCCTCTGTTTTGGGGCTTATTTGTCATTCAAAATAAGAGTTTTTCGCGTGAGGGTGAATTCCTTTACCAAGACATTTTGGCTCTATTTTCTTAGGTGGGTAGACAAGAGATCACAAATTTCAACAAAAATTAAGCAAATTGTTTACTTAATCACCAAAAATACTAGTTTTGAGATACTTTTATATTTATAAATGGGCTTATTACAATATATATATGGGTGAAGCGACCATAGTGGCCGTATTATCACAATGATTACACCCTCTTCACACATGAACCACCTAGCTTAAACGGTAGCGTGGAGCTCTGCCCAAGTCACGCGGAGCAACTTACAGACGATAGAAATTTGTATGAGGGAGTTCCTTCATAGGCCACGTGCTTGTATGTCCAACTGATGTCACCACCCTCTTTCTCAAGATCTTTCTTCAATGAACTGGTCTTTTCATTGCTCCCCAAGCATGTACTATCCGTCGAGATAAGGACCGCAAAAGACAAAATCAAGTTAGTCAAGTGATGCGAGGCAAAAAAAAATAAAATAAAACACAGTTCTTAGGGCCATTTTGAAAAAATAAATACTGAGGAGCTTTTCTCGACTTCATGAGTCGAGAAAGGCAGCTCAAAGCCAAAAACTAAGTTTTATGGGTCGAAGGCCTTCTCGACTCGCGGAGTCGATAAAGGCGCGTTTCAAAGCTTAAAAAATGCATTTTAGGGGTCGAAGGCCTTTCGACTCGCGAAAGTCGAGAAAGGGTACCAAAACTAAAAACACGTGTTTTAGGGGTCAGGAAGGCCTTTCGACCTCGCGAGTCGAGAAAGGCACCAAAACTAAAAAACGCAGTTTTGGGGGTGGGGAAGGCCTTTCTAATTCGAGTCGAAAGGCAAGCTCAAAGTTTAAAACAGGTTTAGGGCCTTTCTCACCATGAGTCGAGAAAGGCAAAATTTTATAGTAAAAAGGCAATTTCAAGGGCCGTAGATTATTTTTATGAGCATCATTTTATCTATCCATCCATCTAATTTTCCACCATAGTTTATTATTCTATCACACCATAGTTTATTGTTTTTCACACATTTACATTAGTATTTAGCACACATTAGTATTTAACAATTGTTTTTATACTAGCACACATTAGTATTAGCACACATTAGCATTTTTATACTAGCACACCTTAATTAGCACACATTAGTACTTTATACTACCACAATTAGCACACAATTAGCACACAATTAGTACTTTATACTACCACAACTAGTATTAGCACACATTAGCATTTTTATACATTAGTACACATTAGTATTAGCACACATTAGTTTTAGCACACATTAGCATTTTATACTAGCTTTTTAGTATGATCATTCCTTTCCATGTTTTGACTTTTGTTGGAGATGTGACAAGTGGACGTCTTTCATGAAGTCCCTGTTTGGTTTCTTTTATTTGGTCTGTCCAAATTATTATTTTTTCGTGTCCCACAATATTTCCTAACACACCCAAAGACACACATGAAGTGCTTAACTTTAGGAATCTTAATATGGAAATCAAAACACCACAAGTATCCTGATTCTATTTATATGCAATTTAGGCAGGGATGAATAAGATACTGCTGATTAGGAATGCATATATGGGCTAAAAATTTTAATCCCTACAATGAGACTCTAGGCTCCACTGTGTTTTAAGAAGCATTGGGCCATCATTTGTAGTGATATGATGAGCTATTGTCAGTTTCAGTTGTATACTTTTTGCCCTAGAATGGATTGATAGGGAAACATATCAATAGCAGTTAGCAGTAAATATAAATTGCTGATCTCATGGTCTTTGTAAACGACGATAGAATTTGATCTGGTTGGTAATCTAACTAAACTTGGACTACTTTGTATTTATTTTGGTTAGGGCATTCTATATATTGGTTATTATAATTTTGTCTAGTTAATATACAAATGGCATGTTAAAATTAAACTTTGTTTCTATTAAATGCATCAAGATTTTGTCAAATCTAGTTCTTATGTTTGTTCATTTATCTGTACCCTCTTTGATTATTATTGGGCTAGGGCAATTTAGGACAGTGGACCCTTTATGTACCTGCCGGGTTAACCCTCTAGGTAACCTGAGATCCCATTAAAGACTTGCATTAACACTGAAAAGTTGGTATGCATGAATTATGTTATGTCAATGCAACAACATTCTCACAAAAATCACGGTAAAGAATTGAATCTTAGTACATCCAATTACACTTTGAGCGCAACCCTTATTTACACCATCCAACAAGTATCTCTCCACAAATGATTTCCAATCTGCAACCTCGTCGACTAGGAAGGCCATGGGACGTCCCTACAGTTCTCAAACATGTCCATGAGTTCATGTAGAGTTGTCACATTCTCTCTCCTTAGTTTAGCAAAGAAAGTACCAAAAAAGGTATCTATAGCATCATGTGTGTTCAACCATCATGAACACCACCTTTACAGTCTTGATGTCTCCTGATGCTGCTAAGTATGCCATTGCCCCAAACATCCATATATTCTTATTATCTTTCCAATAGTTATCAAGTTGAACACATAGCTCCTCAGGCACTTGTTTTCCTTGTATTGGAAACTCATCACATGTCCTCTTTATTTCTTTGGACACTTTTGATGTAACCACAATTCTATTAATTTGAGATTAGTCCATGATTGTGAACCCATTGGGTGTTAGTTTCGGGGTTCCAGGGTGTTAGTTTTGAGGTTGTCAGTTTCAGGATTATTTTTTTCGAAGAAATCAAAGGTAATAGTAAACCCTTCTCTGCAACATCTCGCATTTAATGCAAGAGAGAGGGATAAAAAAGGGGAAGAGGGGGATTCTTTTCTTTTCTTTTTTTTCTTTACTTTTTTTTTTCCTTTATTTTTGCTTTGCCATGCTAAGCGCGAGATGTGGCAGAGAAGGATCTACTATTCTTATCATATGGCATCCAATTTGACTCAGATCTAAAAGGTTAGAATCTTAGTTTTATATAACATAAATTTGTATTTTTGCATTAAACTTCGTGCGTAGCGTGAGATGTGGTTTGCTATTCTTGCCCTGTGGCACCCAATTTGTACAACTAAAATTTGAATCCTTGCATTAAACCTCGCGCTTTTTACACGAGATGTGGCAAAGAAGAGTATGTTATCCTTGCCATGCCACTTCTAATTGGCAGTATATTGATCTGAAAGGTTAGAAAATCTTAGTTTTTTTTACAACTAAAACTTGTATTTCTGCATTAATTCTCGCGACACCTGCTAAGCTTACTTTCATATGGAAAGCATTTTGACAATGCTCCGGCTTGGGGGAGTGGCTCAGGCGCGATGCAACATGTGATAATATTCCTAAGGCTAGTAATTGTTTGCTAAGGGTTAATGCTTCGGGAATTAATAATTAAAGCTTGTTAAGGGTAGTTCTCAATGTATGATATTTGTGACTAGATATTAGCTAAGTTAAGAACCATTGGATTTTTAATTAAAATATCGTGGCTGATAACGGGTCGCGGACCCTTCAGCCAATTTTAGTCCATTTAACGCACTTCGCCAGTTTGACGGTTTCCTTGAATCCGTGAAAAGGGGCTGATCCAATACCTCGCAAAAAGGTCGAATCCGATATTTCCTCGCCGATCGCAGATAATAATGATCATTCACCCTTTTTGCCAGATACTTTTGGATAAGAAAAGGCATTCCGGGAATAGGTCGACTTAGCCTATAAAACTAACTGCTTTTCCTTCAATCTAGAGTAGAGAAATCATTTATGTGCTCAAGAATTCCAAATTTCTCGCCATAGTTAGGATTGAACGAACTGGTCTTGCAAAGCTTAGGTCTCTTGGTTGCAATTGCTTCAGCAAGAAACGAATCTTGCGGAAAGCCTGGCCCGGTTGGGTGGTTCTAAATCTCCTAAAGATTGGAGAGCCTTACTTGTTTGAGTTTTTCTGTTTGAATTGTTTAAATTTCTTTCATTGTATCACAAAGAATCCCATCGATCGGAGGCATTGATCGCCATTCTAGAATGAAGCAGCATGCATGTCTTGCATGCATGCATCGCGGCGCATGCCTTCTCCCGTTGGGATTTCGCTATTTTAGGCGCGGTTCTACATCAACGTCTCGGCGGTTCCTCTTCTCTCAAGCAGTACCTTATTCTCTTTTCTTTGAATCCAGGCGGGGAGGGGCTTCTCCACGCTTGGTTTTTTAATTTGGCATTTCTTTCATCTTTGTGGCATGTCCTTTCTCGCCTTGGCTCTTCTTTAGCCTTCATCCCCAGGACCTTCGGTCCTCGATCCTAGTTTTGTTAAGGAAGTCCTTTGGTATTCGGGCGGTTTGTTGGTTCATACGTAGCCCCATTCTAGGGAATCCCATCGATCCGAGACATCGGATCGCCATTCTAGAATAGGGGCGAGCATGCATGCATGCATGCATGCATGCGCATGCCTTCTCTGGTTGGGAGTTCGCTATTTTAGGCGGCGGTTCTGCATCAACGCCTCAGGCGCTTCCTCTTCTCTCTCGGTGATGCCTTATTCTCTTTCCTTTGAACCCCTCCCCCCCTTTGTTTATTGTGTTTCACCGCACGCGTGACCAGCCCCTCTATTTGTGAGGTTTTCGTTTCTCGTGTCGCGTGCACGGCGGATCAGCCCCTCCACTCTGGGAGGTTTGTTTTGTTACGCTTTTTTTTGTGTTGGTGATGTGCGTGCGGGTTGGCGTTTTAATCGCTTTATTCTCCATTCGTGGGTTTTGGGAGGCGATGTTCGGGCCTCACTACGCTTGTCAAGCCCCTTGTCAAGGTTTATCACTAGGGTTTTTCCTAAAAAAACCCGGGCGGGGTTTTTAATCCGGTGATAAGCTTTTACAGTACACCAACCAAACATCTATTAGCATTGTATTTTATAGGGTCCAAATTATATAATTGGATATTCCCTTTATTTTCATGGGTAGTTAACGCATGTGTGCGGCTACCCACTATCCACCATTGTAGAAAATCTCTTTGAGATGAATGAGAAGCCTAGTCTAGGGCGGTTTGTTGGTTTCATGCGAGACCCATTCTAGAATCTAGCTTTAGCAAGAAAGTTTTGTGTTGATACATCTTGTCATGAGTCAAACACATATACTTGTCATGGTGCATTGAAGAAAAGTTCTCCATTGCCAATATAGTAAAACTGGTGATCTTTTGAACTGTCATTTAATGGCCATCCTTCCTCACAGATGGCCATCCTTTTCTCTCACAATTGCAATGGAGGCAAGCGTATTGAACACAAGTGTTACATTGTAAGAAAGAGATTTTCACGCAAGACCCAAACAGAAAAAAAGTGATTTTTGGACAACATGCCTTGTCATCATTAAGGATTGCATATAGGTTACTTCAAAAGCAGGTTCTCTCAAGACAAAGATCACATACTTGTTTATTTTCCTACTTCATCATGTGTTGTTACATATTCTGGGGAGTATTTTGGTATGTAAATTTTCTATTTGTCTCATTAGGAGACTGAATAAGCACGCAAGTGGGGAGATGAAGAAGTTGAGGTGTGAGCTCCTGTAGTAATCTCATACATTGCTTTTGCATGTACTTTTATTAAAAAAATTAAAAGTGGCACTTCCTTTTTCAAAAAAAAAAAAAAAAAAAAAAATTTTTTTATAACTTTCTTGAAAGATGGTTGAGATAGAGGTCGCCCTCCTGTGGCTTCTAGAATTTCATTTACCTCTTTCAAACATCCCTTTTGGATATAACATTGTTGCAATACACTTTGGACTTGACACCGTGATCGTTCAGTTTGGACTTATGGGGCATAAATTGAGACATGCATCTTCCAAGCTCTCAAAGACTATGATGGCCCACAGAGAGTTTGATCTAGGTTTCAAAGTGCATGTATTGCCATGAGTGAACACCTTAGCTCCACTTATAACATGTTCCCAGTATCTGTAAATATGTCTTTTTTGTTTGGTATCAAGCTTTGTTTGATGAAACTAAGAAGATTCTCCCCGAAACCAAAACAAAATAAGTTTCATTTTGTTACGTCTTCTACAGCTAAAAGCTATATTGCAAACATGCATTTTTGCTGCATTTTTTCTGGACCTCATATAGTTGAGATTAGGAAGTTGGTTTTTGATGAAACTAAAAAGATTCCACTTGAATAAAAACGTTTCATTTGTACCATTGCTCTTATACTTCAACATGATTTTAGCGAATCCCATGGGCACTTCCCGCTCACAACAAAAGCTTCAAAGCAAACTTCTAGTCCACAATTCTAGTCCACTATTTGTGGACGTTAAGACATCTAATTTATTCCATCCATCTAGGCCTAGTCACTGCGACCTCCTTTGTGGGAATATGTGCTCCAGAACCTAAGAGGAGAAAATGCTTAGATTACTTACTTGAATAAACGTTCCAAAGTTATGGGCAACCCAACAAAGGATAGACATAATATAATTGAGATTGGAAAGGTAGTTTTAATTAAAGAAATGTAATTAATCTTTTTTTAACTAAAAAAAATGTCCAAACAGAAACTTTTTATTTTGTACCTCTACTCCAAGACAACATATCACAACATGATTTTGGCGCATCCTATGTAAGGTTCCTTCTCAAATGTCACAACGAAGATTTTATAATGGACTTTGGCCTAGCCAGTAACAAACATAAGTATTGCAATGAACACGAAAATGCGTTAAGAATCCATTTTAAAATGTTGCCCTCCACAGTTACCTTAATTGATACTCCAAAGCCTAAAAAGAGGTAGGACCAAATAGAGCTCACTAATTGAGGAAAGGCTTGGATCAGCTTTTCTCCAATTCGAGCCCAGGACCAGCTAGGATTTCAAAGGGCTTGGTGGGGGTAGGGTGTTTCTAAGTAGATACTAGTTTCGCTTGCGATATAATGTAAAAGTACTATCTATGATTTGTAAAGAAAAGAAAGAAAAAGGTAGGGGTTGGACCATGGGTTTTTAGATTTAGGCAGTTCAAATCTCTTAGCCTTGAACATTTAGGCATGTCTAGATTAGGACATTTAGAGAATTATTACATATCCTATGGGATGAACATTTAGGGGACTAGCAATATCCCATGGGATGCTGTTAATATCTATAGAGAAAAAAAGGAGATGTACGTAGCTTCAAATTATAGAGGTCTTATTAACTGCCAATATGATAGAGCAAAAAGGAATGTGCATAACCTCGAAACTATTGGGGCCTTGATAACTTTAACTATAGAGGCCTTGATAACTTTTGAACGATGTGCCTCTAGGTAGCCTCAAAACTATAGAGGCCATGATAACTTCTAAAGGCTATGCCTGGTAGGGATCGAACCTATGAACCTATGACTGCATGCTTATAAGGCACATGCTCTCCCACTGAGGTACAAGCATCCAAATAGTATATGACAATTAATTATATTACGGAGAAAGTATTGGCTTATTGAAACATAATGCTAGCTCTCTGGAGCAGAGAAAAAGCAGGACCCACCTTCCACTGAATGTTATGTTGAAAGGATTTTAAGTCCTTTGGAAGGTCCCTTCTAGCACGCGCCTGAATGACAGGGTGCGAGCTCATTTCATTCATCACTCTTCAGCTAGGCTTCCAAACATCGAACCTGTCACATGCATGCCATAACTGAGAGTAAAGTGGACCGGGAGTCCTAGAAAAAATGAAATGGAGTATTGATATTGAATCAGAGAGGATTGTAAGTCCTTTGGCAATCTGATTAGTCTAATTGGGAACAAGAAGACCTATACGGATTTTAAGTTATTTGCCAAGCCAGTCATCTGTAGTTCTCAAGCAACTTAGCCGACTACTATGTTCATATATCAGATTCTTTGCTTGGCATATTTCTCCCGTATTCTGCGTATTTTTCACGTATTTTCCTTGTTTTTGCGTATGTTCATGACAACTACAGCATGAGTGAATCTATAGCTATAGCCGAGGCACATACTTTCCCTCTGAGCTATAAGGGCTCAAATAACACATAAACATTATTTACTACAAGAAATTTATCGCGGCGGCCTTACTACTTAACATTTCTCTTTTTCTAGTGGGATTATAGTTGAAACATTTCTCTTTTTCTAGTGGGATCATAGTTGAGCAGATAATCCCATCCTGCATCAAAAGTCATGGATGTATTCTTCCGACCTACATCAAAAGTCATGGGTGTATTGAATTCCGAAGATAAATCAGAGGTGTAGTAGATATCTCTTTAACTTGTGCTAGATGTAGTTAATTGCCGAATAGGATCATTTATTGAACAAAAAACAAAAAAATATATAGTAATGGAGAAGTTGTTCCCTAGGGGACATCCCACGTTCGATAAATTGAAGCCAGGGCCCTGGACCGCTTCAATTCTGCTCCAACAAGCCTTCTTGAGAGTTTAATCGAAGCAGAGAACGAAGGGGAGGTCGACAACGATGGCGGAGTCCTTGAAGCCCTCCTCCACGAAGTGATCTTTCTCTCCAGCCAGGGTATGTTTGTTTCTTGCTCTGATTCTCGCTCAATCAGATCTGCAAATGAGGTTTCTTCGAACCACTACAATCGCCCAGATTATGAAGCTCTGGAACGAATGAAATTAAAGATTCTTCCTCTATGTTCTTGCCCATTGATTCTGTTGGAAAATATGAAGCTCCTGTTGATCATTAGCATACTGTTGTTACTAGTTCAATGGATGATTTGTGGAAAATGCAGCCCCAAAATAGGCCTGTATCTATTGCAGACAATTTTCCCTCGCCAAACAGAGGTTTAGTCAGGCATAATAGTATTCGCCGGATTTTCTGAACCAGATTTGCAGCGATGTTTCTCTAGGAGGTGGATATTTGCTGGCTATGGATCCCCTTGTTTCAGAATCATATATTAATCCTGGTATGTCCGGGTCAGTATCTCCCGTGTCTGGGGGTTATTCTGGCATAGGGTCAGTGTCACATTTTCCACAGGTGTCCAAATCTATGACTAATGTACAGATATTAGCTAGAAGGGGAGGTTTGGATTGGAGCGAATTTATCAGCCAACTTGCTTCTGATTTGGGAAAGATTGAAGAAAATTGCGATGGCTTTGGAGCTGCAGATGATTCTCTCATGGCCAGAAAGCGTTTAGAATAATGGTAAGAACGGCGTCGAATTTCTCGGCATTCTGTCTTGAAGAGGCATTTGATTTCTGCATGAGGGGAGCTGAATCGACATTTTGATCTGCAGTTTCATTCATTTTTCTGCGTTTTTTTTCAATCCCCATTTGATTTCATCAATTGTGCAGTGCGAAATCGGCTTTAAATTTCGCACTGATTTTCTCACTCTGCCATACAATGTGAGATGAAAGATCCTTCCAGATTGCTTCCACACTTCGGGCATTGCTTGTAACTGTTTGGATTCAGGTTCTTATTTTGGATTAATCTCTACTTTTTGGTGCCAGAACGAAGGATTCGTTCAAAAAGGGCCTGCCAACAATGAAGATTTATCTTGGCACCAAATCTTAGACAGAATACCCTGTGGTTTTTGGGCAGAAACCTCCGGATGGGGGATTTATAGTCAGACTTGTTGGATGATTTGAACAGATGGGGGATGCTTCAAGTCCGATTTGGGGCTGCTCCGGGCTTCCACAAATCCGTCCGTCGAAAAACTTTACCGGCGGTTGTACCCAGGAAAAAGACTGGGTACGTGTCACTATAATATAAAGGCATAAAAGAATCGAATCTAAGGAAACACAATTATATATGTGTAGATAAAAATGATGAATTGCAAGAAATGCCAAAAAAGGATAGAACCTTATCTTCCATGTTGACCATTAGAACTTTGCACCCAACTCTAGGACACTATTCTCATATACTGAAGATTCGAAAGAAAACAAAACATGCAAAATTTGTCCATACTATATACATTATTTTCCTCAAACTCACTAACCGATGGACTCTTCTAGTTAGCTTGATTGTCTTTCCAACTTAAAAAAAAAAAATCAAATTGAACTAAATCTAGAACTCGTAACCTAAAGGAGACCCCAAAAAAACATTATCATCTTGAGCATGTCAGGGTTGGAAAGGATGAGGCAATGTGGAGCTTGGCAGTGGGGTGAGGCAGTGCTAGCTTGGTAGCACCATTCACTTAGATATTTCTACTTCCAAGGCATGGCCAAGGGTAAAATTTAAATGGTGGATATGTGGCTTATATGCAATTTGGATGGTGGAGCACAACCTAGAGCTAAGGACTTTTGAGGATCGCTTCCGGGCTTGGCTCTGCGGATATGAAAAGTTTATGTAATGGGAAGTTTACCTTTTACACGAAAGACACATATTTCTGCAAAATATGGATTTTTTGCAAAATATGGAATGTTTACAATCAACAGCCCGTGGTTCATGAGGACACAATGTGCAACAAAATTTTAATTTTAAAACATAATAGTTACATCTTTACAGAAGAACTATCATAATGTCAAGTTGTAAGCTTGCTTAAAATGATTAGAAACACGATAAATTCCATTTTTTATTCTTGATTTTATATAAGCAGAGTTATATCTGTCATGTCTTGGCCAACCTCTTGGTGTCCCATGCTAATGTTAACAGATTCCATCGATTGTTCTAAACACAATCCAGTCTTCATAGTAACCGTTTGCTGGAGCATCATGCAGCTTCTGAAGCTACCATTTGTTCAAAACCATTGGTTACATATTTGCTATTACGCATGTAGGCCGTTCGGCCCCTCTTCTCAAAACTTGGCCCCCAAGGCATCAACAGTTCTTAATGCTTATTGGCCACATTCCATAATCCAATTTATTAGATAAAAGAAAAATTTGGGCCCCAACGCATTGACTGTTAATGCTTATTGGCCATAACCCCGTCATTCAATTTATTTGATAAATTAATACAGGAGATTTCTTGTTTTTTCTAAATCTTAACAATCCCTTTCAATAAAAAAGGACAGGTTATGGAACTGCATAGGTTCAACCAGCCAATTCTGCCCACCACAGCACGGAAAAAACAGAGATCATGACCATGTTGCCAATCCCCCCAGGTTCAGTGCCATTGACTGCAATATGTCAAAAGACACCAGTTAAGATGCGAAAATCTACCAATTCAATCATCTCGCAACATAAGTCACCTCACCTACATTGATTGTTGCATTTACCCCTGGATACAATCATGCTTTCCCCACATCAGCAGAATTTAAAGTCAAAGCCAAAAAAATGATATGGATGGCATTCCTCCGACTTCATAAATTATTAAAGAAATAGAATGTGATGCAGATAGCATTTCTCTGCAAAATCGGAATAGCATTGCACATCCAATGTGACCTGCTCCTACAGCTATTACGTATCAGAAATTCACTTTTGCTTTGATTTCTGTTTCTTGGCTTCCAGCATGCCCAAGCCTGCACCTAATCCGGCGGAGCCTTATTTTCTGCCATCTCAGATGTCTTTACTGGGTCTTCGCCAGTAAGAGCCGCTTCCTTTGTCTCTTTACTAAGCTGTGAGTCGGATTTTGTCAGATTAGGCTTCCCTCCAGCTTTATTAACTCTGGGAACAGAAGCATTCAATGGAATCTTCCCAGAAGGGTCAAAATTGTTAGACAGCCCAAGTAATTCAGTTACAGGACCATTTTGTTCAACTAGTGAACGCACATTCAATCCCTTTGCAGCAGCCTTCTTGCGGACTTCTGCTGTCGAGACGGGCACCACGTTCATCCATTCCTCTTGATCGTGGTATTGCATCAGCAATTTTAGGAATTGAACCCCGCATGCTTCCTGCTGATGCAGCTTGGAAAGCCTACAGCAGTAATAGAAGAATGTGTGACTGCTTGATCAAACATAATACTACGAAAAGAAGGGCTCAGGTTACCTTAATGACTTCTGCTGCTTTCTGCACCGCCTGTTGCTGTCCCTTTTGCTTTTCAGCAGAAGCCTGAAACATAGAGGATTCAGCGTAAGACATACAAGAGTAAGTAAAAACAGACAGATAAGTGATTACCTGCATTTCACGAATTTGAAAAGTCTTAATCCAATTCGCAGACTCCCGTGTCCTGGAATCCTCTTCTCCCAGTTGTTTTAGAAGTATATTGTACGTACTACGTTCATGCTGTTATAAAAACTTCCATTAGATTATTCAGACCAGCATTCGCATAAAGGCAAGATGCATTACCTGAATTGACAATTTGAAAGCCTTCATACAGTTGAAAGCAATAGCAAGTGCATGATAGCAAATAGCTGTTTGAATGTGATCAGGACCTAAAAGACGTTCATTACGCTTAAGTGCCTCCTGAAGATACCTAAGAGCCACGTGCATACGCCCAATCTCTTGATACATAACAGCCACGTTTATGAAGGTTGCAGCAACGTCAGGATGATCAGAACCACAAGATACGCTAAGTAAAAGCAAAGTCCGTGCCATATGACGGAGCGCAAGTTCTGATTGGTTCAAGCCATGGTAAAATAAAGCCATATTCCCATAACTGAACGTAGAAAGATACAAGTTAGAAAAGTAAACTATAGAGGAAATATTAGGACGATGCTACCTTTATGCTTTATCACAATGATCAGCTTACCTATGTGCTGTATCAGGATGGTCAGGTCCAAGACACCTTTCATTAATAATAAGCTCCTTGTGCTGTTGCATGATAGCTCCAGCCAAGTCTCCTGCATGATAGAGAACCATTGCCAAATACCTGCAAAGAGCATATTCAATTTTCTTACAAGTCATGCAACCACGTTAAGGCCAAAGTATAGTGTGAAGCATTAGTTTAGATATCCTCATTGTTCTTAGTTAAATGGCAGGGCAACAATAGTAGAACCCCTGTTTCAAGGAGTGAAGAGGCCAATTTCACACAAAGATACTACAAGACAAGATCTCATAATTGCTGAAAATAGATATCAAATCGAAAATTGCCATAATAGTTCTAACCTGCAGCAGTTAGACACCTCGCGATGCATGGGCCCACACACCTGTACAAAAAGAAAGGGATTTAACCATTGTTTTAGTATAAAACCTGAGAACAAAGGCAATCTATAGTTCCAATTCTATTACTTCACATTGCTTCCAATCTTTACCTTGCCATATGCCAGATGGGCAGGTGAAGCAATGAAAATGGACAAATCATACTAAATCTGTTGGGACACAGATTTTATCAAGACCTAATGCAAATTGAAGCTGTGTGGCTATACATCACAAAGACAGGAAGAACATAATGATCAGGGTTGTATGCGTCTGCAGCCAAACAGGGGTAGATTCACCAAGTTTACATCAGGTTCAACTTTCTGGAATGGTGAGTAGAGGAAAAAGTATGCATGCCTCAAGCAAGCACCATCGCTTTGAAACAAGATCCTGGACTCCCATCTCATATCAGAAAGTTCACGACCATGACCGAAAGTGACGTTTACGAACAGTTCTCAACATTTCAATCCTAAAAAAATGGCTTCTTAAGTGTTTCCAGAAGTCGAGCTACATCAGCGATGTCCAGGCTTAGGTTATGAGAGATACAGCAAGCAGCAGGTAAGACATGACCACACCAAATCCTATCCCAACCTCAATCGCCTTATTGCATGATCAGGATTTTTACGTGAATCCCATTCTCTATAACAAAACTGATATAGGTCACCATCCCAGCTCGATGCTTTTGAGAAGTCAAAAAGGAGCACCACAAGGCATGTTTATGGTTTTGAACGCAGCTACTTTCCATGGCCAAGTGTTCCAGCATAGGTGCAGCATAATCCAGCTGAAAAAGTCACCCCAAATGATGGATTTGTTCAGGCAGCTATTAATTTCAATTAGTACTTCCTGGCCAGGTTGGTCTGCGATAGTCGCCTACAAAACCTCAACTTGCAGGCCTATTACTAAGAAGCTGCTCATCAACCTCCTTTGCCTCATGGAAACGTCAGTTGAGGAGATCATTTATAGCTTAAAAAAGAGCATCAAAATATAGTTATCATAAATAATGACAGGTCACGGCTACACGGCATCTGACACTTCTATTTCTGCACGTATTTCATTCTTCTTTGTTGCTCCTCTCTCTCTCTCTCTCTAATTGCTTCCTTTCCTATATCTTTTCATCTTTTACAATCTATACCGACAAGGCATGAATATACACAAACATACAGAACTTCCAGCAATGAGATAAGAGACATACTTGCTGCAAAATGCCAAAAGCTTCGGAAAACATTTCGTAGGCCTCATTAAGCTTTCCCTATAAAATAAACGAAGATGTAAAGTCCTTGAGGATAAGCAGACCTTTATACATGGAGGCAATGAATAGAAACTAAAAATTGTATTTTCTTCTTTACCTGTGCCAATCGAAGCTTCCCATTCTCAAGAAGATTATGAGCATCAGAACAAACAGGTGCTGTGTGCTTCACCACTGCTTGTAAATCCAAAATATCCTCTGTTCTAAATGGATTGGGAGAATCAAACACATAATGCCTAGCTGCCAATGTGATTCCAACCTATATGACAACCATCAAAAGACTCCTCTCGTGAAAAAGAGTAATAAACATGGATGATGGCAGGCAAAATTATGAGAAATTTAGCTATTCTAATAGGTGGGATACAAACCTTCAGGCAGAGATTACGTATAGTTGAGATATTATGAGCCTTAGCCTTTGCATCATCCGGCAATTCAAACTGCATACCCGTTGCTTATGAAATAAAAGGAAAGCACTGGAACGCAAAATAATTGTAAAGGCTATTTTATAGAAAGAACGAAATTTAGTACCTGATATTTGAACTTCACATTTTCTTGGATATCAATCCAAACCAATTCTGAAGTTATGCACATGTACAGTGGCTGTTTTCTAGAGTGTCCTTCAACAATAGATAACACATTATCCTTCTGAATATCCGTGTCAGATGAATCGATCTGATACAACATAGAGAGAAATTAACGGAAATGGATGCTTAAACAAATATAAAGTTGCACATTACAACACACCATAACTACCAAAAGCTATAGCCTTGACAAATGCTTGCAACTGTGAAACCCCTTGATGGATTTACTAGACGTTAAGATTCCTTAAAAGTAGAGTGATGTGCTATTTTATTTGATCATTAGTTGGCAAAGACCAAATAACGCATAACTTTGTATATACAAATCCAAAAGAAAAAATTGAGCATTGGAAACATATGTTCTCAAACGCATAACTTTGTATATACAACCCAAAAAGAAAATTGAGCATTGGAAACATATGTTCTCAACCTTGTTGGATGATACATTTGATCTTCCATGACCTTTATCTTTCTTCTTTCTCTTTGATGAACCATTTCCATTGTTTTTCAGCTGTTTCCCAGGAGAGACCACGTCACCCTCTGCTGGTTTCGCATTTGGTAGCAGTTGAAATGAAGAAGCATCTTCTAAACCTAGAAAACAGTTGAGGAAGTGAGCAATTGCACCCCCCACATCCTGATCTAGAGTTTCACGGAGTACACCCTGAAAAAACAGTGAATCCCTGATTAACATACTATTTGCAAATACAACATAACCAGCAGTACATATTAAATGTCAAAATAGAATTGTCTTACTAAGCTCAAAGTCTTAGGCAATTTGACTTGAGTGCAATTCGAAAATTACCTTCAAAACATGCTTTGCTGATCGAACAACCATTTCAACAACACAGAGAGTCCATATATGAGGCAACTGTTTTGCCAGCACAGCAACCTGGTAGGAATATTTAATAGTGCAGTTACAGTCAGCATATGACATGACTCTCAATGAAGCAACCAAAACTATGCTCACACCTTTCCAAGATATCTGACATTAATTCCATGTGCATGAAGAGCTTCCGTTAGTGTTTGACCGTCCATTGGTGAGACCTCCAAACTGCTTAGGTCTTGAACAAACTTTGGCAGAACAGTATCCACCAAATAGTTACCTGCCTTTATTAATGCCTCATCTATGGATACCTCCTGCAGGAAATATAAGATAAACACAGAATAATGTTATACTTTTAACAGGCATATGAAACAGAGCTTTTAAGTCTGGAATTATAGATAAACCATAACTGAAAATTTGAAACTTGATAAGCACACATGAATGAATGTGCATAGAACAAGAAAAATACCTCAGGATCACCAGTTACATTAAAATCAGTAAAAACATTAGGGTTAAGAAGAATTGGCGACAGATTCTTCTTGGTGACACTGTGCCATTTTCAGTGTCCACGTCCTCTCCCCTTGGTAAGCTTTTTGATCTCTCTGATGATTCTATCTGAATTAAGAAGAGTAGCAAACACAGATATAATAGATCCCAACCCTCGAAATCATCCATACTTTTACCTGACAAAATGCTGCAACGAGCTCTGACGAGAGAATCCATAGACGTGATCCAAGTCCAGTGTAATTGACATCCCGTGGAGTAGTTCTCATCAAGTCAAGAATATAAAAATTAACAGCCACAGAAAGAACATCATAAAACACCCAGGACCTAAATATCTTGCCTATTATAGAATGAGAACCTGTTGTCACTGCCAACAATGCCCTTTGCACTCAACTGGGGCAACATATTTTAATTCGTGTCCAGATCCATCAAGAACTTCGTGCTCTTTAATATGAATACCTTTTCCTGCCTCAACAACCTGATTCAAAAGCAGAGAAGAGTTAGAACATCAGTCTAGAAGCAGTGGGACATAAGGATAACCAAGTATTTTCCCCAAATACACGGTTTTGAATGTGCGACGCTTGATATACAAGAAAAAACTGGGAAAAAATTCTATCATACATTGAAAAGGAAACAAAAATCTAACATGTGCAGAATATTTTACAAATTTTGAAGGTATTCCATGCACTAAGCAATATAGCATAACAGAAGAGATATTCCCAGTACAAATAAGCATTCTAGGCCTTGTTATCGAACTGTATGATCAAAAGCCTCCGCGGTGATCTGCTATTGAAAGGGCTTTTCTTAAGAGATCATCTGCAAAACAATGTACCTTCACGTGAAACTTTTCATTCCAGGATATCTTTTTCCCATTGTCTATAGATCCATATAACAGTGTTTCTGTTTTATCACCTTGAAGTATTCCTGGAATAATGCTCTGCAACAAGATCAAATAAAAACAGTTGATGCTCCTTAATTGTTATAGGATTGCTGAAAAGAACTTACCTGGGCAACAACTCTATGGCCTCTAAAATCAATGATGGCCATGGCAAGTGTGTACAACCCTGCAACGTCAGCACTATTGTATGCTTTTGTGCCTTTCAAGTCGTTGTTAGCTGAGGCATATGTGGCCTGTTCACCATCAATTGGCTGTACTGAACTATCCTCCAACTTCAAGTCTGGTGTTGAACTGAGTGCAGTGCTAGGCTCTGTTGAATGCTCTGTTTCTCCATTAATGCTGGTTGGTTCCTTGGTCTTCAGGTTCCCTTCAGAATTCTCCAATGATTCTTGTCCCTTGCTTTGTTGCATTAGCATGAAGTCGCCATCAACAGCAAAACTAAAGAAGATGTTATTGTGCACATACCTGAGAAGCAAATTCCAAACCAATATCATTTGGATTTCAAACAATAAGTATTTGATCTTTTCAAGATGTGCATGACATATCATATACTTATTTTGGTCTGCTATGTTCTTTTATTTGGCTTCATTGTTTTAGATTACGTTATTCCTTGGAACAGCAGATTTGCTGCTGGATAAATCTTATACAACTACATCTTATAGATCTTTTGCCATCTGAAACCATTAATAAATCTTTCTTCATTGAAACCACACAAGAAATTAAGTTATCATGCCAATTATATTATTTCAGGGTGGGTGTAATCTATAGTCATCCTTGACACTCAGCTTGAGATAGATTTGATGCTTAGACAGGCTGCAAAAAAATTATTCGTCAGATCAATAACACAATAATCTGTTTTGAAGCTCAATTCATTGAGTTAATGTTGTTTAAGCTAAGCTCACATATGAAAACGTTCTGGATCAGTAGGATTGATTGGAGGAATGCATCGCCCAATTACAGCTTTAGCACCTTTAATGGCAGCATCTACGAAATCACAGTTCACTTTTATAAAGTGCTCTGTCACGCATTATCCTGTTGAACCATTTAAACAGCAAATTTAAAAAATTTATATCAACTTAAAAATCCTACCAATAATAAATAATCGTAGTTATTTAACCTATCCTGAGATGTTTCACGAGGAAATTCCTTGCAGGATTGAAGCTCTTCATTCCAATCCCTTTGCATTCCAATAGTCTCTGTCCCATAAGGTGCCACCAGGGCTTCCCTCTGCCCGCCTAATGTCTCTTCGATGAGCTGGAATAATTCTATCAGCAAACAACAGAATGTGAAGATGCCAGCATTAATGAAACATGGGCTCACGTTGTGGAGGATAATGTCCAAGCCAGGCATTCGTGGAAGCACCACAGGCACAAGTTCAAATGGATGACCTGCAGCTTATGCTGCCCAAGACTTCAGAAAACCTGCCAGATAACTGCTTATTTCAGCACTATGATGACTACCAATAACAGAATATTTTGAACTTCACAAACGCCGGCTATGACCTTTAGTAAACAATGGGCTGATTTTATGAAGAAGGCCAATCAATGTTGTGCCTTCAAGTGCTGGAATCACAGCCGTAGGATCCAAAATCTCCTGAACTCGAATTGACATAGAACCCTTTGTGTATGAGCGGTGACACAGTAGCTTTTATTCTCAAGAGAAACAATATCTATGTAGATTAAGTCTCCACGAAGCCTGCAACCACCGTGCACATGATCCAAGTGAACTGTCATGTTGATCTTAGGCGTAATCTTAGACTTGATGCAAGGGCTTACCTCCCTGTATCCTGAACAGGATTAAATGAAGAGAATGATATGCTCTTCACGCACTTGACCTCTTCTACTACAGGCCCTGAGACAAGGTCCCCAAGCATCCCAGCTTGGTCCTCCATAAATCCCAGGCCTTCAAGCTCGGGAGCTTCTGTCTTTGCTGTTCCTGATCCAGGACAAAATTATTAACATGGCACGACAGATAAAGGGGAGGAGGCAGAATATAATTACCTTCTTCCTTTCCTGCTAATGGTTTTGATTTTGAAGTTGCAGCATCAGAACCTTCACTACTTCCTAACAAACTTAATGTCATCAATAAAAGAACCAAACTCTGACCTTGGCTAAACATGAATGCTCACCAGAATTAGCTTGTTTCTTCTCGTAATCCAGCGCTAGCACTGTAGACAGTGATGAATAAATACTTGCTGTAGATATGAGATCCCGTGTGCGCCTCACATGGGACCTTATGGATCGATCGTCATATGGTGCTGAAAGGAAAAAAGGTTTTCCTATTAGCAACAGCAAAGCCCAGGATGATCAAAAACTTCAATATCATCCAACACACATACCGTTTACCATCTCTAGGGTACAACCTTCTACAGAGATATTAGCCACTTCCCCGATTTCAAGATATTCTGCTAGCTGATATTTTGTGCCATCTGCACCATGCAATATAAGGTCATAGCAAGTATAAAAGCAGGTCTCCGGCGCATCGAGTAAAAACTGGCGCAAGTCCATCACTGAGTCTGTTGGGCTAACCTGCGCCAGAATAAGGAGGTTATATTCCCTATACACTGGCAAGACTTTGTCACTGGGGAAGCTTTGATTGTTCAAAATACATCACATGCCAAAGACACGAATACAAGTTTTTTTCAAAGAGAAATGTTTTTTTTGTGAACCTAAAGCTGAAACTAAATAGTCTTCACATAGATCAGTGCATCATAACATAAGTTCCTAGACACGTACATGTACAATTTCAAAGAAGTATATTACAAGCTGTAGATTTTCTAAAGCCTGAAATGCAAACATTGATTCACCCTACCTGTAACTCAATTTGTTCTCCAGATGGGCCCTTTACAGTCATTGGATAAAGATGTTGTTCCTCTGTCCCTGAAATAAATTAAACATTAAGCATAAATAAAATCTATGCTTTCACACAAATTCTCTAGCAGAGCAACGGACACATGTCAGACCTTTCGGTTCTCCAGATGAACCTTTTACAGTTACCAGATCAATACCCTGTTCTTCTGCCCCTAAATTAAAAAAAAAAAAAGGTGAAACCCTGATAAGTTAGTTGGCAAAGCTAATATGTCAGTAAAGTGATTACCTTCCAGGTGAGAAACTGCTTCCATTTTAGTTGCAGATTCCTCTTGCTCTGTTGTCTCAAGAATGTTGTTACAATCTCCTTCAGTAGATAGTTTTTTCGCCTCCAAGGAGGTACCATCACAATTATGCTCACTACTACTGTTCTCCAATTTTGTGACAGCCGCTTCAACATCTGCTTGTCCCTTTTGGATATCAACACTATCATCTGCAGAAGATAGCACAGCTGAACTGGCAGACTTGCTTGAAGCAGCCTTTCCCTTTCCTTTGTTTGCATTTGGTTTTCCCGCCATGTGGAATCTGTTAATATTCCAATACAATAATAAGACAAATATGACTTAACTGTCCAAGTAATAATCTCAGCACATACACCTTATAATGGAATGACTTCTGAATGCCACAGAAAGTCTATAATGATCTGTTATGCACAGTGAGAACAAAGATATTGCTCAAATATGGGTTTGTTTGTGACATTGTTGCAAGAATTTGCCTATCCAAAGGGTTTTTTCTGATCTGCAGTGCCAATTGGAATGCCACTACATGGCAGCGGTTTTTGGCTGTCCAATGGTCCACTATTCCTTAAAAAACCACACATTATAACCTGTAGTTGGACAATGTGCCAAGTGGTCATGTTATCGTTTGTTTTGTTTCAAAGTAATCATTTGTTTTCCAAATTCCTAGCTCTTTCCTTGGTGGTAAGTTCTTTCTCTAGCATCCACCTACTATTTATCTGGCATCCAAGTTTTATGGATACAGAATGTCGAAGTTCCTATAACTAGTTTAAGAGCTGCTGATAATTAGGCTAATCGATAAGCCTGAAGATTCTTTAGTCTTAAATTTCCGTCCCTAAATCGGTTTGGTGCCCTAGTGAATAAATTAACCACTTGACGTAATCGTGGCACTAAACATATGAGAATCACCCTTGGAAAATAGCAAATTTCGTTTCAGGTTTAGCTCCGGATTACTTATAATCCCCGAATTCAAGCTTGATACGTAAAAATGAGGTAAAGTCTGCGCTAATCATGATATTGCAGAATTCGCTAGTCTATTAGCAGGCATTGGTTTTCCAAAAAGGAACAGAGCCTTATCTACTCAAAATGCAAAAAAAAACCACGGAATTGGGCATGAAAGAACAAAACAGCAGGGAAGGGGAGAGAGGAGCTGGGGGACTGATAAGAATATACTACAGACCAGGAAATGGAATGGACTAGCCTCCACGAGCTCGTCGGCCCAACGGAGTGCCAGTGCTCCAAAGCTCCTCCACAATCTTCAGCTCGACCAACGGAGGCAGTAATGATTAGTTCTAAAACCCTAAATAAGGATATTTGGCTGTCCGAAGTGTAGAACCCTAAGTAAACAAGCTCAGGGTTTTTCCTATTGGCCCCCCTTATGTTATCCTTTGAATTTTGTCCACTTGTGGCCAGGTGATCATAACCACACACTAGGTATCTCCTTCTCCTCCTCCTCTGTCTATCTATCCATCTATCTTCATCCCTGCTAATTTATTTGCATGTAGATGAAATTTCACCCTAATTACATAATAACCATGCACAGAACTTTAGTTGCTTCTTTAGAAACTGTTGCAGGCGTGTCTGTTGAGACCTATTCATTTTGTATTGTTCTTGAGTTATAAAGATATTCTGAATTTGCACAAGCTTGACCATAGAAACTGGGCTTCCATAATCCATTGAAGCCTATCCATACCTATATTACTAGCATTTAGCAATGGTATTTCATAGCACAGCCAAACAAAGATTATCTTGTATACTAGAGGATGAAATTGGGAAGCATGAACTTGGGTAGAACTATGTGGACAAATGTAAAAATGTTTCCCTTAAAAGGAAAAATGAAAAGGTGATTGCCATGACAACTTTAATGTCAATAGCATGAGTGGTTGCATACTCGTTGGACCACATGTACATGGACTTCCATAAATGACTAGCTACATGATAATAGCATGAATGACTAGTTACATGATAAGCTACATGAAAATAAAGCATGAAAGTAAGGAATTGTGCCCAGTAGGGATCAAACTCTAATGTAAAAATACAATGAATGGTTGCACATTTTGTTGGATGACGTGTACATGAACTTCCATAAATGACTATATTCAAGCATGAATGACTATCTACATGATTACATGAAAATCAAACATATAAGTAAAATTGTGCCTGGTAGGGATCGAACCTACGACTGCGTGCTTAAAAGGCACATGCTCTCCCACTGAGCTACAAGCACTATAATAATGTTTTTTTTTGCAATTTCTCTAAAAAATATTGTTTTATTCGGTTGTGTGGGTATGTTGCCCTTTCATCAAGGAAAAAAGAAGGTTATTTGCAATTATAAGAAGTTTGTCCTATTGGCAGTCATGTGTTGTTAGCTTCCGAGTTTCTTATATTGTGAGTAGACCTTTTTGCCATAAGTAAATTTAATGTCAATAACATGGGCATTATCTACCACCCCTTATGAACAATCCTTTGACACTCTACATAGTTGTTAGGTTGTATGCTAATACATGGTAGAACTAAAGTTATCTACCATATGAGAGAACTAGAATAAAGCTATCTACCATATGCTTCAATTCGGCCGAGATCTGTGTCTATATGGAAAGGCTCTAGACTTGGATAGGGTGTGCTTGCTCTCTCGTTGAGCTACAAGAACTTTTAGAATAAAGCTTTGCCATAGCTTCAGCAAATAAAGATTGTTTTCAATGAAGGATAAGGTTGGTAGAACTATGTGGACATAAAGAGAGGAAAACAAAGGGAGGGAAAAAAAAGTGTTACTTTCTATTTCGGGAAGAAACACTTAAGTTCTCGTATTCGTGCACTACAATTGAATTGCACTTAGACAAAATTAGGTTTGGCCGAGTTACCATAAACATTGTTGGGGCTGTATCTATTCAAACCAGTCATATCCATAATGTTGATGTTTTTACATTATAACTAATTTGCACAAGAGACAATTTATGGCTTTCTAAATTGTAGAAACAAGCATATGTTGATGTTTTCACATTATAAAGATTAACTAATTTGCACAAGAGACCATTTTATGGCTTGCTAAATTGTAGAAATAATCATATCAGTAAAAAAAAACATCCATCCTATTTATTGAGAAACAACTGGCCACTTCTAGAATTAATAGAGACCATTTATTGACTTTCCATTCTTATTATAGAAATAATTCACCATTAAACATAATTGGGTCATTTATTGAATTTCAAAAATGTGCCTGGTAGGGATCGAACCTACGACTGCGTGCTTAAAAGGCACATGCTCTACCACTGAGCTACAAGCACTTTCTCTAAATTTATTTAGAGCTGTAAATAAATGTTATTGAAGGATAAGATTGGGTGGAACTATGTCGACAAATGCAAACATGTCCCCTCTTTTCCAAAAGAAAGAAAAAAGAAGGAGGTAATTTTAAGGGACTTAAAATTTTCTGGCAAAATTTCATGGCAGTCGCTAGGCCAGTGGCACCACCCATGAGCCTAGCGACTACTAGAAAATTTTGCCCGAAATTTTCTGTCCCTTAGAATTATTTGACAAAAAATCGGGGCTTGAAATTTGCCAAAAATCTTTCTGGTTCATTTCTGGCAAGCCTTCGCTAGCGGCATCGCTTAGCAAGGGAATGAGAGATCAGCTGCAAATTGACAAGGAATCCAATTTTTGTTTGAAGAAATCAGTTGTCTGGGGGCGAAATTTTAAACCTCCTGTTTTTTGGTTATTTGCCTTTACGACAGTTTGTCTTATTGGCATGTGTGCTTTGGAGTCTCTTATATCCCATCGATCCGAGACACGGACGCCATTCTAGAATGGGACGAGCATGCATGTTTTGCATGCATGCGGCGGCGATGCCCGCTTCAGTTGGGAGTTCGCTATTTTAGCGCTGCTTCGCCGACTTCTCATCTCTTCCTCTTCTCTCTCAGCAAGCAGCCTTTATTCTCTTTGAATTGTTTTCAGTGGGAGGGGCTCTTCCACCTTGGTTTGGCCAATTTGGCGTTTTTTCATGCCGTCCTTTCCGCCTTTAGCCTTCGTCCCTTGACCTTCGCCCTCGATCCTAGTTTGTTAAGGAAGTCCTTTGGTATTCTGGGCGGTTTGTTGGTTTCATGCAGTCCCATTCTAGAATCCCATCGACCCGAGACATCGGATCGCCATTCTAGAATGGGACGAGCATGCATGTTTTGCATGCATGCGCGCGCGCATGCCCGTTTCCGTTGGGAGTTCGCTATTTTAGGCGCTGCTTCGCTTCGACTTCTCATCGGGCTTCCTTCTTCTCTTAGCATACCTTTTATTCTCTTTGAACCCACCTCCCCCCCTTCTTTATTATTGTATTTTATCACTGGGCACTACAGAATCAGCCCCCTCCACTCCGGGAGGTTTGGTTTGTCTTGTTGTTTTGTTGGTGATGTGCGTGTACAAAGTTAGCGAGCCAGCATCTCGCTTCGACTTTTCCATTCGTGGGTTTTGGGAGCGATTTTATGCCTTACGTTATTCCCTGTCAAGGCTTATCACTAGGGTTTTTCCTCGAAAACCGAAAAGGGCGGGGTTTTTAATCCCTGCGGATAAGCTTTCTGGTGTACACTAGCCCCCTCTATTAGCATTGTATTTTGTTGGGGTCCAAATGATATAATTGATTTTCCCTTTATTTTTATGGGTAGTTCGCATGTGTGCGCCACCATTGTAGAAAATCTGCTGAGATGAATGAGAAGCAAGTCTAAGTCGGGTAGTTTGTTGGTTTCATGCGAGTCCCATTCTAGAATTGTGAATTGTGAACCATGTTATTGGCATTAGGCCTCACCTGGCATAAGTAAAATTTGTCCTGTCTATCTTTGTATGGCTATCGTACCAACTCTAGATGATATATAACTAGACCTATCTAAACATGTATAATTGTGCTACAACGATGCCCGGGAATATTCGTGTCACCGGGGCATCGATCCCAGCCATCGAGTTTGCAACGTGTGGATTTTGGGAAGAAGCTTTGCTTCAAAGCAAGCTGGAGATTCTTCAGAAAGCTTTGCTTTGAAGCAAAGGATGCGATACTACCCTTTTTTTTGAGAGATTTGTGCACCAGAATCAGAGATTTGTGCATCGAAATGACGGCGATGCCATTGCTTGAGCTTGGGGATGTAAATTTGCTTCTTGTGCCTTGCTTTTCTTCCCGCTCATGCTATATATTCTAGATTTGAGAAGACGATGGCTCCAAAGATGAGAATGTTTGAGGAGATGATTTGTGATTGTTTGAACATACGCCGCCATCGCCGACTTTTAGCAAGATATAACACCTTTTCATGGTAGCAAAGCCTGCGATTCTTCGGCGGCTTGCAATTCTTCAATGGCTACATAAAGGTATGTTTTTGATATCAATGATTTTTCCATGATATCATTGATTTTTCCATGGCTTTCGATTCTTCTGTCTATATAACTAAAATGGACTCTTGACGTGGCACGCTTATCTCCCACCCAACCACGAGCCCTCGGGCCCAAGACACAGCCTGCCCCTGGAGCTCTCCCCCGAAACTATATATATAGCATGCACGCCCTTTGGTCCCTTCTTTGGACCAAAGCCCTCTTTGGACCCAAGCCCTCTTTGGACAAAAGCCCAAAGAACCACATGGCCTGAAAAGGCCTAAAGCCTTTTGCCACATCCACATCCTTGGCATATATCATTCCCCCTCTTGACATTGCAAGGTAGTCCTCTGCTACAAAAAGGGTGTCTAAATACCTTTAGCCATCAGGACATAATCCTTCCTTGGCCCTCGCTTAGGCAATTAGTAGAAGCATGTCCTTGGACTTCTTCGCCTCTCTTGGTTTCCTTTGCTTTCCATCTTTATATTCACTAAGAATATCCGGATAAGCTTCTAAAACATTGCCACGCACACATGAAGCGCCCTCCAAAGGTTTGTGGGCGAACTTACCCAAATATTGTCTTGAACCACTAGTGGATTTATCGGCCAAAATTGTTTAGGCTCTAGAACTTGGAATCATCAATCAATCCTCGCTCAGTTAACCTCCCAAGTTGAGGTAACTCCTTACCATGATAAGCCTTTAGGAATGACACATTCACTACAACATGCATTTTCCAACCTTGAGGCAATCTTAATTGATATGCATTCTCATTGACCACTTTAATAACTTGAAAACTGGTCCATGGAAACGGGGAAAGCCAACTTAAGATCCTTCTTGCACGATCTTTCTTAAAGTGGCCTTTATGGATCCTCATCCATACCCAATCTCCTTCCTTAAAACCATTAGTGCACAAAGAACTCGGATGATTTATTTGCAAAAGATGCTTGAGCATCTCGAATACAAGCTTGAAGCAAGTCTATGAGATCCTTATGCTCAATAACCAAATCATTAGTAGCTGGAACATCCTCACACACTCGAAAGAGTGGCTCCCGTACAGGCTGGCCATAGACCACCTGAAAAGGGATCATCCTTATGGTAGACTGATAGGTATTATTATAGATAAATTTAGCAATAGGCAAATATCGCTCCCAATGACCTTGATGCTCATTGACAAACCCCTTAAGATGGAACAAAATAACTTTATTCACCACCTCGGATTGTCCATCGGGTTTCGGATGAAAAGCAAGTTGGAGAACCTTAACTCTATTCCCAATTGCATAAACAATGCCTTCCGAATTTCTCGGGTAAACTTTGTATCACGATCGGATACAATAATCTTTGGCAACCCATGTAGCCTAAATATCTCTTTGATAAAGAGCATAGCCAAGACTATAAGCATCAACTTATCCGGAACAAGGAATAAAATGGCGTGTTTAGTTAAACAATCAAGAATTGTCCAAATGACAGTGTTCTTGCGAGAACTTGCGGTGAAGACCAACAATAAAATTCATAGTGAGCCTCTCCCACTTTGCCTCCTTAATAGGGGCAAGGGGCAAGGATAAAGGAACACCATGAGGTTTCTTGTTCGCTTTTATCCGTTGACAAGTAAACACAATGAATAATATGAACCAAGACATCTCTCCAATCCGTGCCAAATAAAGTATGGTTCAAGCTTTGTCAAAGTCGCCCCACACCACGATGACCCTAAAGATGGGTGCATCATAGACTTTTTAAGAATAAGTGACCGAAAAGTTCTTAACAATGCATAGCTTTGGACCTTTATACAAGAACCTATTAATGATCTTATATCCATATGCATTGCCACTTTGAGCCAACAACCAAATATCTTTATAATCATGGTCAGTGGCATACAATGGCTTCATTTCCTCCAAATGGTTGGATTGTGCTATAGAAAGAGAACAAACTGCATAACGTCTACTTAAAGCATCTGCCACAACATTCTCTTTACCATGACGATAATCCACTGAGAAATCATATTGCTGCATAAAAGCAACCCATTTCAATTGCCTTTCCGATAATGTTTCCTGTGAAACAATGTGCTTAATGCTTTGATGGTCAGTCAAAATATGAATCGTCGACCCTAAAAGATAGTGTCGTCACACTTTCAAAGCATAAATGATAGCCAGAAATTGCTTATCATAAACACCATATCTACTTCCAGGTCGAAAACTTCCGATTTTCATAAGCAATAGGATGACCATCCCGCATCAAAATCGCGCCCAAAGCTATACCACTTGCAGCAACACATAACAAGAAAGGTAGACCAAACTTTGGCAAATGCAGAACAGGAGGATTAACCATGGCATTCTTTAAAACTTGGAAAGCAAATTGATGATTATGATTCCATTGGAAAGGAACATCTTTTCGTGAAAGCAACAAATATAAACAAGGTTAAACGAGCAAAATTTCAGACAAACTTCCTATAATAACCGAGATAAGCCCGTAAAGGAACGCGAATGCAAAGAATCAAGTAGGCATGCACCAATCTACAATTGCTTGTACCTTATCGAGTCAACTTTAAGACCCTCAAATAAGCAAAACAATATCACCCAAATATTCAATTTTCGATTGAAAAAGATACTTTTCTTTAGGATTAAGAGTAATAGACTATTCCCTTTAACCGACGGAAAACCTCCCAAGAAATGCAAGTAATGATCTTCCCCTGACTTACTAAAAACTAATATGTCATCAAAGAACATGACAACATAAATGCCATGCACATCTTCAAATGTTCGCCCCATTAGCCTCGCAAAAGAAGCTGGTGCATTTGTAAGTCCAAATGAAAAACTTATAATGTCCAAAGGTTGTCCAAATGCAAATCTTTATGAACATCTTCAGGCGCAACCTTAAGTTGCCAATACCCTGACTTAAGATCAAGACGTCTAAAAACTGTGGCACCTTGGAGTTGATCAAACAAATCATCCGCCCTTGGTATAGGAAACCGATTCTTTATGGTTATCTTATTCAGAGCGCAAGTAACTCATCAAGCTGGCGCCTAATCTCAACTTGTTGGCCATGCATTCTCCGATAACGAGCTTGATTAGGAGGTTCTTTCCCAAGAAGAAGATCAATCCTGTGGCCCTTCAAACGTTGGGGTGGCAAAGTTTGTGGAATTTCATTTGAAAAGACATCATCATAATAATGCGAAAAGATTGTTTGACGCTCATTTAATGGGGATACATCAGACTTAGGACGCAAAACCACCAAATACACAAAATGAGTTTTCATTGCCAAATGTTTAAACTATACAATGTAAAACTGCTGGAATTGGGGAAACAATATCATCCTTCACAAACTTGAAGGTCTTTTTAACCCCTTCCAAGGATAACATAACAATGCCCACTTTCCAATCTATAACAGGATTGATAGCCTTATGCCATGGCATGCCTAGAATAATATCCATACCTCCAAGGTCGAAACCATGAAAGAACGTTTACATGCACATATCCCCGCAATTAAAATTCAACGCCCTGACCATAAATTAAGAAGAAGCGGGGCAACATTCAAGAAAGCAAAAGACAATTCTACATCACTTGATAAAGGAATAGACGTTAATTTTAGTTCTTTACCAAGCTTAAGCGTAAATAAAATCAAACTCACAAACCCTAGATCAATAAGATATGTACTTTTTGATCTTGAATAGTAGCCCAAAAAGCGTAAGAGACTACTATTCTCAATGTAACCCATATCCCATTTTTCCCTGACAAGAGCCACCTTCTTCCCTTTCCCATTGCCTCTAATGTAGTTTTTACTTTCTTTACTTTTGTCCTCTTTCTTAGTCCCACTTAAGAATAGGTGTAGCTTGCTTTCTGTCCCTTTCTTCTTTCCGTGATAAGTAGAGCATTCATAAAACTTATGGTCGGTTGAATAACAAACAAAACACTTATTCTCCCCAAGATTAGCCGCTTCTTATGCGCTTGATAAGATTCCTTTGGTTCTTTGGCCCCAATAGGTTCATTATTATCCTAACGTCTGGTGGTGCGGCCATTTGAATGGCCTGCACCGGAGCAGATCCCATTGATTTGTCCCAAAACCACTCGCCTCTTTCATAGAAACTTTGAGGCCACTTTGAGCATTAATGGCTTCCGTGAGGGCCAAACCTTCCTCCTCTACTTTGTCTCCGCCATCTTACGAGAGCTCACCAAAAGAAAGATTGGCAAGTTAGATCGAAGCTTCGCCTGCATCTCCAACGATGAACCCCACCCATGAGTTTTTCGTGACTTCTCAAGATCATTTTACTAGGTCAAGTCCTTTCTTTAAAAATTCGCGAACAAGGCTTCTATCAGTTCCATGTTTTGTTGGGTCAACTTATTCCATTCAATGATAAGATCTCGCCCCAATTATGACCCAAAAAAATGATTTTTGATTTGCTTTTTGAAATTTCGCAGAAAGGTAACAATAGGTTGATCGACCGGCCGGTTCTTTTGGATATCCACCACCGCCCTTTTGCAATCCCATCCGCATGACGCCAAAGAAAATATAACCGAAAGTGTCTTCGTCATCCTTAGTTTTAGCAAAATATGAATTCAAATCCCATAGCCATGCGAAAAGTTCATCCGCATCACTAGTAGCAGCGAATATGTTTTGAATTCAATTTTGACATTGGCACCCGCTTTGATGCCACTACTCACGGACGCCCGGCAGCCTTTGTCAGAATCTGCAGCCACCAAGGCCCACAGAGAATCCAATTTTTGCAAGGTTTCAATTCGAGCCTGCCTCAAGAATCGCAAGTTTTTTCTCTCATGAGCTAATTATCATGCTCTAACTCAAAAAGTTTTTCCTTGAGTTCCTCATCCTCAAAGTTAACATTGGCAGGAGAACCGGCCATCGAAACTTGTTGCTCTGATACCACTAAAATGGACTCTTGACGTGGCACGCTATCTCACCACCCAACCACGAGCCCTCAGCCAAGATACAGCTGCCCCAGAGCTCTTCCCCGAGCTACTATATAGCATGCACGCCCCTTTGGTCCTTCTTTGGACCCAAGCCCTCTTTGGACCCAAGCCCTCTTTGGACAAAAGCCCAAAGAACCACATGGCCTGAAAAGGCCTAAAGCCTTTTGCCACATCCACGTCCTTGGTATATATCAATAACTCCGCTTTATCCCATTACCGCAGAGGAATGCTAATCTGATGTTCTTGGATTTTCCAATGAAAATTTAAAAAATTGGAAGCCCTTACATATGTTTGACGTTTTCTTCAAGAATTTCGTCGGGAAAAAACATAACGGGTAACAAAAAGAAGGGGAAAAAATTGTGGAAGACATAGCATTCTGGCAAGCTCTGTTCTCCGTGATCAGAGAACTCTGTGGTATTCTGGTGATAAGCACAAGTAATATGCCTTTGTTATAGTTTATGCTATAAACGTATCTCATTCTTTTTTTTTTTTTTTTTTTTTTGAAGAATATAAGAATATATTAAACCACTAGAATGCGATCAAGTACAATGATAACCGTGGTGCTAAGAAATGAAGCGCCCATCATGATCCACAACTGTAGGGGAATGTCGCACCAAATTTCCCGCTTAATCGCGCTGCATAAGCTTGAGACTTGGTAAGCCTGCTACAACTTATGCCTCAAGATCGGAACCAACCGAAAAGGGCTAAGCACTCTTTTCCAAATCAGCCACAAAAGCCAAGCTCAGATAAATGAAATGCTTGGCCGCTATACACGCTTTCACATACTAGGAAGGACTCCCAAGAGAATCTTCTCGACCGCATCGTTGAAGTCCCAACCAGGGCTCTCACCCAGACCAAGCTGCCCCTACCTCTGTGCATAGGACAAAGCAAAGGTGCTGCTCAATGTTCTCACGCCGCCTCCCACATAAAGGGCATGTTTCCGCCACCAGGCTTGAACCCGTGGACTCCGGGACATTCACCCCGAGGCTGCAAGATCCGCCACAAAAGGGTCTGATTTTAGAGGAGCAAATGTATTCCACGCCCCACTTCCACATGGCGTGCCACTTACTCCCCGGAAGCTTGTTTACCATTTATCCGGAAGGCGTAACGGTCCTGAAGCGCTTAGGAGCCCATAAACCCGATGCAACAAACCGAGATGCATCAAGTCCACTATGCGACTTCCAAACGCCATTGACTTGAAAAAGACAACCGCAATGGAATAGCATTGGCAATTCCCTCGCCCAAGTCCATATGTCCCACCGCCAAGGCCAAATCTTTCCCTAAAAACTCCCACGGCGCCAGATGACCCTCCCAATACCAATCCACGGATGGATGTTACCCCGGCAAAGAATTCAAATGCCTGAAAGTACCGGGTGTAGGGAAGAGGCCAAGAGAGATGCAGAGTCCAAGGGTACCTAGAGAACGGGCGATGAGGCTACCATACACCCCGCTAGGGTCCAATGAAAAGAGAACCTTGACCACCTTCCGTGCCTTCAGAGACCCTTAAGAAAAGGCTTAAGCATGAGGGAATGGCCGCGAAATCCTCAAAACAGAGCCCACAAGCAACTAAGCGGAATTGTTGGCTTCCTAAACACAATAGAGTGACGAAAACGACCGCGCAACAGAGCCAAACCTCGGGATTGTTGCTCCTGCAATAACGCTTTGTGATGAATTTCGACACTAGAACCTTCGTGTGCAACGACACACATCAAGCATACCCAAGCCCCCGCCCGCCAGCACGCACACACTTCCACCATCGACCTTCAATGCGTAGCCCTCCTCATTCCCTCCCCAAAGAAAATTGCAATGGTGTCATCCAACTCCTTAACCACACTTTCTCGGTGTAGTATGCGTGAGGTCAAGAAACATGAGTGCTATAGAGCACCGACTTGGCTACCAAAATCCTACCAGCCATGGTGAGTTTACTTCCCTCCACCAGTTCAAATGTCGCTTAAGATTCTCAGAACGCTCCCAAATTGACATAGCATTAATGTCCAAGCCAAATGGTATGCCTAACAGTTTTATACCGTGGTGTGGCGGTTTTAGAGCCCGTGGAAACCGACTCAACCACGCCAGAGGAGGTTCCTCCAAGACCTACATGGTCGAAAGCACTTCACCGCCAAGGCAAGCATCCCGGTTAAAGAAAAGGCATCCAAAATATTCTTGGTCTGCCTGGAGATTGACTCATCCGCATGAAGAAAGAGAAATGTATCATCCGCGAAATTGATCGCAAACATGTTATACACCTACATCCATGCGAGACCTTGCACCACATTGTCAAGAATTGCCACCAGAAAAAGTCAGCGAGAGAGCTTCTACCACTATAGTGAATGTAAAGGGGCCAACGGACATCCCCGCCTAATGCCTCGCCCACAAAGAAGATTGAAGAAGTCTCACCTTGATACAACACCGCCGCCTGCAGACACGCAGCCTTTTCATAATCTGCTTCCCTGAAACTAGGCCCGCACTCCAAAGGCTCCGCATCATATCCGCCAAGAATCGCCAAAGAGCCACATTATGAAGAATATTCCACGGAGATATAAAACTGCATCGCTCTCGCGCTAATGGCGTGGAACGGCATCGCTTAAGCCTCTCACCAAAGCCTTAGCAATGATTTTATAGACCACAAACAATAGAGTAATAGGCCTCCAGCCATTGATGGTTTTAGGATGCTTACACTTGGGTATAAGTGAAATACAACTTGATTCAAGAGAGGATGCATCGAGTTATTCCCCAAAAGATCCACATACACTGCACACCACCGAAGTCCCCCACCCACTCCCAAGATCGCTGAAAAACTCCACTATTCTCGAGCCAACAAAGTGCATGCGCTCCCAACTCCCCGCCCCGCCAACGCTCCTCTAAGCTGGCCTTTGAAGGATCGAGATTCTTGGCTATACCTTGACCAAAGACCAGCCCCAAAAACACTCGCGGAGGGAAGCGGGCCTCCTTGAAAATGATTCATATTGTGTTGCTACAAAGGCCTTGATAGCATTTGATTGCCGCAACAACACTCCCCGGTGTGTAACTAAGTCAGCCATGGTTGCGTGATACTTCTTCCCAAGCGGGCTGCTCGAAAAAGACTTTAGAGCAAGTGTCGATCGCTTTCAGCCACGCCAAACCCGCTTTTGACCGGCTCATGGCTACACCTTGGCCTCCTCCTCAACCTCGACCGACGGCACCGTCTGCTCACGCAGTTTCATCGTGAGACCCGCCCTCTAAGAGACTCCATTCGCATATAAGGCATCCAACCCGTGACGCCGAGCCAAAGCCTTTGCTGCCCCATTCTTTTCAGAAACTATTTTACCCTAGCCAATGTTGTAAATCCATTGCACTCATTCCAACTGTTCCCGATCAATATCTCATACAAATGAGCTTCTGTACCGTTATGAACTCGATCAAGAAAGCTTGTGTTAAGCTTTTAAAAACCGCCTTGAGAGGCCGCAGGGGGATGGTCATGAAGCCATTTGAATGATCCGGGAGTGTGATCGAGATGAGGTGGCTTAACATTCACCTAGTGAAGGCTGGAGCATAATGCAAGACTGCCGGAGTGCCATAAACTCTATCCAAAGCCTAGAATATGCCCTACCATGCCCCAAATGCAATTATTGCACCAAGTAAAATTCATCCCCGGAAGCTCACAAACTCCACCCCCAAGACAAGCCTAAGCCATTGGTCACGCTCAAAACCATGTACAATATCTGAACCAATACCATGCATGTCCTCCTGGGAGCTCCACCATGTTAAAGTCACCCAGGACAAACCATGTAGAACCCATACCAAAGGACGGAGCTTATTTCGCAGCTTGTCCCCATAAACAACCTCTCCGAGTGGCCCCAATTGGTGCATACACATTTACTAAGCCCCACCGGGACCGCCTCCTTCCATTTAATCACTGCCTACTAGCCCAAGCTATCACGTGGCTATCTCAGATCTCATTCTTGTGATCCTTTCCGTGCCCTAGTTCTGATATGACGCTTTGGTTTCCTGTGAGCGCAGAAGAAAAAAGAACAAAAGAGAAAAAGGATGGCGGCAACTTTGTCTCAACTCCATTGTCACGATTTCTCAGTAAGCTGGAAGCCGTGGCTATGGATTTTGGTTCCAGCTCCATATCCCGCAATAGAATAGGTTTATTTAAAAGTGGTTATGGGCAAAGAGCAATCAAACATTTAATAGGATTATTTTCTTTAGGCTCAAAGCTATGGTTATTCCATTAACAACACCCCAAACACGCACACACCAAAAGATGCCCTAGGGTTCTATAATTCCATTCTCGCAAGATTAAGCTGTGGTCTACATAATGCTTTCTTAAGATATATGTTGGGAAATTACAATGAGAATAGTAGATGCCCTGGCGGGCCGCCTTTTTTAGAAGTGTAGAGATATTTTGGATCCGGTTCTAATGCCGGACATCTTGAGGTGGCCATAACAGGCATCAACGTTGTGGCTTGGTGTTGAAACATCTGCTGGTTGAAGCATTCGTTGAGCTACAAGCCGTGTTTATGTTGAATGATATTTTGGATGCCCATACAAGAAGTGCAAAGGTCAAGATCAAAAGCGAAAAACAGAGTTGTGGAACTGCTAATCTCAGGTTAGAAGAATGGTGTATTTTCAATATGGAAAACAATTGTATTGGCTGAGGTAATGGGTTTTGCATGGAAATAATAAATGCAGATCTTCATCATTTTTTATGTAATTGCTTAGTGAAATAAATGGGCTGAGATATTTGCGTGCACATATGCTTGCACACTGTTCTGCTACCTTGAATGAAATAAATGGGCTGAGATGTTTACATGCACAGATGCTTGCGCAATATTCTGCTACCTTGGTTTAGCAGACTTCACAAGAAGTAACTTGATTAATTTTAATGGGAACTTGATGAGGATTGAAATTTTTTTAATAAGGCTTGCTGCTCCTGTTTATGGATTCATATGTTATGTCTAGAAGGCAAGTAACTAGAGTCTCATACTTATTGCTTCATACTTCTACATGTTCTTATCTAGACATATATAAACATAGGGATTCACCATAATCTTATTTCTTGGTTCTCTCCGAAATAACCCGAAGTGTGAGTGTAAATTTTTTTCGCCATCTCTTGCACATCAATATCGAGTCATCTTCGGCCCTAATCCTTCATAAAATGCCTTGCAAGTGCTAGAATGGTCTCCACATAAATTTATATGTATGTAGATAATCATCTAGCTCATTTAATCCAGCTCCAATTCTTTGCTCGATAACAGAGTTTATATGGTCTAACATTTCTCTATCTCTACCATGTCCCACTGATATTCAACCTGTTATAACATAATGCACCAACATGGGAGATACGTTCCATCCATGGATGGACTATCTGAGCTATAGCCTGCGAAAGTTTTGAAAACGTTGCTTAGATACATCTGTTTTTGAAACTACTGTTTATAAAGGGTGTATATGTTTGACTTCATTTCTATCAGTCTTTTATATAGAAATCATGTGGCAAGTATTATTCCTTAACTGCATTTATGGGAGAGGGCATGTTCAATTCAGATTTCAGATGAGCAGCTTCATCTCAAACTTGGCTACATGTCAATCATCCATTGTTTGCATAGCTTTGTTACCTCTAACCATTCCGTGAAGGTCAACATTTCTATGGCTGATAACTATTTTCGATTATGTGACCAAGTTAGCATTAGTACGAAGGTCTAATTGTTGTGCCTTATTGTCCATGTTTTAGAGAGGCCTTGTGATTTATCTTTTCTTTTGCTAAGGTCTCCATATCATGCAAGAAAAGGTAAATTGGCTCCTAAGGATCAAATAGATTGCAAGAAATCGAATAGAGAGCAAGAAGATGTTGAAGCAATGATTGACTTTATCATCGGGAGGGAGGTACAAAGGGATGGGATGCCCCATTTCCTTCATTTCACTTCATATAACATGTGTTGGAAACTTTAAATTGTATTTTGTAATACTAAAAGGAAGCACCGATGGTGCAAGAATTGTTGGGCATCTTAGCAAGAACTAACCTTTCTACTTGTGTTATAACAGAATGTTGGAATATGAATATTGGCTAGTGATGGCACAAGTGCCTCCCACAACGTGCATGTGCTAAAAAACCCAAATTATAGTCCATAATTTTTACATTAGCATGTAACTGAGCATTCCTTTACTAAGTAAAGTTCTCCATTACTTGCCATTACGACTTTGGTGCCCTTCTTTGGATCATGTTTAAAAGTGGTCTTATTAGACCCATTGCTCATACCAACAGGTTAAAATCATGCAGAACATAATATTCATGTGTATTTTGATGTATGTGAAAGTACCAGTATCTTTTGCATGCAAACATTATATGTATAATATCGCCTTCAATGATTCTAGGCATATTAATTATTGTAGAAATGTTGATTTTTGCTTTGCATGTTTAATAACATCTTTTGGACCGTTGCAAAATAGACAATCCAACAAATAACATTTTCAAACAAATTGTAAAAGATCAAATTGCCCAACATTTTTTAGACTTTTGTAAAAGTAATCAATTAACATTGAGTCCCTGTGTGTGAGCTGCCTAGCGTTTAAGTTGGTGTAGCATTCTAGTTTTGAACTCACACCAAGCTGGATGTCACACAAATCCACCTGTGTAAGTTAATCAGTAAGAGAAATGTTCAAGGGCGGCTTTGGCCAGCGATAAATTTCTTTTGTAGAATATATGGCTTGATAGGTTGGGGACAATCCTTAGTCAAAAAACATGACATCTCTGCATGGCCGTTGTACTAATATCTTGATGTTATATAACTAAACCTATGGAATATGTGACTCGATAGGTTGGGCTTTTATATTAGTTAATGTCTTATCTATATCTTTTTGAATACTCTAAAACTTGGATAGGAGGTATTCCAGTTTGTTAAAGGATATAGTTGGAATGTTTTGGAATGGGGTAGAACTTATAGGAATGTTATAAATATTTTTCTTCTTCCTTTTAAAGCAAATTCAGGTGTGCAAGCATACTCCTAAAGACAATTCGTGTTGATTTCCTTAATGAGCTTCAATCAGTTTGTCATTCAAAATTGCAATGTTAATGAACATCAATAACTTAGCATTGGTACAACATTTAAAAGACAAGCAACCATTGCACTCATAGTTACAAGTCACTGAAGCAATGGCTATGACCAAATTACTGTAGATACTTTGATCAAAATCATGAACTGAATTTGCTTCAAAAAGCCAAGTCCTAAGCGAACATTAGGCTATGCATACAGATCAATATGTTCCCATTCAGATTGATATCATTGCTGTTATTCTTGTTTAATTTATTTTGATGCACATCGGCCAACTTGGAATTGACAATCGGTGCAAGCATCTCTGTCAACTTTATAAAGGTTTTGGCTCAAAGGAATGAGCCTTAACCTCCTAAAACATAAACCTGACTTATATGGCTCGTATATCCCTTCTAAAAATCACCGTGGCCTATGTTTTAAATACACCTTCAACAATAGTGCCTATCATCAACTTTTATGTAGGTTAATTTCTTCTGTTTTTCTTGCCATGGTGATTGTCTGTGCTTGATTGTCTCAGTGATACTCCAATATATATGTGATGATTAACCATTAATATTTGACATTCCTCCTCCATCACATATTCATGTTACATTCAGACCTTTGCACACATTTATTTTCAGCTAATGCTTTTGTGAACACATCTACAATCTATTCACCTGTATGGATGTATTCCATCTGAATGTGACATTTGTTTGCTAAATCCATTATGAAGTATATGTCTAGCTCGATGTGCCTAGTCCTCTCATCATCCACATAATTTTTAACTATGGTTATGCAACTTTGACTATCTATAAGGATTCTAACTAGATCATATTACACATAAAATAACTCGCTTAAGAGTTTCCTCAACCAAACAACCTCTTTTGCAACAAAAGATGATGTTGTATACTCAGTCTCAGCTGAAAATATGGCAATAGCAATTTGTTTTTTGCTTCTCCAAGTAACTGGTCCTCCTCCTAAGAAAATTGCATGGCAGGAGGTGGACAGTCATGAACTCAATTCCCCTCCCCAATCTGCATCACGGTATGCAAGCCCTTCATTATTAATGTGATTCCATGTTCTTGAGTCCCCTTCAAATACCTTATGACCTTTTTGGCTGCTATCCAGTGTTCTCTGCTTGGGTTATGGTTTCTCCTGCTCAAGATATTGACTATGTGTGCTTTGTCTAGGCATGTATTGTTTGCAAGGTACAATAGACATCCGACCAAGAACCGATATGGGGTATTTTCCATTTCTAGTATTACTCCTCAGTCATGGTCCTGTGTCCAAGGCCAACTGGTATCTTGATCAAGGACAATTCGTTTTCTTTTTTTTTTTTTTTTTTTTTTTTTGGAAGGAAAGAGATTTTTGTATTAACATATAGGAAGAATATGGCCCCTCATGGACCAGATAGAGATTAAGCACATGGATCCCATATGGATCAAATTTCATATCCACAGCTTCAATACTAATATGCATTTCTCAACCTCTTCTCTCCAACTAGTACTATATGATCAAAACCAATCTTCCCAACTAAATAGAGTACTACATGAGCCAAGTACAAACTTTCCTTAAGCTGCAAATAAGTCTTGATAGCACCATAAAAAACCTCTTGCAAGTGTGAAGAAGAATAGAGAAAGAAATAAAGAGTAAGATGAGCAGCCTGCCAAGCTGCTCAAAGAAACTGCATATGCTTCCAAAACTTGAAACAAACCTGCAGTTTCATCAACCTTTAAAACTGGCACTGCGGTATAATACCATAAGAAATGCTGCATTGTCAGGATATGAAACAGTTAGCCTGTAATTGGCTAGACAAAGTCCAGCCACCAGACTTCTCTTCTCTAAAGTCTGGCTCAAGATATGTAAGCATCATCATGCTCATAGATTCCCTAGCTCGGCATCTCTTGCAGTCCCATGTACAAGCAATGAACCTATAATTTTAGATCAAGGCACTCTATTCTTTTTCAAAAATTCTACTCCAGACCTTTCTGCTAGAAAGAAAGAGCAAGAGGAAGGGGGAAAAGCCAACAACTCAGAGGATTCGTTATTTGATGAGGCAACCAAGAAAACATACAACTAAATTGCTCTCCTCGCATTTCTACTTAAAATCTGAATTAGGCCCTTGCGGTGCTTCTTGCTCAAACAAGAAAACTTACTTGACAGAAAGAACCGAAAGTTAGTGCAAACTAGCATGAAATGAAATGACTGCCTTGAAGTAATTCTGATTGAAGATACCGAACCACCTTTGAAGGAATGAAATCAAATGAGAAAGCTGTGCAAAACCCCTCTAGCAGCAATTGGGCCTCTGATCTTCAAGAAGATTGGAGCAGTGCCATAATGGAGAGGGAGAAGGGCAGCCTTCTCTCTCTGCCGCCGCCCTAGTTTCGGACGCCAAGAAATGCGCCAAGAAGCATCTTTTCTTGGACACCTGGTATCTTGACTAGATTGGTCGTCCCCATAGAGAACCTCTTAAGCATGTTTATAATAGAATAGAATAGAATAGATTTTTTATCGTCCACGGAGACTGATTGGCCTATGGGACCCAAACAAAAAGAGAGCAGCAAGTGTATTAATTGCCGATTAAAACCCCCACCAAGGGTTTTTGAGGGAAAAACCTAGCAGTAATAAGTGTGTTGGCACGTTGTACAATTGTATAGGACAGTTCAATACCGTCCCAGAGAACACAACTGAGTCCGTGCATTGTGCTTGGATTGCTTCAGTTTGAGAATCTTTTTGTGCCTATCCCTTATCAATTCTGCTTGAGTTCTGTTATGTTAGACATTTGGAATCTTGACATTAAAATATTTCTACACTTTTTCAAGCAACTTACACTGTTTGAGGCCATGATGCAGTCGTCCACGTATAGTGCAATTATGCAAAATTCATCCCCTATTTGAAACCTATACAAATTTCCATCATTCTTTAAGTGTTCTGATATGAACCTGTAACTCCAAGCTTTTTCTGCAACAATAATCATCACTTGAAACAAAGCAAATAAATGCAAATCCACCCCTTAAGGGCAACGAGAACATCTGAGAAAAAACTAAATCTTGGAAGAAGGTTTATAGAAAACAATTTAACCACTAGAGAATCCTCAATCTAGTGAGAGTGCAAATTCAAGGAAAGATTGGGCTTAAGAATAGTTTTGGCAAGAATTTGGGGAATCATAACTAATTGAAAGCTTCTCCAAGCCATCAATCGACGGCACTGAATGTATGCTAAGATTTATCAAAATATAAGATCGAAATTAGAAGATTTATCCGGATTGAAGGATGTTGCAGTTGATCTAAAAAAGTTATGGTTGCCAATGTTGTTTTGAAGCTGTTGTATCAGTCGAAATATGTCCGCCTTGTGTCGTCTTTGGTCTCTGTCCGCCTTCTCCTCTATGATGCTCCTTGTATATTTGATGCAAGATGCCTTTTTTTTAAAAGTTTCGTTGGCTTCCCCTTTTGGAAAGGGTTGGTTGCCCTTATAATAGACTAAAAGCACTTGGCTATTTTTATTTCCACTTTCATAAGGTCCTATAATAATCGCATCGATCCGAGACATCGGATCGCCATTCTAGAATGGGACGAGCATGCATGTCATGCACGCATGGCGGCGATGCCCGCTTTGGTTGGGAGTTCGCTATTTCAGCGCATTTGCATCCACGCCTCATCGGCGCTTCCTCTTTCTCGCCAGGTACCTTATTCTCTTTGAATTGTTTTCGCAGGCGGGGGAGGGCTTCTTTCGCCTGGTTTAGCCAATTTGGCGTATCTTTCTTGCTATCCTTTCGCCTTTGGCCTCGGCCCCGTGACCTTCGCCCCTCGATCCTAGTTTGTAAGGAAGTTCTCCGTAGTGGTAGGTTTGTTGGTTTTTGCGAGTCCCATTCTAGAATCGCATCGATCCGGAGACATCGGATCGCCATTCTAGAATGGGACGAGCATGCATGTCATGCACGCATGCAGTGGGCGCATGCCCGTTTTGGTTGGGAGTTCGCTATTTCAAGCATTTTCAAGATCCACGCCTCGCCATCGGGCGCTTCCTCTTCTCTCGCTAGTACCTTATTCTCTTTGAACCCACCCTCCCCCTTCTTTGTTTATTATATTTTGTACAAGTTCTGTTTATCATGTTTTTCCACCCGCTGGGTGATGCTTTTTTTCCACCCGCTGGGTGATGCTATTCTCTGGTATGTTTTCTCGTTTGTTGTGTTGGTGATGTGCGTGCATGTGTTGGCTTGCGGCATCTGCTTCGACTTCTCCATGCGGGGGTTTTTGGGAGCGATTCTATGCCTTACGTTTGTCTAAGCCCCTTGCCAAGGCTTATCACTAGGGTTTTTCCTCAAAACCCGAAGGGCGGGTTTTTAATCCCGTGATAAGCTTTCGGCAGTACATCAGCCACTCATCTTTTAGCATTGTATTTGTTTTGGGGTCCAAATGATATAATTGGATTTTCCCTTTATTTTTCGTGGGTAGTTCGCATGTGTGCGGCTACCCATTGTCCACCATTGTAGAAAATCTGCTGAGATGAATGAGAAGCCTATCTATCGGGCGGTTTGTTGGTTTCTTGCGAGTCCCATTCTAGAATATATTTTATTGTTATTTGACAATAAATCCATAGTTTGGCATAAACAATGTCTTTCTTTCTCGTTCTCTTACTCCCCATAGCCACTCCCCCAGGTGCCACCATATCAATTCCTCCCCTTCTCGGGATTGATCGTCCTCGATCGAGGAATTATAAGGCAAATTTAGCACAACCAAATCCCTCGTTGCAACCTTGATTGAGTCCAGAATCAGAAATAATCAAGTCCAGCCCTTTAGGCTAAAATTTCCAAGTCCACTTCTTGAAGGCTAAAACTTTATGAGGCCAACTATTATGCTGCACTCACAATAGTTGTCTCCAAATGTTCATTAAAACAAGCTTTAGGGATATAAAGGATCAAGATCAAAACGAATACATCACAATTTCTTAAGAATCAAAGTTTTTGGCTAGGCATGGGAAATTTTTTGGGAAAAGTACAACTTAGAATTCCACAAAATCCAAAATTTCAAGTTTGGCTAGGGCTTATTGGAAGGAAAGATTAAGAATACGCAACCACAATAAACGGAGCATGGTACGAAACTTTGTTAAAAACTCAAACTTAAAGGAATGGTTACCTGAGCATAGCCAAAGATATGGCTTTATCATCCAAGATTTCCTTACGGAACTTACCATCCAATAGATCCAATGTAAGAATAACTTTAGAGTTTCGGAATATTTTAACAACAACAATTTTATATTTGCATGTATGTCCACTGTGGACTTGTCTCTTACCTATCTAGCCTGGGTTCATGTAAACCTATCTAGGCAAATTTCAAGGGTTTCTTTTCCAAACAATATCTTACCCTTGCCTTCAGTTACCAAGGCCAAAATATGGAAATGGCACCCACATATAAATATTTGGGAGTGGAGTTTCCTTCTACTATGCACTGGGACACATCCATATGGCTACGAGTGACAGCGAGCTGGAAGGCACTATATGCAATGCAGAGCAATAGTCACAGAGCAGAGCTGTATGATTAGGCCCATCACGAAACGCTCAAGGTCTTAGTGGAGCCCCGCCCTTTTATATGGGGTTGAAGTGGCCCTTGATCGCCACATTGTCTATTTTTCAAAAAAAGATGGTCAATATGGACCGGGGATAGGTTCTGTACGTACGAAATTATTTTTCCAGACGTATAAAGTCCAAAAATACATATTTTTAGGTTAAATATGTATTTTCGTATTTTTAACTTTCCGGACGCTAAACTTTTTTTTTTCGTAGTTTAAACCTAAATTTTAAACTACGAGAAAGTCTTGTGTTTCGAAGTTTAAATATTCTATTTTCAACTTTAAACTTTTTTCGCATAAAGTTTAAATTGTTGGTTTAAACACGCAAAACCTTTTTGGTTCAAGCGTAAGTTGTTTCAAAGTTTTAAACTACGAAAAACTTTTTTCGTAACAAAGCAGTGGATTTTTTCTACGCGAAATTATTTTTTATATATAACTTGGCCGTTTTAGTTTTTTTCTGCAGAACAAGGTAAACCTTTCATTGCCCCGCTCCATAACTCCGTGTTCTTTTTTTTTTTTTTACCTTTTTCTTAGTTTTCTAGGCAAAACTAGTCAGCTTTTTGTTGTTGTTTCTTTTTAATGTAGGTCTAGGGTTCCTCCATAGTGAGGCCCCCTCATTGCCCCCCCTCTATCGAGGGGCATGACGATGGTGAGCGTCTTGTTCTATGGAGGACTGATTTTCAGAGAAAAAAAAGAAACCATAAAGCGTAAATGATAAAATAATGAGAAGGAAAAAAAGAATAAAACAAAAACAAAAGAAAAAATAAGAATTAGAAATTTGGTTGCCTACCCTTTTATCGCACAACAATAGCAATTAGGGAGTTGATTAGAGAGAGTAGGTTTTAGAGTTTTGGCGTTGATCTTTTGGTCGAGGCGTTGATCCTCGCTGGTGTGCCACATTGAATTGTGCCATGCCGAGGGTGGGTGTCATTGCGATATCGAGGATTGCTAGGGTCAACCTTCCATTGAGTCAGTATAGCCCTCTCCCCGGTGCCGCTTGTTGGCTTCGGTCATGCGGTCCCAAAAGGTGGGTGTTGTACTCTTATGGAAGGTCAGGAGGATATTTAATGAGATATACCCTATTTTCTGACGGTGTTGTTGACGAAAGTCCAACACTAATATAGGGATTGGCGTATATTTCATTAAATATTCATGAGTTTGCCAGGTGGTCTTATGCAATATGTTCAGTTGAGTGCCGCCAACCTCTATGAGGGAGTTTCCTCATGGAGTCAGTAGCTGGGTCAGATCATAAGAACCCTATTGTTGAAGAGAATGAGAAAAATGCATTTCATATAACCGTGAACCATCAAACTCAGTAGATTAAACGTAGAGTGCCTATAACCGTCAACTTGAAACTCAGTAGGGTGCCTATAACCATAAAACTTGAAACTCAGTAGTTTACTAGAATCTTAATGAACTATTGCACGGCTTATTGACACTCACTAAATTGTTTTTTTTTTTCCCCGGACTTTTAAGTATTGTTGCTGCTTTACTCTTCGCTGGCATATCGCTAGCTATACACGTTTCTTCTAAAGCTGATATGAATCCACAAGAGTTAGGCGGACTTAGACTAGAAGCGTGCAGAGCTCACATGAGCCCTAAAGAAGGACCTAGGCTAGAAGCAGAGCCTCACATGAACCCAGAGGCCGAAGTCCTCTACCCGTGATGCAGAGGAAAAGATCAAGACCCCAACAACCATGGTCTTCCTTAAGACCCGCTTTGATGAATTGGCTCGTGAGCGAATATGTGCCGCCACCCCATCCGGAAAGTTAGAGTTGATTACTACAAATGTGAAGGATGGCTAGACTTCCACTCAACTCTCATGAGAGATGCTCGAGAGCTTTTTTGGGCCTCGAATGATAGACCTAGAACCCGGAAAGATTGATTCCGAAAAGGTATGCTTGGATAGATGGCAATGTATCCCGCATAACCGAAATATGATTCATGCGGTGGCAAATTTAACTAGTCCGCTTTGAGAGAGTCTTTAAAAGATAAGGTCGTGGAATGGAATATGCCTTTGGACGGTAATCCTAAAGCTTAGAAAGGAAACCCATCAACCCCCACCTAGTTAAGAAAGTGTTGGCAATGCACTATTAGAGCCAAGCTGCCCGGGTGAGACCGATAAAAGTGGGAAACAAGAAAAAGGGCGGATGCCAAGACTATATGGTTTGCAATGGTGGATTCCTCTCAAATAATCAATGGGACCAGAATTGGTTGGGAACATATGGAACGGTGTTCAAATGCAATATCTTGGGTTCTAGTTTTCTTAAAGACTAACCCTATTGTGTTAAATTTCAGAATCGATGATGCGGCTCTTGGTGATGAACCCGGCCACTATAACCTATTTGCTTCAAGATGCCATAAAACTTTTAGATATGGCAGGGGTTGCAGCAAAAAAAGTGCAAAGATGGACGTAAGAGGTGGATCCAAGGCGCTCGCTTAGAGAATGAAAGAAGTCTAAAACCTCACTGCCGGAGAGAAAAAACTTATGCTTTAAAAGACCGTGCAAATGCTCGCGACAAGATGGTCATGAATTACTAGACACCTAAGAATCAACTTGCGCCTTTGGGTAGGAAAAACACGGTGTTGAGAGTAGACAATGAGCATATGCACACAATATCAAGAGCCTTAGATTCTGATCCCCTTAGAGTCTCCAAGGAGCGAGTGGTATTGCATACCTCCCTCCCCTAATACCTATATGAGAGCCGGTGGGATGATGTAAAGAACGGGGACTTCGGATATTGTCAAGTGTGTGCGGACAATTTGACCTAAGTTGGTTGGTATGCCTTGGGATGTGGACATCGCGTTTGCATTTGAGGTATTTGTTGGATTGGATGATGGGCGTGAGGTTCTGTCCAGCAGGAGGATGGATATATTATACCGAGAGCCAAAGATGCAATGCTCAACCTCGCAATCACGATGCCTCCCTTGCCACCTCCTCCGATTGCTCGCAGAGGGATGGAATGGCTCACGCTGTTCCATACCCAACGTGAAATGGACCTTTGGAGGGGGTAGAAGAACCGCGTGAAGGTGAAGAGGTACTGCACATTAATCAAGATTCCGCCTCCCGCTCCGGGCCGGCGGGTGATTGGGTGAACCCCGTGCAAACGTGGATCGCATTTTATTACATTTAAATTAAACCCATGAGCTATCTACATTATTTTTGATATTTTTTCCTAAGATCTCGGATGCACATGAATGAACCAACGTTCGTTGTGAGGATTTCTTTGTCTTAATAAAATTTTGGGGGCCTGGGTTGCCGATTGAGTTGTTTATGTAATAATTAAGTAAAGTAAGTATGTGAGTGAGTCTCTCGGCTTAGTCTCTTTTTGTTTTGTCTGTTTGATGTATCTAATTTGCCCCTAGGATGAGGTCGCCTCACCATTTTAGGTGGCTTAATTATATACATCAAGGTGAAACTTGAAAAGGGAGTAAGCTAAGAGCCGTTTCCCTCTTGAATGGTTGTCACTCACCGTGCTTGATATTCTCCTCGTGGCAAACAATATAGTCTTCTCAAATTCTTGTTACCTCCTTTAGAAAAGAGAGAGCTTTTTGCTCGCTCTCCTTCTTCTTCTTTCTCGTGGTCAATGTAGCTTAGCTACTTTGCTAGGTTATAATACACAAAGACGCCCCCAAATGGGATCCGAGCAAAAATCGCTCGCTCTAGAGGAGGTTACAAGGTTTTGAGTACTCTATTTTATTATGGCTGCGGATGATATCAGCCCGGTGGTTGCTTGTGATTATGTGGGTTCATTGGATGTTAGTGATTGATGAGTTCAAACATCGAGACTTCCTAATCTTTTTTCCCCTCCTCTTTGGACAATGTAGCTTAGTTTACATGCTAAGTTCCATTGTCCAAAGAGGGGTGAAAGCAAGGTTTGGGAAGTCTCGATGCTTGCACTCAAAGTTGATTTGGGAATTAGCGATGCTTTGACATAGAGGGACGTGACGCCAATTAGGATTAATGGACTAAGTATCATCCTAGCTTAGTCTCTTTTTCTTTGTCATTTGTTGTATCTAAAGTGCCCCTAGGATGAGATCACTGCCATTTTAGGGGCACTTTAGATATATACAAACAGGATAATCGAAAAAGGGAGTAAGCCCGGAGCGGGGACCCTCTTGAATGGTTGTCAACTCACTGTGCTTGATATTGTCCATGGCAAACAATATAGACTTTCTCAAAATTCTTGTTACCTCTTTTAGAAAGAAGCGAAGCTTTGCTCGCTCTCTTTGTAGTCTCTCCGTGTCAATGTAGCTTAGTTACTTTGCTAGGTTATATTACACAAAGAGGCTCAAAATGGGAGCTAGAGCAAAAATCGCTCGCTTTAGAGGTAAAAGTTCTTTTATGCAAGTTGCTACGACGCCGAGGTGAGAGCGCGATTTAATTTCAAGCCAACGTGGTGCACGGGCGTTGTCCATCTATATAGCTACTGTTAGGCACCAAATCATAGAACATCCTAACTCCTCGCTATTGATGGAGAACCTTGAGCATCACTATGACTTGAAATTAGAGGACGGCCCCTTCGGGTGGTGGTGGATTGTACAAGGGCCGGAGGTAACAAGGTTTTTGAGTACTCTATTTTTATTGTGGCTAATGGATGATATCAGCCTAGTGGTTGCTTGCGCATTCAATGGGTTCATTAGAGATTAGTGATTGATGAGTTCAAGCATGAGACTTCCCATCTTTCTTTTCCGCCTCTTTGGGCAATGTAGCTTAGTTTACATGCTAAGTTCCATTGTCCAAAGAGGCGGAAAGCAAAGACTTGACACCTCGATGCTTGCACTCGTGTCTTTGGGCGAATCGCTGATATGCCAAATGTGCATTTGAATGCCATGGGATTGTGTATCTGCACCTCCATTCCTTTGGGCTGCACCGCCATATAAACCCATTAGGTATGTAGAACATGTGCCATCCAAAGGAATGGAATACGTATATAAGGTCCCCGATAGCATTCAAATGCCAGTTATGCATCGAGATATGCCTTAGTTATCCCATGGATGGGACACGGTGACACATAATCATCATCGGTGGATCGTGTATCTAGTAAAATCTCATCTCCGAGCCAAAGTCGTTTCGATTGATCCGGGCCGTTTGACCCCTTGGCATGTGTAGATTACTTCTCATCAGCAAGATTCGTGGGCATGCTAAGGGGCAAGCGCCATCTAAGTCAAGCCGACTTTGGCGCTGACGCAGGTTTCTCTAGGCATTTAGGTCGAATCGATGTTACACATGAATGAAACATGGACCGAAGTTACAAATTGTTGAAATGACTCGAACCATCATACATGAAAGAAACATAAAACAAGGTAATCTAAATATATAGAAGACAAAAACTTGTAACAAAAACTTTACTTTTTTATTAATAGTGCCTTAATCCGGTTACAATAGTTTGAACATCCTCATACACGGTTACAATAGATCAAGATACTCATCACATCATCTCTCTAGGCATCACCATCTTCACCGGGCCATCATCTTGGGTTTCGGCCCTCTTCGGCCGCTGGCCTAGGTTCAACCTCCTCCGCCCTTTCCCTTACCGCAACGCCCTCGAGATGTGTTTCTTCCCGACACGCTGCCCGCTTGTCCGGGTCATTGGCATTGAGAGTCCGTTGGGTCACGCATCGTTAAGTCCCGGCTGCATCTCCTGTATTACTTGACCTGGCCTTTTCAGTGTCGTACTCCTCTTCAGTATCTTCTGTGACGGATGGCCAGCGCTTAGCCTCACTTCAGTAATCGGAGATCCCATCGATCCCTACCGTTGGATCTACTTAACTCTTGGAACTCAGGAAATTGATACATGCATACTTAGGTAAAGAATTTAATCTTTATACATGCTCTAAGGTCCCAAAAATTATACTTGCCATTGCTTAGCAAAACCCCACACAAAACCCAAAGTATTAATTAATGTTAACTTCAAGCCCATATATATAATAAGAATAATAATAATAGTCGAAGTTAAATTGAATAGCAATCCACACACTTCTACTCTCGCCTTTTCCAAGCTTGGCTACTTTTCGAGCATCTCGCACCTCTCGCTTACACCATTAACCACGGGTTAGTCACAACGGACTAAGTGGGGATCGGGTAATCTAGGACATGTCTAGCATCAATAACCACAAAACATTAACCTTAAACAACAAATTGCCTTACCGTAGCCTCACCGCAATCTAGGTTACTAATCCAACAAACATAACAACAATGCATTATACCAAGCATAACCATTGCAACTTAATTCCAACATTAAAAACCACATATATAATAGCCAAGCAACCATAGCATCAACATCGCAACCAATATTCCTCTGGGTCTGAGCAAGGTCAACCTACCGATCGGGCCGCTGATATAGAGGCGGGTAACCACGCGGTGTACACACCCATCCACGCCAAGGCCCAAAGATTGGAGGACCACTTAACTGCGCATGACATTGTACCATACGATATCAACGCCCATGTTCAAGTAATACCATTTACATAGCACTGTGCAATAACCGCGAGTCTAGACCATCGCACCTAGACTCCGGCCCCAGAGGTCTATATCAAAGAATTACATCATAACTAATTACCTACAATTCACTATCATCATAACACATGCCTTAACAAGCTCAACATCAAGTAAATTCCATTCACTCTCTATGTAACAAGGAAAAGTTCAACCATGACTTAATTATGATAGCCTCAATAATGCAATATGCAACCATCATTATTAAATTAAAGATAAACATCTACCATCTCCCAAATGTTCCCTAAACAACAAGGTTACCAGCTATATTTTAAGAGTTTAATAATGGTTTAATCCCTAGCGTTATAATTGTCATTGTGCTTCCGTTCCCATTTTCCCGTACACAACACTTGTGCCTTGTATTTTTTTAACCCCTCTTAATTTAACTAATTCCAAAGGGTTTTTAAATTATAACTAGCTAACTTGTTAGACTACTCATGTCATAATAACTTATAACCATTAGCATAAACCCTCCTTAACAAGGGCCTCCAGCTTTAATCAATTTCGAACCTATCCCTTGCTCCAACTAACCTTAATATTTTAATTTAATTTTAGCTTTAGCTTTAACCTTTAACCTTATTTTATTTGATACCTTACTAACAAATTAACTAATTGTTAACATCTTTTTCTAACCCTAACCCTAACGTGCATTAACAGGGCACGATTCCGGCCTGCAGCTGCCGGATATGGCCTCCAGGCCATCGAATCCTCATGAAAATCCCGCAAAGCCTCCCGATTTTGTCGGGTAAGGGAAGGTTTCGCCATTTCGCCAGTTTATGGCGCCAAAACTGGTGGTTACAGCCGCCCGCCACCAAGATCATGATATTCACAGCCAGATCTTAATCCAATCTTCCTAATTCTGCATTATTTCTCCATTTCGGCCTCCTTAAGGCCCAAATCGATCCATTTTAGGGTGATTCACATTTTACAAAGATGCCAAATCGGCAAGATCATGCCCTTCTTCCAAAGAAGATGCAAGAAAAATATCATTGCCTTTGCCAATTCTGGCCTCATCACTTTAATTCTAACCCATTCCACATAACTTTTCAGGATTTCTGATCAATACAATTCGTCAGGTTCATGCTATGCAAACGGCAGCATGCAAGAGAAACTTTTTCAATCTTAACTAATTTCTGCCATAATTTTATCCTAATCCATTTCTCGGATTCTAACCTGAGCTATTTCAGCTACTTCTGGCATTGCTTAAGTGCTCAGCTCCCTAGCAATCATTAGATCTGTGATACTTTTTGCGAGCTTTTAATACTTTATGCAAGTTTTCAGTATGCAATCATAAAATATTTCCTTATACAATCATGCAAGCTTATTCATGTTCACGGGCTTATAATTAAACCCCAAATCCATGCTAAGTTCCAAAACAACCCTACTGCATCAACATAATTTTGCTACGGTAGAAAAACCCCAGGTGTAAGGCTTGATCCCCACCTGGAATTCCGCTTTTGCTTCTTCAAGGCCCAACATGCTCCCAGCTGAGCTCGCAGACGCAATTCGCTCCTTTAGCAATCCCTCAACAATCTATCTCCTTCCAAATGCTTTTCACAAAATTACTTATATTTATTTTTAACCACCAAGATTCTCGGCCTGTGATAATCTCTACATATACGACGATTACTCAGACATCGTGATATTTTAATTATTATCCCTTTGCATCCTTAAGCAAAATAATTCCACAATGTACCTCAAAATCCTAGGTCCGTTCATCTCTCCTCCAAAATTCAACCCATGTCCTCATGGGCGATCTCCGAAACTCACGAAAGAATCCAATTGGCATCTTCCCATGTGGCATCTTCCTCGGGACAACCCGCCCATTGAACCAAAAATCTCCCGTGATTGTTCGCCTCCTTTTATCGGGTTTCCTCTCTTAATAGGTTCTGGCCTGGGGTACAAAAGTTCTCCTCGCTTTACCAAATCATCGCCCCCAACATATGGGAAGGATCAAAACATACTTCCTTAAGTTACTCACGTGAAAGACATTATGTACTTTCAAGTGCGAGGGCAACTCCAACCCGTAAGCCACCTTGCCAATACGCTCCAAAATTTCATACCTGGACCCCGCATACCTAGGGGCCCATTTACCCGCACTTTTAAATGCCGGTGAGTTTCGCTTTGGGATTAATCCTCAAGAACACATAATCCCCTTTTTGAAATTCAAGTGGTCTACATCTCTTTATTTGCATACCGCTTTGTCCTATTTTGTGCCACGATACCCAAATTCTCGTCGAAGTCTTCTTAGTTGAGCATCCATGTCCTCCGATTACCTCATTGTCAGTCGCTTCAACATTGCATTGAGGATCTCTCTCAATTAAGAGGACAACGACACTCCTTACCATACATTGCCTCAAAAGGACTCATTTTGATGGAATCTTGATAAGTGTTGTTGTATGCAAACCTCGCCAAATACAAATATGAATCCCATACCTTGGTTGACTAGGCACATACATTCTCGAGCATATCCTCCAAGACTTGATTAACTTCGCTCCACTTGGCCATCCGCTTTGAGGACGATAAGATGTAATTTGGTTTATAACTTAGTGCCAATATTTTGAAACAACCCTTGCCAAAATTGGCTCATAAACTTTGTATCCCGATTTGATGAAATAGTGGCCTAAGATCCCATGCAACTTAAAAATCTCCTTAACAAATAACTTAGCAATATCCATTGCCATAGCAAAGAGTCTTCGTAGGCATAAAATGGGCCACGCTTTAGTTAGTCGATCAACCACAACATAGATTGCATCATAGCCCCAGGCATGTCCGGGGAAGCTCAACAATGAAGTCCATGGAAATACTCTCCCACTTAGAAGATGGAATTACTAGAGGTTGTAATTCTCCGTGCTCCCTAAACCTTGATGCTTTTACCTTCCGACAAGATAAACACCTAGCCACGCACTTTTTAACCATCTTCTTTTGTCCAGGGGCCAAAAGAATTTCGGCGCATTTTCCTCAAAGTTTTGTGTACCCCTGGGTGGCCCGCTAAAGGACTATCATGTGCTTCATATAGCAATCTCAATCTCAACTCCTGATCATTAGGAATACACATACGGCCATTATAATATAAAACTCCTTTAGACAATGCATACCTCAAAACTCTTGAGGGTTCTCCAACATGTGTGCAAAATATGGATCATTCCTCAATTTGCTAAGAATATCAGATCCCATTGCCCTTGTAGCACACTAATAGAGGTTAAAATGACCTTCTAGACAAAGCATCAGCAATCACATTTTCTTTGCCAAAGTTGACATTCAATTTCAAAATCATACTCTTCCCTTAGTTGCATTCATCTCCTTTGCCTATTATTCAAATATGGCTGTTTTGCAAAATACTTCAGATTTTGGTGATGGGTCTTCAAAAGAAATGGCGACCAAGTAAATAATGTCTCCATACCCTCAAGGCATGGATAATGGCCAATATTTCCAAATCATGCCTTTGGGTAATTTTGTTCGCCACAGAGACAACTTACGAGATATATAAGCACAAACTTCGCCATCCTGCAAAGAAGACTCCTCCTATAGCTTTCCCGGAAGCATCGGTGACTACATGGAAAGGTATATTCATGTCTCAATCCTTAAAATTGGTGCACTAATCAAAACATCCTTTAACTTTTGGAAACTTTTCCCGACAACTATCAATCCAATGCAAATCATTCTTCTTACCCAACAAAGAAGTCAAAGGAGCGACAATCTTTGCAAATTTAGGAACAAATTTGCGGTAATACCCCGCTAATCCCAAGAATGATCTTACCTCCTTCACCGTCTTTGGTGTGGGCCAATCCCTTAACTGCCTCAATCTTAGAAGGATCCGGCTCTAATCCCTTTTTCGAAATTACATGCCCAAGATATACCAATCTAGTTTGTGCAAAAGAACACTTAGATAGCTTACCATACAACTTTTCTCGTCATAAAATAGCTAATGTCTGTTTTACATGTTCCACATGCTCTTCTAATGTATATTCGGCCACCATCCCTTTTGTGTCAGGTCCAAGAACTCATTCATCTTGTCTACTTTGTATCCAGGAGGCATAAAATGTCCTTCAAAAGCGGTCTTAAACTCTTGCCAAGTTGCAACCTTATTTATGTCCCGCAAGTAATTCTCCCACCATACTCTAGCAAATCCACCCAACATTGCTTGAGCCAATACAACTTTTGCAGCATTAATGAGTTTAAAGTAAAACTCAACCCCACGAAGCCACGAGTCCGCATCATCCCCTGTAACATTTTCTCCCGTAAATACTTCCCTCTTAGTGTCCTTCAACACCTTTTCTACTGCCTTGTCAGTGGCTGTCTTTTGTTGCGATGCACTCTGCTGCAACACTTGCTGGATAGCCTGCAAGATATCGACTACATCGGGGGTTCCACTCAGGCCCACTTCCTCCCAAACTGTCCAACTCCTCTTGGGGATCCTCCTGGGGAACTCATCTCTACAGGAATCTGGAAACATAGCAAATATCATCAATAATCAAAAATCTCATAATCCACTAACCAGAACCTTGCTCTGATACCAACCGTAGCCGGATCGCCGGTTAGCCTCTCATCAGAATCGGAGATCCCATCGATCCCTACCGTTGGATCTACTTAACTCTTGGAACTCAGGAAATTGATACGTGCATACTTAGGTAAAGAATTTAATCTTTATACATGCTCTAAGGTCCCAAAAATTATACTTGCCATTGCTTAGCAAAAACCCCACACAACGCCCAAAGTAACTTCAAGCCCATATATATAATAAGAATAATAGCAATAATAGTCGAGTTAAATTGAATAGCAATCCACACACTTCTACTCTCGCCTTTCCGAAGCTTGGCTACTTTCCAGAGCATCTCGCACCTCTGCTTACACCATTAACCACGGGGTTAGTCACACGGACTAAGTGGGGATCGGGGAATCTAGGACATGTCTAGCATCAATAACCACAAAACATTAACCTTAAACAACAAATTCGTCTTACCGTAGCCTCGCCCCTACAATCTAGGTTACTAGTCCAACAAACATAACAACAATGCATAATTATATCAAGCATAACCATTGCAACTTAATTCCAACATTAAAAACCACATATATAATAGCCAAGCAACCATAGCATCAACATCGCAACCAATATTCCTCTGGGTCTGAGCAAGGTCAACTCGGCTGATCAGGCCAGTGACATAGAGGCGGGGTAACCACGTGTGTACACACCCATCCACGCCAAGGTCCGGCATTGGAGGACCACTTAACTGTGCATGACGTTGTACCATACGGTATCAACGCCCGATGTTCAAGTAATACCATTTACATAGCACTGTGCAATAACCGCGAGTCTAGACCATCGCACCTAGACTCCGGCCCCAGAGGTCTATATCAAAGAATTACATCATAGCTAATTACCTACAATTCACTATCATCATAACACATGCCTTAACAAGCTCAACATCAAGTAAATTCCATTCACTCTCTATGTAACAAGGAAAAGTTTAACCATGACTCAATAATTATGATAGCCTCAATAATGCAATATGCAACCATCGTTATTAAATTAAAGATAAACATCTACCATCTCCCAAATGTTCCCTAAACAACAAGGTTACTAGCTATATTTTAAGACTTTAATAATGGTTTAATCCCTAGCGTTATAATTGTCATTGTGCTTCCGTTCCCATTTTCCCGTACATAACACTTGTGCCTTGTATCTTTTTAACCCCTCTTAATTTAACTAATTCCAAAGGGTTTTTAAATTATAACTAGCTAACTTGTTAGACTACTCATGTCATAATAACTTATAACCATTAGCATAAACCCTCCTTAACAAGGGCCTCCAGCTTTAATCAATTTCGAACCCATCCCTTGCTCCAACTAACCTTAATATTTTAATTTAATTTTAGCCTTAGCTTTAACCTTTAACCTTATTTATTTGCTATTTTACTAACAAATTAACTAATTGTTAACATCTTTTTCTAACCCTAACCCTAACGTGCATTAACAGTCCGATTCGCCTGCAATGCGGATATGGCCTCCAGGCCATCGAATCCTCATGAAAATCCCGCAAAGCCTCCCGATTTTGCTGGCAAGGAAGGTTTCTGGCCATTTCGGCCAGTTTATGGCGCAAATCTGGTGGTTACAGGCCAGTTCCAGGCCACCAAGATCATGATATTCACAGCCAGATCTTAATCCAATCTTCCTAATTCTGCATTATTTCTCCATTTCGGCCTCTCTAAGGCCCAAATCGATCCATTTTAGGGTGATTCACATGCTTTTACAGCATGCCAAATCGGCAAGATCATGCCGTTCTTCCAGCACCATGCAAGAAAAATACTGCCGTCTTTGCCAATTCTGGCCTCATCACTTTAATTCTAACCCATTCCACATAACTTTTCAGGATTTCTGATCATTACAATTCGTCAGGTTCATGCTATGCAAACGGCAGCATGCAAGAGAAACTTTTTCAATCTTAACTGATTTCTGCCATAATTTTATCCTAATCCATTTCTCAGTTCTAACCCGAGCTATTTCAGCTACTGGCATTGTTTAATTGCTTTCTCCCCTAGCAATCATTAGATCTGTGATACTTTTTGTGAGCTTTTAATACTTTATGCAAGTTTTCAGTATGCAATCATAAAATATTTCCTTATACAATCATGCAAGCTTATTCATGTTCACGCACTTATAATTAAACTCCAAATCCATGTTAAGTTCCAAAACAACTCTCTTTTGCATCAACATAATTTTGCTCACGGTAGAAAAACCCCAGGTGTAAGGCTTGATCCCCATCTGGAATCCCGCTTGCTTCTTCTGCGCTCCAACATGCTCCCGTGAGCTCTCTTGACGCAGTCGCTCCTTCAGCAATCCCTCAACAATCTATCTCCTTCCAAATGCTTTTCACTGTACTTATATTTATTTTTAACCACCAATATTATGCCCGTATAATCTCTACATATACGAGGTATTACTCTGCATGCGTGATATTTTAATTATTATCCCTTTGCATCCTTAAGTAAAATAATTCCACAATGTACCTCAAAATCCTAGGTCCGTTACATCTTATTTTGTTCTCAGTCGTCCGAGAACATGTGGGTGCAAAATCGGTACTGGGTAGCAGAAATCACCGTCCGGACGCCGCTTACAAGTGCTTAAAATCGGTGTGTTTTAAACACGAGGTGCGTGATTGAAGTATTGACATGTAGGGTCTTGGCGTCAAATGATAGGCCGAGAGAATCATGAACATGTTTGGTGCGGAAACATGAATGCCCTCAGAGCCCACCATATTCCGGATGGCAGACTAACCCATCTTGAATTCAAGCAAAATGGAGGGACTAATTGTTTCCAAGAATTGCCGAACCGAAATTCAACAATTTGCCCTCACCAATTTTGTAATATATTACGTAAATCGGGATAGATGAAACCCAATTCCTCTCCCCGTTCAATTTCTGAGCCCTTGATGCAGCAAGGAAGAGAGAGAGGCAGAGATTGTATGCAAAGAAGGTAGCAATGAAGAAGAATTCCCTTCTAAAGATCCGCCTTCAAAGAAGAATAAGAAATGAGACCGAAAGTGACCGAGAATAAAGAGAAATTTCAGGAGAAATTTATGAAGTATTCAACCAAATTAGTACAAATGTTGATGACAATGACAAAGGCCATTATCCTTGACGGTCTTCTTTGGAGGGCAAGGGATTTACCAATTGCTTCTATAAAGAAATCTAAGCGAGGTTACTATGGCCGAGCAAATGGTGAAGAATTTGAAGGAAACAATGCAAGAACATAAGTATGAGAGGAATCATGACATGCTTCGTGCAAGGAAGTCCACCCGATAATGGCAAAAAGAAAAGGTACAAATGGTGTCAAGCCATTGAATCAAAAGCAGTGGCCAGATTGTTTCAAGATCCCCGGAAAAACAATTTCAAATGCTTTTCAAAGAAGGGTGCAAGCTAACAAAGGGAAGGACCTTGGTCAATGTTCAGGAGGAGGAAACGGATGGATAGCATGTTAGATTACAATAGAGAAACTCATTATCAAGTTCGGGACGTAAAATACAAGAGTTTCTCCATACAAGAAAACGCGGAGGAGGTATGTATATCAGAGGCGGAATAAAGATGGAACATCCAATTCACCTTCTTGAAGTCAGCCAAGTAAGTATTCATCCTATATTGTAGGGTTCATTATATGTAGCATTTATTTGGCATTCACACGATTTCCCTGCAGTTGCAATTCTACCTCAGGTTTTAGAGGAGAATCCTCATATCAAAATTGCATTGTAGACTTTTGAGAGGTTGAAACCGAGTTTTGTAAGGAGGATGCGTGAGAGGCATACATGCTGTTGCATCTACCACTTGAAATTTGAATACATCATGCAGGGATTGAACAGCCTGAGAAAATCGGGTGGAGTTCATGACAATTGCAACTCGCCACTGCGGAGATTTGTGGCCCTATCCCAGAATGTGCAGCTAAGGAGCATACAATCAAGTGCACCAAATGATTTATGGAGACAAGTGGCCCGCAAAGAAAGGTGTGATGATGAGGAGTGGTTTGATCATAATCGCTTGATGTTGGCGTGTAAAAAATGTGGGTTGGATAGAATTAGAAAATGTCCACGAGGAAATGGATGGCACGGGTTCAAGACTAGTTACTTGGAAGACATTTGAAAAGCAACACGTGGACCGGAGACGTAGAATCTGGGGATCCAAGAAAGGCTTTGAGGTACAAACCTCGTCCCGAGATTAGTCTGTAAGGAGAGAAGTCCCAAAGAGTTTCAAGAGGATGTGAAGAAGGTAATATCAGATTTTGTTCCACACAATTACATAGCACATTGGCAGGCCAATCAGTTTAAACAGTGTGTGTCATCATTTCCAGAAGATACAATTGTATCTGTTATTGACTTTGCAGAAAATTACAGCATCAAGATCCAGAATGAGCCTCAGTCAATGCACTGGCATACAGACCAAGTTTCTATACTTGTTCACATAACATATAGACATGACAAAAGTGCTGATATTCCTATTCCTGTGCAGACAGAAGAAGACTGTCCAAAGAAGAAAAAAAGGAAACGTAAGGTTGGAGCAGATCGAGGAATAGACTTAACAATGGTAGGAAGATCATAAAAGAGACTCATTTTTTACATTTCGATGATAAAGTGCATGACTCATTATTTGTGGAACACTGCCTACAAAAGCATGTTGCATGGCTTAAGGAACAGGAAATAGAGTATGAGAAGCATTGGGTTTGGAGTGATGGCTGCTCATCACAATTCAAGTTAGGAAAACTTTTTTTTTCTTAGGCGGTACTTCACAATGAATGACAAGGAAATAGTGTGGAACTACTTTGCCCTTTGCTCATGGTAAAGGTGAACATGATGGTGCAGTCTGTCAAGTATCAAAAGGTCGCTAAGTAAGGAACAACTCAAACCCAATGGTGTGCAACTGAGGCATGCTAAAGATATTGTAAAATTTTATTGTACATATTTCAAATTGAGCCTACCAGCTTGATGAAACAGATGATGAGATCAAAAGATATTTTTGGGAAATTGAACTTTTCTTTGTTGTGGCAAACATGGAAGAATATGAAATTGAAACACTTAAAGGCATAAAGAAGATTCATCATGACGTCGGACACAGCCGTAAAAGAGTAGACCAAACAGGCTTGCTCATAGATGCCCATCATGTTTACGCTTGTTTTTGCATGGATCATAATTGGGACTCCTGCATCAATACGGGTAGATTTGGAAAGTGGGAGGTAACTGACTTAAAACCGGGGAGTTGAGAAGAAAAAAGGAGACTCTTGAACCGCCAATGAATGGATCAGTAATTTGGTAGAGGTAGGTGACAATTTTGGCAAGTGAATGCTGAGGTAGACAATTCAGAGGGTGTGGACTTCTACATCCTCAAGTGCACGTAACCCAAATGCACACTTGAAGATTCATACAAAGATGGATGGGGGCAAAAATTTGGAGTGCATGAGGTTGTCTTAAGTGGATTGTATTATCAATTCTTGGATAATTTCAAGTACATGTTGCTCATTAAACAACCCGAAGCCTCTATGCACAGCCATGTGGTAAGATATCCTAAAATTGATATGGAAAAATAGAAGGCACAGACATGTACGTAATTTCACGGGGAGACCCCATGAAATAATTATGGCGATCTCCCAATAACATTGTAATTCTTTGACACTTAACCAAATTGATGTTATTCTTTTCAAGTGATTTGTTGTTCCAGCACCTAAGCACGTAAGCACACATTTTTATATATATTAATAATAGTGAGGATGCACAAGGGTGGTGTGCATGGACACGTACTTCGAAATGAAGATTGAATTGTTGTTTATAAGAATGTAGATTTGTGACATTGGAATAAGATTCAATTATTTATTTTGGTACCATCACTATCCCAACATTCTTGGCAAAATTATATTGTCAAGGCATTTCCTCGATGTGACATGTGTCAATTCGAAATATTTAAGCCTGGTTACGAATTAATTGTTCTGGCGCGTGTGAGGTTTTTCGTACACTGACGCGCCTAAGCACAGGATTTAAGCAGTAGGCGCCTAAGCGTAAGCTCTTCTCACAAGCTCACGCTCCGCCCATTTCCGCGCCTCCTTCCTTCCCAATTCCTCCCTTGATCGCATCCAAGAATTCCCCTCTCGGCATGAAGCGAGCTGCTTAGGAGAGGAGGTCACCTCAAGAGGCCCTTACTAAGCGTCAAAGAGGTGTTCCCTCCACTCTTCCCACCTTTGCCCTCAAGTACTTGCCTCCTCTCACTGCCTCCTCTCCCGCCCCACCACCGCCTCTCAATTTGAAGAGGATTTTTTCGACTCCGATTCGATTCTTGATTCCTATGAGGAATCGTAAAAATGAGGAATCGAAAATGAATTGCCAGGAATATGTCACTGCTGTTCTGGAAGGATGGATAGGCGATTCTGAAGAAGAAGACGAGTCCGATAAAGAAGAAGTCCGCAAGAAGAAGAAGAGGAAGACGAAATTGAAGACGAAATGGCCGACTTGGAGGAGTTCAGGGCGGTCCTTGAAGATATGCATGTTTCATTTGTTTTCTGTAATCAACTTTTCATTTTCATTTGTTTAATTTTTCATTTTCATTTGTTGCAGATGCAGATGCAGATGCAGATGAAGATGCAGATGAAGAATGAAGATGCAGATGCAGATGAAGATGAAGAAGACACCCCCTGAAGAAGACACCCCCTTGAAGACACCCCTTGAAGAAGACACCCCCTGCCCTGAAGAAGACACTGGCCTGAGGGCCGAATGTTTTTGTAAAAAAATTTGTTTATAACATGTGTACACTGGCCTGAGGCCCTTTTTTTTATAAAAAATCTTGTTTCTATTAAACTTTTTTGTTGTCTCTATCAAAGTTTTTTGTTTCTCTATCAAATGTTATTTTTGTCTATCTATCAAATTTATGAAGTTCGAATTCCTGTACAGTCCATTCAGATTCTGCTTGAATGTAACAGTGCTCTAGCTCTTTAATTAGTTTCAAACACTAAGCATTTTAATCGGGTTTCAGAATTGCCGGTGGGTAAGTCTTTGGAACACACAGAGCACTTATGCAATAAAGCGAGACCTTGACCTTAACCGCATGACGGTAAGCACATGATGACATTAACACTACCCGCTGGCGTTAAGCAACTACATAAAAGTAAATCACGCATGACAATAAGCAAAGATCCGCCATTAAGACTCATACCGGACTAGCACTTGCGGGCAATTTTTTTAAGCACTTGATAAGTTTTAAGCATCCCTTGCAGTCAGCATTGAAGTAGATATAAACAATATAGCAAAAACTTATGGACAAGTCTGCATTGAACTACATAAACAATATAGCAAAAATATTCTTAAATTAAGATAAAGATGGTACATGAAAAGTGTAGGATTCCTTGGCCTAAATAAATGACAAACATGCCAATAATCATGGAGAATGACAATCGTGATCACCATAAACCTTCTCCAATTCCTCCTTCACAAACCTCTTTCTATCTGTCTTAGGCCAAGGCTTGTATCTGTGTGTGTTCTTCACCAGTAACTTCATTTTTTCCTCAGTCTTGGCTTGCAGTATTTCTTCTATCTTTGGGGTGAGTACTGTTAGCACTTCATCATGGACATCCATCTTGAATGCAGGTACGCGCAGAAATTTCCAGGGACTGCTAAGGTAAGTCTTGTATAATGAATCATCAAGAAGCAAAGTCTTACCTTTGAATCTTGGGTATGACTCATATATTTTCTCAAGTGGCTCATCATGACTGACAGCCCGTGTTTGTTAGGGTGGTGAAAACCGGTCTGCACACATTTTCCCCGTCCCCCATACAAATTGAAACCGTCCCTCAAATCCGGACATAGTACTTGCAAAGACATCTTCCACATTAGAGAGTTGCATTGATGACCATATACCAACACAACACTTCTAGTCTGCTTCTGGTCTGAATATCACTTTCTTTCTGCTAGTGTATGTCATTGTCAATCGGCCGCAAGCCGTATGTGTTCATTTGCACCAAATGTTTTTACCAACACACCATTTAAATCCAAGACAATGAGTTTATCTTTTGTCGCCAAATCAATATTTAGTAACGCTTTTGGAACATCCTAAATACCTACACAACAGAATTACTACATGAATAAATAGATGAAGATGAAAATAAAAAATGGGTTGAATGTGGAAACCTTTTCGTATCAACAAATAGATTCTCTCGACCTAGCGTGATTCAACTGGTAATCCTACGATGAATGCAATAAAAGAAAATCAATAATATTCATTGTTTATTTCGGGCTTGCCCAAGAATGCCCACAACCGAACCCATTGTTAAGGGCAAGAATCACTTGTTGAACATCAGGCTCACCTGAAACCCGAGGGCCTGATTCTGCATTTTTTCGGAACACACTTCGATAGGTGTGGTGTCATGATTGAGACCGCTTCCCCGCATCTTTTGCATAGCTACTTCTTGTTCTCTTTCTTGTAGCCCTAACAACTTCTTTGCTATCCTCCAACTTACCTCATCCGATGGAATTACTCCCTCAACTTCCTTAGGTACCGAAGGTGTACAATCGGTTACATTGTTTTTCCACAACCGGTCTTGTGTTTACAACCGGTCTTTGTGTTTACAACCGGCGTCGTGTTTTACGGCTTCTTCTATAGCTTCTTGGACAGCTTCTTGGACTGGTGGTGGTGGTTTCCCTGCATTGTATTCAAATCGACTCACAATTGATCAGACTCCTATAGGACTTTGCGGTGTTGTGCATCTTCAAATGGCACCATTGTCCTTCTTTGAACCCCTCAAGGGTGAGACCTCAATGCGTGACGGATTAACACATCCTTTTTGGTGTACTATTTGAAGCACCTGCAACATGGCCAAAACCTAGCTCGCCAAATACACCCCTCCGCACCTTTCCAAGGCAACCATGAATACATTGTCCTCCTCTCAACAATGAACAACAAGCTATATGATACTCATGTTGGCAATTCAGTGCTAAACTTAACCCGTAGCTTTAGTGAATTCTGCACCACATGTTGAACATGTATAAAATGGATCTTCCACTAACTAATTTATCTCGTATAATAGTAGAGATGCTAAATGTTGCAGGAGTATCCATTTTCAGCTTCCACAAATTGTTTTATATAGAATTGCAGAAGTCTACGTTCTTCTTGAGAACTTTTAACTCCCCCCTCATGTTTGAGTTTACATTTGACCTGCTCATTAACAGATGTAGGGTTCATTGCTTTTTGTACCTTGTTCCCGTGCCAAGTTTCCATCCGGACGATCCGCTCCAAATCTTTAATTTACGCCTCCAACTCACGGTTTTGATTAAGCTTGAACTCCTCTCCTGTTTTGTAGCCAAATCATTTGTGGCTGTCTTAAAGCTGTTCTCACCCTCTTCCAACATCATTTTTAATTTTAGGCCTTCTCATTGCCTTTCGGCTCACTTCCCTATCTTCCAGATTCTTTGTGATAAGTAAAACTGATTTTCTAATCTCCATCTTTGCATTCTCTAAGGTTTTATGTTTTCATCACATGCACCGATATCATTTGATCCATTTGCCACCTTTGGCTTTGCCTTCATTTGCTTTTCCTAACATGTGCTACAACATGCCTCTGTTTTTACTTGTCTATTGTTGTGGTATCTTTGGCATTGCACAACAAATGCAACCCGCTTTTACTTTGTGTTCCTCGGTGCAAGTATTGATCTAGTGCAATTTTCAAACGCAAAAGCAAGGGCCAGTTGCTTTTCTTACTTCTTTGTTGTGACAATTCTTGTAGATTTTTCGGGCAGAGTGTTTCCAACTTCTCTTGAAGATGCTCCTTTGCAGTGCCATTTTATCTTTCCCTTGTTCAATTTCTTTGTCCAAACAGAATCCCAATCTCGATCCGTGACATTATTTTCCAACCAAGCTTCTTCGTGGGGCTTCCCCCGAATGTACCTGAGACCTCGATCTTTGTGAAAATCATCAGGCTCCATGTCCATCATCAACAGTGAAACACCGATCCTGAGTTTTCACGCCCGGGGAAAAAGAGGGAGAAGGGCGCGGCCGCCTTCGGCGTCAGTGAGTTTCAGCACTTAAAGTGCTTAAACGCCGCCAAAAGTTGTACCCCACTAGCGATTTTACACCCATGTTCTTGTCTAAATCATCTCGACATCGACAAAATGGAGGCACGTTGAATGTCCTCATCAACATGGTTAGTGGCATTTCTGACAAAATTCACCGCCCTCACTTGTCTTGAAGTTGTCCTCTTCCGCCCGAATCGCATCCATGAAAGGAAACTGTAGCTTATCAACTACGATTGCACCATTGTTGCGATTCAAAAGCCGCCAATTTGAGAAGTTATATACAAGTTTGTTAGCCTTCTTATGCAAAGGCGATTTACGTGTCACATTATGTATGTACTTATAAGCACTCCAATTCCTCTCACTTGCACTATTTGAGGATACCAAGGAGAGGATAGTCATTGCAAGGGCCTATAACGTATCAGTAACTTGTCCATGGGCTTGCCACCATGCATAAGATTCCATATTTGGTTCCTTCTTGTGACTCTCGATTGCATCGTGAAGCTCTTCATCACGCCCACCTTCCACTCAAGTTAAGTATTGATTAACTTTCGGCAATGAAAAGTTTGTAGTCCGGCTATTTAGGGTAAAACATTTTTGCAACCTTCTTCAATGAACCCATCACTTATTTATCGTATGCTGGTCCATATCGTGGTTGTGTTTTGGTCTAAGGCATGTGCGGCGCCATGAAGATCATTGTAGGACCTCTTCCATCGCTCATTGAAGTCTCTAAGATCAAAGGCGGGTAGCATTGTCAAAGGGGTGCATTGGGGCCATCACGTTCTAGAAAGGGTTGAATGGAGTGCCAGCACCTCCGCACCTTTCCAAAGGCTTGCCTTCAAGAATCAAGGGTTTTGATGGCATGACAAAAAGCGGGTTGCATGCACTTGACAACATTCTTTACGCCTCCAAAATGTCTCCGCCCAAGCATTTCTCAAAGCGGTTTGTCGCCGGTGTTTTGATGCATTTTTCCCTTCGCCTCAGCTCCCATTCAAGAACTCAGTATGGTTGAAGGTCGAGATAATCGAAGTCGCGACACCTAAAGCACTCTTTCAAGACAAATGTAATTGGAACCAAATCGAGTCCGGCGAGATTCATGAGTGCTAGGGCTCTTGGACGCAATGACTTGTATATGGCCTTCGTGGATGAATCCTTTTTGAATGGGATCTTTGAACCAAGTGTCTTTGTGAAAACCGGTCCTTGAGCAATAAATTTAGGCAATGGCATTGGCAAAGCTGGTCGTGCAATCCTAGAAATTCGAGACTCCAACAATTCACCCGCTAACTTACAATTAGGCGCGTTGTCCATTCTTGACTGAAATATTCTCTTGGGTCCAAAACTTTCTATCCACTGACCTTTGTTTTCGAAAATCCAATCTCCGTCACTTGGTCGTAATTGGTTTCTATGGTTTTCAAAAATACTTCGCCCCCTGGATATGCGATCATGAAGTTTATGAGATGGTCCTTGTTTACATTGCGCCAACCATCAGTCACTAGTGAGGCTGGCCTGGCTTCAGTAACACGGCACAACTTCATCTCTACCCTCTCAACCATTTTCCTGTGTATTTCATCCACCATTTTGTTGTTGGCATGTTTGTATGAAGGCAATCTAAAAGCCGGCCCTGCTTTGGCAACTTCCCCGAAGGCTTCTTTCATTGCTTTGTGCTCCAAAATATGTGGAGACAATCCGGCATATAAAAATGCCTCTACAACCTTCAATTGCGTCTTCTTTAGTTGCTCTGATGTTAAGCACTGGTCAACCCTCTGTTGCTTAGTCTGTCTTTCCACTATTTCAATTGTCTCTGCCATTCTTTTTTCGCTCGTACTTAACCCTCCTATTGACCCTAGTCCACCCTTTGGTTGGTACATTGGCTCGCGGGAGGGGCGGTGTAATTGATCTCTTCTCGCTTGGCAGCAGTGAAGATCCTTGGCTATCCCTTTACCGTGTTTTTTCTGGCTGGCCGTTCTTTTTCGACCCAACCCTTCAATTGCATCTTGTCGTATGTCAGCAGATGCCGTACAAGTTTGCACCTCAATTTTAGAATCCCGTAAAAAATGAGCTCGTATTCTTGTCGCAGATCCATTTATTGACGTGTACCCACAAAACACACATTGCCACTCATTCTGACCAAATTTCTTCACAAATCCCCACTCATGACCTCTCCTTCGACCACATTTCGACATACAATTCTTCCACGCGGCTGTTGCAAACCCCGTAAATACTGCCGCATGACCGTGGCGATGGCAAGCGCACTCAGATGATGATGCATGACCGCCCGGCGGTGCGGGGATGTAGATGCATGCCCACCAGCGGCCTCATATAGATGCATGACCGACTCGCCATCCCTGGCTATCTAAAATTACTTTTTGTCTCTTTCGGCTATTCTAAAGGGTAAAGACTCCTTAATCGTCCGAACTAAAGGCCGACGTCTATATATGCGAAGGAATAAGCTCACTACACATATGTTACATCGACGTCCCGTTCGAATATAAGGAGGGAAGGACAGGAACCTATAGGTCTCCAAGGAACAAGGTAGGAACCCAAGGTCGGAAAACTCGTGGAAGGAATAATCTCACTTCACAATTCTCGGCGTCAGGCCCGGACGCGAAAAACCCACACCTCAAAATTTGACCGTTTCCCAAGGAGTATGTGGACTCGAATTGGTAGGCAACGCGAGAGGCGTAATTCTAGGGCTAAACACGTTTTTCTTATATATAATAATTCACCTGCACAAAATAGACCAAAATAAAGGTGCGCCAAAAACTTTTTCCCTTAACAAAATGCCTAAAATGCTTTTGCAAAAGTTCGTGTAAGTTAAAACAAAGGTTTAAAGCGGTTAATTTAAACTTACAGCGAAGTTGAAAATTTCGCGTGAAAAGCGAAATAAATAGTTATCTATATTAGTATTTTTCGTGATAAGTTTAAACAGTTGATTTAAACACGGAATTTTTTGCTTCAGTAAAAAGGTTCCGGCGTAGTTAAAGCTGTTGTTTAAACACGTGAAATTTTCGACGCTGAAATGTTTTTGGACATATTTTTGACGTATTAAACATCAAATTTGTGCCGTATCTTTCAAAAAATACATATTACGTATAAAACGTATACAGTATTGAACCTATCTCTGATATGGATGATGCCTGTCTCTTTAATCTAGCTTATATCATGTCAATGGGGCGCCCTAGTTCCTCAAGGCTTGGCAAGGAAAAAGAGAGCTCAATGGTTGGCTAGATGGAATGTGCAGGATCACAGGTGCCCACATGTGCAAATAGAGGCAGATCGCCATAGCTTGAGCCAATATCTTGACGTTTGCTTCCTCAGCAAGCTCTGGGATGCCAGTGCCCTTGAACAGATCAAGATATCACACTACCAGCACCACATAAATCCCACATTGGTGGCCCACAATGCTACATGCGTACTCATTTGCCAATAAAAAGACGCAGAGTCAATGCCTCCATTCACCGCAGGGGGCACACACCATCTTGAATTTGAGGCGGATGGATTGGTGAGCTATGCCAGAACAAGCTTTGTCAATATGGGAGTCGTTGAGGATGAATCTCATACACTTCAAATCTGCCCAGCATATGATCAAATTTAGATGCGCTATATACTGAGTTGGTCAGGCCTGACCAGCCGCTACGTGTGACATTGAGCACGTCTTCCATACGGACGCTGGGATCATACCTTCAGGAGGTCATGAATATGCGAGATCAGCTATGTCTCTCGCACACACTATATACATATATTTCATGGTCATGTATACCTATACGGTTTGACAAAGATGCTTATTATCGCCATGGTTTTTCCTCTAAAAAATCTTTTAGGGCGGGGTTTTAACAGGACATTAATCGCATCGATCCGAGACATCGGATCGCCATTCTAGAATGGGACGAGCATGCATGTCTTGTATGCATGTGGGCGCGATGCCCATTTTGGTTGGGAGTTCGCTATTTCAGCGTTTACAGATCCACGTCTCATCGGGCGCTTCCTCTTCTCTCGGCTAGATTACCTTATTCTCTTTGAACCCTCCCTTCCCCCCTTCTTTGTTTATTGTATTGTGCACAATTTTACTGTTTATCATGTTTTTCACCGGTTGGTGATGCTTTTTTCCACCACCGGGTGATGCTATATTCTCGGTATGTTGTGTTGTCTCGCTTTGTTGTGTTGGTGATGTGTGCGGGTTGGCGCGGCATCTGTTTGATTTCTCCATGCGGGGTTTTGGGGCGTTTTTATGCCTTACGTTTGTCTAAGCCCCTTGTCGGAAGTTTATCACTAGGGTTTTTCCTCGAAAACCCGAAAGGGCTGGGATTTTTAATCCCAGGTGATAAGCTTCGGCAGTACATCACCCACTCATCTATTAGCATTGTATTTTTGGGGTCCAAGTGATATAATTGGATTTTCCCTTTATTTTTTTGTGGGTAGTTCGCGTAAAAGCGGCTACCCAATAATCCACCATTGTAGAAAAATCTTTGAGATGAATGAGAAGCCTATCTATGGGCGGTTTGTTGGTTTCTTGGGAGTCCCATTCTAGAATAAGTTTGTTGCATTTTTTTCATTGGGTTCCATAAGCCGATTGGTCTCCGTGGACAATAAAAATCATTCTTTCTTTTTTTCTTTGTTAAAAAACCTATTTTGCAAAACTTAAAAAGAATTATTTGCAAAAAGTCTCGTTCTAAACCGCAAGTTTAGGGCTTCTCGTGCGAACTAGGGTTTGAAGATCATGGAATGCACCAGAGCAAGGTAGATTACGGTAATAATCTTCAAGCAAACGTGGTAGCGGCTAGCTCGATTGTAACAATTAGGATCAAATGCTGAGTGGCCAAAGAAGGAGGTTTATGTCGTAAAACTGATGGGCAGCTTCTGAAAATAAACAAAAGATCTATTTGATGCTATGAATGTGGAGGCTAATAACCCGAAGCTATGGACAGATCAGGAGGTTTTGGCCTAATTGCCAACTTCAAATCCAGGAAAAAAAACAAAGAATCAACTATGATGCTAGATCTTGCTGTGACAATTATAAAAGGTTGCAGAACAAACAGGTCTATAATTGCCAAAAGATCCGACTTTTTAAAAGTGTCTTCTTATTCAAGTATTTGGTTCATAGATAGATGATAGAAGCTCAGAGAATTTGACGAACTCCAGTTATTATTTCAACAAATTCAACAGGATTAGAATTTCAAAGATAACTCATAGGATACTATTAAGTCCATAAATTCTATGAATTTGCTATAACAATATAGCAATATGGCAGTATCCACAGGTTCTTCCAGCAAACCAACAAAAAACCTGTCAATTTCTATTCTACTAGAAAATACCAGATTCTCATTTTCTACTTTACTAAAAGCTTTCAAGTTCTATTCTATAGAGATGTAATAGCATCTTAAACCATCTATAATAATTTCACACGATAGGCTCCAAGAGGAACCGAAACCATATTCTGATACCAAATTGATACGAATCTATAACTCCAAATTTTTTCTGCAACAACAATCATCACGAAACAAAGCAAATAAATGCAAATCCATCGTTTAAGGGCAAAGCTCACCACCCAATTGGGTTATCCTGAGCAAGAGAACATCTGAGAAAAACTAAATCTTGGAAGAAGGAAAGGTTTGTAGAAAACAATTTAACCGCTAGAGAATCCTCAATCTAGTGAGAACGAGAATTTAAGGAAAGATTAGTCTTAAGAATGGCTTTGCAGGAATTTGAGGAATCATAAATGGTTGAAAGCTTCTCCAAGCCATCAATCCACGACACTGAATGTATGCTAAGATTTACCAAAATATAAGATCGAAATTATAGGATTTATTCGAACTGAAGCTATTGTAGTTGATCTAAGGTCGTCAATGTTGTCCTGAGGTTAATGTATCAGTCGAAATCTGTTCGTCTAGTTGTGTCGTCTTTGGTCTCTGTCCACTTCTCCCCTCTTTGGTCTCTTTGCGTCTGGGCGTTTGGTCTACTGGTAACACACTAGTTCCTTAGCAATGTGGTCTCGAGTTCGAGACGCGTAATCGACTTTTCGATGCATTGTTGGGGGTCAAATCCCAGCGGGGTTGGGGGAGGGCCCAACCAAGCAATGTAGTGTGGTGTGTGTGGTCACATGTCGGTTGGATGTTTGCCCTAGTGGCGTGGACGTTAAAACTACTATCTATCTATCTATCTATCTATCTATCTATCTATCTATCTATCTATCTATCTATCTATATATTTGATGCAAGATGCCTTCTTTTTAAAAAAGGTGTGTTGGCTTCCCTTTTTGAAAAGGGTTCGTTGCCCTTATAATAGATTAAAGGCATTTGGCTATTTTTATTTCCACTTTCATAAGGTCCCATAATAATATATTTTATAGTTATTTGACTTGGCTCGCTAAATCCATAGTTTGGCATAAACAATGTTTTTCTTTCTCGTTCTCTTGCTCTCCATAGCCACTCCCCTGAGCGCCTCCATATCATTTTCTAAAACTTGTTCTCTGCTATAATTGTCTATGCAAGTGTATCACTCCTTGGTGACTGTTGTAATCCATACACAATTCTATTTAATTCCCACGCCTGGTTTTTTCCTCCCTCAAACTTTAATGATTGCTTCATGAACACACTTCCTTCCAACTTGGCATTTAAAAAGGTAGTTTTCGCATCCATATGATGCAGCTCTAGGTCCATTGCATTTGTTAGACTGACTGGTCAATTTTAAATGCATAGGTCTCTGCATAATCTTCCCTTCTTTGTAAATGTGTCCTTGGGCAACAAACTTGGCTTTGTATCTTTTATTCTTATACGCACTAGTTTTTATTTTAAACAACCACTTTATGTTTTGTTTTTTTGAACAATCACTATTTCATGAGTTTGAGTTTGTTTAAAGGATTGTGAACACACTTCCTTCCAACTTGGCATTTAAAAAGGTAGTTTTCGCATCCATATGATGCAGCTCTAGGTCCATTGCATTTGCTAGACTGATTGACCAATTTTAAATGCATAGGTCTCAAGTAATTTTTCCCTTCTTTGTAAATATATCCTTGGGCAACAAACTTGGCTTTGTATCTTTTATTCTTATATGCACTTGTTTTTTTTCAAGAACGTGTTTTACTTCATATTATACACTCAAAATATTACAAAGTACTTCCGTAGTAAGAAATGTCCTGAGAAGCATCAATCACTTTTAAATGATCACTCAGTTGGAATTTTAATACGATCAGGCCAATTGAGATCTAAAAGCAATTATACAACTTCTTCTGGCAATTTCTTGAAGCACCACGATAAAAATACGCTTATCATAAAAAGACCTTTCTTCTTGGCTTCCATACACTCCATATTAGCCAAGACTTTGCCATGTGAAATGCAATCCTTTTAGAAAGTCCATCCGATTTGGATAAATACCAAAAAAGAAAGTGCTGACTATCCAAAGATACTCCAAAGAGAATGCCAGGGACCTAAGACTACTATTTCACACACAAATATAAACAAGGCTCCAATGTTTCAATGCACCGCTCACACATTGGGCAAAGTGGCTTACTCCTACTCCTTAAAGCGATGAACCATCTCATTAACTCTCAAAGAGCGATGAATCACCTGCCAAAGTAGAACATTTACCTTTGGAGGATTATATTTAGACCAAACAAGGTTCCAGATGGATTGCCATTGAGAAGGCAAAGTCTGTAAGTGCCATTTTCGAGAAGGTGATAAAGTACTTGATCACCACTTAATGCCAACCATTTAACACTAGAGTTGTCTCAGGGACCTGTTTGGGTTCATCAACCCGTATGGGTCCCTCAATCCCTTCTCCATATTAGGGACTAGTTCTTCATGATACTTATGAGATTTTAAATATGAACACCTGAATTGTAAGATTAACTCGAAGTTGTACCACCATATTCAATGGCAAAATAAAATTCTTCACAAGTTTGGCACAATCGCACCTTGAAATACACTCAATTCAATGGTTTCGATGATATGATATAATCTCATGACACTCAACATGGAATACAAATTTCAAGATAACATTAATTTTCTATGAACTTAGCCTACAAATGCTACTCATTTTTCAAATTTCATGTGATTTCATAAAAATTTGATGTATCAATGAGCAAATCATAATTTCAATCCTTGAGAGACCCAGTCAGGTCCCTAAGGAATTTCTGAAAAACAGACATCCAGGAACCATTTCATATCTATGATATTTGAAATAGAATATGAATGTGAAGATACTATTATTTTTCAATGGAAATAGATACTAAGTACTACACGTCTTGCTAAATGGATTTCATTTTTTAAAAAAGTGGAGTAGTACTATGAATTTTTAAAATTTTGACCCTCGGGGGACCTAATTGGGTCCATAAAGGATTTCTGAACTTCAAAATTTAAGGAATTGTTTCTCGAAAATTCTACCATAGATTTTTCTAATTCTTCTGATGATAGATTTCTCATATCATGATTTACAATGGAATAATTAGAATTCCTAGGAAAAATCATTTTTGCAAAATAATATAAGAAATGTTAAAGACTTTGAGAATAAACTTGACCCCTTTGCATTCGGCTCCACATTATGTTTGGTAATAGAAGCTTTCTATATTTTTCATAAATTTTCCCTTATATGTACACTCATGGAGGACAACATATTGTGAGTATGTAGACAAATTCTTTATCTCGGAGCTATAATAGAATTTCAAAAAAAGTGTACGAATGAACCCATTTACGTTCATCAAGGGACAACTCTAGTGTTAATGCCAACTATGTTTTGTTTTTCTGAACAATCATTATTTCATGAGTTTGAGTTTGTTTAAAGGATTGCAGCCCCTTCTCCATTGCAGCCAATCATTTATCTCTGTCTTCACAATTTAGTGCACCATCAATACTCTTTGGCAGGACAATATCATCTATAATAGCTAATATTTGGCATGTCATTGCTCAACCTGTTTGATTCTATTATTTCTCCCATCTTCATTTCTGCCATAATCATCATCAACATTAATTTTAAGCTCTTATAACAGCCTTTCTGCATGAGTCTTTCTCCTCTTAGGTTGTTGCAGTATTTCATCATTTTATAATTCATTCTAACCTGAATTTGAAATATCATCACTTTTATCATGGTCACTTGTATTTGTGTCCGGCTCACTGTCATCTTTAGTTATATTTTCATTTGAGTCTAAATCCACTACAAAACATACTTTTCTCTCATGCTTTTGCTGCTCACTGTTTATAACTCTTTTTGGAAATCTGGTTTTGTACAATATGCCTTCATCGAATATCACATCTCGGCTAATGACTATTTGTCTTATGCCTAATGACTATTTGTCTTGATTTTGGCACATACAATCTGTATCCTTTTGATTTAGGATCATACCCAATTGTACTATTTGGCCCTTACTATCCAACTTCTTCATTAGCTCAAAGGGTATGTGCATATATGCAAGCCATCCATATGTTTTAAGTGCACTATAATTCACCTTTTCTTTAGAATTCAAAAGATTGTGAGGTACATCACCTTGCAATGCTGCAGATGGCAACTTCATTTGAACAAGAATGACTGTCTTCAAGACTTTCTCCTACAAATGATTAGTAGTTCAACATGTTTGATCATTGTTCTGGCTACATCCATGATGGTCTTGTTCTTCCTTTCTGCTACTCCATTCTGTTGAGGACTGTACCTGTAGGTCAGTTGTCTTTTAATGCCATTTTTAATGCAAAATTGTTTGAATTTACTTCACAAACATACACCAACACCCACTTCCTTCACAAATTGCTTTTGAGCTGCTAGAGCTTGTGATTTTCTTTCAGGCCAATAGCAAATGCACTTTGTACTATAGTCAACTATAAAAGAGATGAGTTATCTCTTATTGATTCTGCTCTTGATATTAAGAGGAACTACAGCTGGACTAATTCAAGGACCTCGTTTGCTCTATGTTTATCTTTTTCAAATGGCAATCTGTTGAGTTTACTAATCACACACCCTTCACAGATAAATCCTTGCTTTTTTAGTTCTTTGCAATGAATCCATTCTTTTATAGCAAAAATATTTATTATAGCATGCATGAGCTAATCTGTTGTGCCACATCTCAAAATCAGGGATATTTTTAAAATTGATGCTCCACAAACAGAGCTTCTCATTTCAAACGAGTTTCCACATCTTTTTGCCAAAAAACTCAATTCATTTCAGTAATAGATTTTATATCTTTTTGAGTCAAAATTGACTCGATACCCCAAATCCACTAATTGACTAACTGATATCAAAATTTTAAATTTCTACTAGATTCCCTTGCAAATATGTCAATTGCAACAGGCCAGTCCCTTCTATTGACTGCAAAGCTCCTTTCCAACTTGAAGGTTCCTCGAATGTGTTTGCTTGATGTGTCCTTGAGCAAATCAGTAGATTAGACTACTGATCTCTCAACTCCACTAACAACTACAAGCGTGTCAGACATGATATCAACTTTAACAAATAATTTAAAAATAGGAAAAATGCATTTTACCTCATTTTCATGTTTAACATCCTTCTCCTCTTCTTCCATTTCTTGGGCAATAAGAACAATAATAGGCCTTCTTCGTTCTCAACATCTATCTGAAGCATATCTTCCTCCCCTAATATCTTTCTCCTTGCTTCTTCCCTTACTGTAATCCTTTAATGTAGAGCATTGTGCTGCCATATGTCCTTCCCCACCACCATTATAGCAATTGAAAATCATTGTACAATTTAGAGCAATCACCTCATGGCAATAATTGCAGTTTTCCTTGTTTTTTTCCAAAGATACGGTGCCTCTGCAGTCTCATCTTCTCTAAATATCTTCTTGTGCTCCCTTGTCTTGCTCATGTTCCATGCCTAAGGTCATGAGTTCAACGCTTCATTGTGAAAGTGACCATGATCATTGTAAAGTTAGTGGGGGAAGGACCCACTTGAGCCATGTACAGTGGTAGGGGCAGGTCCTATCTGGGTGCGTTGCGTCTCATAAACTCCATGAGCTTCCCGTGGACGCTAAAAATTATATCTATCTACCCCTACCTACCTACCTACCTACCTACCTACCTACCTACCCATCCATCCATCCATCCATCCATCCATCCATCCATCAATCCATCTATCTTATAAATAGAGCCAGCTGGTCATTCTCACTAATAGCCATTCAAATCTGCAAAACTTGATTTCTCTTGAATATATTGACTCCTATTCCAGCTAAATCAGCTATGATGTTACCAAGGCTCCTGAAAAACTCTGGTACATCTCCATCCTCTGGTAACTTCAAACCCCTTAGGCCGATTAGTCTCTATAAACGATAAAAATCATTCTATTCTATTCTATTTCTAACATGTCTATTTGAGAACTTGTCTTCTCTTCATAATGTTTTAACAGAAATAACCACATCTGCCTAGGATTTTTATTTCTGAGTTTTAGTATTATAGTGGGACTAATCTTTTCATCACGCGTTGTGCTTCTTTAACACTTCTATAGCTAGATCTTGCTGCTCCCACACTCTGAACTTCCATTGCAGTGCTAGTTTCAATTGTACTAACATTTGCATTGTCAGAATTAATGTTGGTTGATCCTTGAGATCTACTTATTGTATTCAATGCAACAGCATTAACTTTCCCATTTTCTGGATCAACAAGTTCCTATAAATCTTCTACTTCCATAATGTACTTGATGAAGTCTTTCTAGACTTGGAACTCTACTTCACCCGTAGAAACTTCTACAATGCTTAAAAGGCCTGCCCCAAATCGAGTAGACATAATGAATGAGCATGTCAAGTATCTCATGCTATGATGCCAATATTAGAATAATTATACTACAAGTGTATTTCCTAAGAAATCAATGATCTTCAATCAATTTGTCATTTGCAATATTAATGCACATTAATAATTTAGCACTGGTGCAGTCATTTAATATTACACGCAACCATTGAACTCATAACTACAAATCATTATAGCAATGACTATGAACAAATTAATGTAGATAGTTTGACTAAAATCACAAACAAAATTTGCTCCAAAAACCCAAGTCCTAATTGAAGATTAGGCTATGCACATAGATCGATATGCTCACATTCAGATTGATCAATACCTAGTGTTCTTGTTTAATTTATTTTGATGCACACCAATCGAATTGGACTCGGTAATCGATGCAAGCATCTCTGTCACTTTCATATAGGCTTTGGCTCAAAAAAATGAACCTTAACCTCTTGAAATATAAACTTGACTTATATGGCTCGGGATATTTTAATCTTTAAATATCCCTTTAATCTTTAAATATCCCTTGTAAAAACAACCATGGCCCATAGTTTAAATACACCTCACCAATAGTGATTATCATCATCTTTTTTGCAGATTGATTTCTTCTGTGCCCCTCACCATGGTGATTGTCTGTTGTTGATTGTCTAAGTGATACTCCAACCTATATGTAATGATTAACCATTAATATTTAACAATTCGGTGCATCACATGGAGTGTTCTAATACAAGCAATGCTATGCAATGCAATGCTTATATTGTGGTTCAATAGAACATTTTTTATCTTATCTTCAATCAATACCCATTAGGATATTCTAGAGTGTTCTAATATATATAGGCTTCTCATTCATCTCAGCAGATTTTCTACAATGGTGGCTAGTGGGTAGCCGCACGCATACGAACTACCCACGAAAAAATAAAGGGAATGTCCAATTATATAATTTGGACCCCATAAAAATACAATGCTAATAGATGTACGGGTTGTGTACTTTAAAGCTTTATCACCGGGGATTAAAAACCCGCCCTTCGGGTTTCGAGGAAAAACCCTAGTGATAAGCCTATGGCAAGGGGCTTGGACAAAGCGTAAAGGCAGGAATGTGCTTCCAAACCCCACGGGGAGAAGTCGGCTGCTGCCGCTCGCCAACCTGCACCTGCACATCACCAACACGAGAAAAATGTGACAAAACAAACCTCCCAAAGTGGAGGGGCTGATCACGCGTGCCACATTAATAATAAAACAATAACCTCTTCAAATAGGGGCTGGTCAGCGTGCGCAAAGACAAATACATTAAACAAAGAAGGGGGGAGGGGTGGGTTCAAAGAAAAAGAAGAAGGTGCTGAGAGAGAAGAGGAAGCGCCGATGAGACGTCGATGAAGAACCTCGCCTAAAATAGCGAACTCCCAACCAGAGAAGGCATGCACCGCATACATGCAAGCATGCAAGACATGCATGCTCGCCCCATTCTAGAATGGCGATCCGAGGGCTCGGATCGATGGGATTCTAGAATGGGGCTACTTATGAAAAACAACAAAAACCTCCAGGAATAGAAAAGGACTTCCCTTATCAAAAAGCGGGATCGAGGATGAAGGTCAAAGGATTATGGCTAAAGAAGAGGCAAAGGCCGAGAAAGGACATGCCACAAAGATGGCGTAAACGTCAAATTGGTCAATCCAAGTAGGGAGAAGCCCTCCCTACATGGTTTCAAAGAAAAAAGAAGAAAATGCTGAGAGAGAAAGCCTTAGATGAGACGTCGATGAAGAACCTCGCATAAAAATAGCGAACTCCCAACCCGGAGAAGGCATGCATCGCATGCATTCATGCAAGACATGCATGCTCGCCCCATTCTAGAATGGCGATCCGAGGGCTCGGATCGATGGGATTATGGAGTGTTCTAATACATGTGATAGTAACAATGGAATCAATGCTTATATTGTGGTGCAATGGAAAATTTTATGTCCAATCAATACCTATTTAGATTTGGATGTTCTCTCTATTTTGCCAATAGTTAGTACCAAATTTCTTTTTCATTATCCCCAGTCAAGGGCCCCAACCCTCACTTATCATGGCCAAAATGTTGACGTGGAGCCCACTTACAAATATTTGGGGGTGGAGTTCCCGTCTGCCATGAACTGGGACAATTCCATCCGGTTGCGAGCCACAGCAGATTGGAAGGCGCTCTATGCAATGCAGAATAATAGCCACAAGGCGGAGCTGTATGATTTGGCCCACTATTCGCACCTATTCAAGGTGCTAGTACAACCTGTGCTTTTGTATGGGGTCGAGGTCTAGGCCCGGTGATTTCCCTCGCCACTTGGAATGACTTGGAAGGGTGTGTAAAGCTTTCTTGGCATAGGCTCTGGGGGTAAAGTCCACAATTCCATACCAGATATTGTTGCAGGAGACAGGTTTCTTGCCTCTTCAGAGGGAGGCCCTTGATAGACACATCATCTACTTTCAGAAGGTGGTGAGTATGGACGATACTCATCTCCCTAACCTTGCTTTCACTGTGGCAATGGAGCCTTAATGCACGAAAAGCGGTGAGAAAAAAGCTCGGTGGTTGGCGGATGGAATGTGCGGGAGGCATAGGTGCGGAGTGCAAAACGGAGGCGTGATCCTGCAGTCTCGAACAATACCTTGATACATGCTTCTTCAGCAAGCTATGGGATGCCAGCATCCTTGAACAAGACGGCACATTACCAACACCATATAAACCCCATGTTGGAGCGGGGCCCGCATGCTACATGTGCGCTCATCTACCCATAAAAAAGCGCAGATCCATTGCCTTTATCCGAACAGGTGCACATCATCTCCGATTGAGACGGGGAGAGGATTGGGGAGCCGTGCCAGGAGAGGTTTTGTCAATGCTGCCAAGTTGGAGCTGTGGAAGACGAATGCCACACACTTCAGAGCTGTCCAACATATGATGACATTCGGATACACCATGCTGAGCTGGTCCATCTTGGTCAGCCCTTGCATGTGATGTTGATCACGGCCTCGGTACGAATGTTGGGATCATACCTTCAAGAGGTCATGGATCGCTGGGATCAGCTCGGTCCTCGGGCACTTGCCTGATATGTGTACCTATTTCTTTCCCTTCATGATAGATATTTGTACAGTTTGATAGCAATCCGTGACAATAAAAACTCTATTCTATTCTATTATCACTAAGACGCTACCAAGCTTTATATATGACGATAATTTTCACGCATTGGGAGATCTTGATGTTGTAGTTCAAGATTACATTCCTCTTCCTATTATCCATAATATTTATAACAAAAAATTCAAGTCTAAAGACTGAGTCTAAGCAATTCATTTGGGTTATGGTGTTAAAGATTTGCCATTGAAGAGCATATGGTTCCTTATCAGTACAATTTATCATTTTCTATTACACTATACACTCCTTATGATCCATCCTTATAGAATTCTTCGGCCCAAACAGAATTATCATCATTTGTATACTTTGAAATTTGCACATTTCCATTGGACACATAGTTTCTTCTTAATCATTTTATCTTCTTGTGCTCCATCCTTATGAACCTCTTTGGCCCAATTTAGGCAATTTGAACCTCTTTAGGCTTGTCAATTCATCACAACAGCAGTATACAATGTTTGAAAGAATGTGTGGGGAGCTGACCATAGGAACAACGCCGAGTTGCCCCACAAGAAAAGAAATAATAGAGAATGCCAAGGAAATAGTAAGGGTACTGGCAACACCTTCTCACTGGGACGAAAACCCACCCTTTTGGATTTTCGAGGAAAACCCCAATGATAAAATGTTGCAACAACCTTAATGGATGCTTGGAGAATAATGGTAGCAACCTCGAGTGCAAGATTGAGTGAACCCTCAAGATAGCAGAATATCTGAAAAAAGTGGAACACATGAAAAGCACCCATTAATCGTTAGGGAGAATAACCAAGAAGAATGCATACGGCAGGCGAGCAACCGCCTAAAGATCAAGAAAATGAACTGATAACAAGCACTTGTGAGAGGTTAGTAGCAACAATGAATATCTATATAGAAAAAGTGTCATCAAATGGTGGAAGAAGAAATAGCATTTCCTTCCAGGTGGAAATGAACAGCATCGCCTCGCGGGCGGAGAACTAACAATAACAACATCCAATAGTGGAATAAAGCATCACCATGCAGATGGACCGTAATAACAAACAATATCATCATTACTGAGATGTAAAAAATGAAATAATCCTGACACAATACACAAACGAGGGTAGGGAGGGAAGCAATGGGTAAGGAAGAGATGCTGCTGTGATAAGACATTGATAAACATCCACTAGAATGGACATCACTTATATGTGGTCCGTCCCTTCGTAGAATGCCAATCTGATGGCTCGAATCGATGCCATTAAAAAAAAAAAAAAAACTAGTGTAATGGGGGCTCGTAGATGTAAAGTCTTTTGTTCAAGGCTTTCTGGGGACATGTCCTCATATGTCATAATAGGATGTTGCCAGTGTGATAGTCCTTAAAACAAACAAACAAAACATATGTAACTACTAGATTAGGATAATTAAACTAAATCAAATAACCAACATAGGTAACTATCACATCCAGAGAATTAGAATGGAAATGCATCTACTAGATTAGGATAATTAAACTAAAATAAACAATCAAATGTGACACATCTAGTGGATTTTGGGTAAGAAATATTGACCTTAGAATAGAATAATATGGATATGAATATTGATTTTCTAGATTGTGGTTGGTAAACGTCTGCCCCTGTTGCGGAAAGGGAGCCCCAACCTCCCTTCCCCTACAATACCATAATTGGGTCCGTCTTTTTTTTTCATTTGGTGTAATCTCACATCGACACATGCCCTATGCCAATATCACGGAATAACAATAAGCAAAGACAATTCTCGATGACCAGAGACGGTGGCTTTTTGCGAAGGCGACCGTAGGTGGCCGGACAGATCGGCGTCTATGGCGGTTCGGATCAGCCCGATGGGGTTTTCGATGGCGATGGCGTTTGAATCGGGCAGGGTGGAGGAGCTAACGACGCCATAGCCGGGCTTCGAGCCAAGAAGCAAAGCGAGCAACACAAAACGACTCCCCCAATTTATGGTATTGTTAGAATTAGCTTGGCGGTCCAAAGATTTTTTGATTATCGCTGCTCCCGGCTCACGGTCAGCAGCTAAAGCGGGAATCTTGTCCCCGTTAACTTACCCCTATAACAATATGGAATGGGGGGGCTGCTTTGCACTACCGGGCTTCTTCAAATCGAGTTCTTTGCTACTTCAAATCAACTCGCTGCTCCAACGGACGGTTTATGTCACCCCAGGCTTCCCATTCGCGTGATATTGGAGTATCCGCCGGGTGTCACACCGGAATGATCTTCACTCAAAATGAGCACCCACATTCCATATTGTATTATAAAAGCGGTTTTATGTCCCCATCAAAAGAAGAGGCTCATTTGAGCTAAAAGCTTGGGGTTTGGCTGCAGAGCTTCTATTCTTGCAGGATCTTATTGCAGAGATTTTCGAGCTTCAAGACTCGATTCCCCACCTTCTATATTGTAGGAAAAGGGAAGTAGGGACTCCCCTTCCGAAAAATTGGCAGACCTGCTCCCAGCTGCCGGCCGCAGGTTAAAACTAACAATACAATTAATGAGCGTTTTTGCATGAATTATATTGCAAGAAAAACTTTTGGCATCTTGTGGAAAAGCTAGTGCATAAGTTATGAAGGAAATTCAACAGAATATTTGCAGTTGCAATTATTATTATGACCACTATTTACAACACATGCATCCATACATAATCACTTTTATGCACACTTTTCCTCCCTCATTTCTGGCAGACAGCCATAATGGAGGTGGTAGAACTCAAGATTTGGTATATAAATAAAATGAGCTCAATAAATACATAGCCTCTTAGCGTCTACCGTTAAAACTTTCATTCTATTCTCTTCTCAATAGCCTCTTAGTGTCTTACCATTAAAACTTTCATTCTATTCTCTTCTCAATAGCCTCTTAGTGTCTACCATTAAAATTTTCATTCTATTCTCTTCTCATGTCCCCTCAATCCTCATAAAGATCTATTCTGCTTTAGTTGAAGTTACGAATGTAGAAAGTGGGAAATGCAGATAGAAAAATGGGCAAAATGAATGAATAGTAGCACTGAGCGCCAAAATTTGAGGACTGGCATTTCGGTAAATTCTGATAAGTAGAAAGCAAATTTTCAGTTTGAAGAATCAACATGCAAGTTATTTATACTTGATAAGGTCAAGTTCTTAAACACACCTTTGGAAATGCATGGTGAAGCAAAATATTCCAGTGCATGATTGAGAGGCAGCTGACACAAAGCATGTGACATCCTCGTAGGTAATAGCCCAAAATATACCTTGAGGCCTCCTCGCAACTTGCATACATACATTCTTGTTCCCATATCCAATTTATTGCTCCACCTCTTTAAGGGACATTCTTGCTTCAGATGCCCATGCATCCCATGTTTCTTCTTCAAACAAGACAAAATGCACCTGCAAGAAAGCAAACTGTAGTTAGTCAATTCCTTGTACCTTTATATGAAGGTTAGAAGTAATGGCATCGAACAAATTTGCATACTTCACGACCATAATGGTTTTTTGATAATGAACTCTACCCAGAGCAATTTGAATGCGTGGATTATCACTGGACCGAATTTGCATTTACAACAGAATAGTTCAACAGTATATGGCTAGCAGAAATTTAATGTACCTCTCTCAGGCTCCTTCCACTATTTTTCACCACATCTAGTGCAATCTTTGCCGCTTCACCAACAGGATAACTGAAATAAAGATACAAGTTACAAATTAATTATCGCGTTGCCCAACATCTTGCCAATGCTCATTCTCAACAAACTTTTCAAATGCAATCAACTAATTGAAGATTCATTACAAGTTTCCTGCTGGCTTTGTAATCAGCAAAGAGATGCACTATTGTTACATGTTATAGATTTGAAAAGACACTTGGAAAAACACCACTATTGTTCATATAGAATTGAGAGAAAGACACTCAGAAAAACTCCAAAAGATAAGAACAATTAACTGAGTATTTCTTAGTAAGGGAAAAGATGGATCAGCTTTCATAGTTGACAAATAATACTAACGCAGATAATGGAACACCAATAACTGTTCAACTTGATATGATGTTGAAACTTACATGCTCTAAACTAAGATATAGAGTCACAAAGATATCTTACCTATAAACTCCACAAGAGATTGCTGGAAATGCAATATAGCTAATATTATTCTTTACAGCAAGATCCAGCGAGCTCCTGTCACATACCAAATGGAGTATTAAATACAAACTATTCACAAAAATTACACGGTAACATACCTGTAGGCATCTGCTAATTGTTTCTGTGGGTCATGAGACCTGCCATATATGGGACCAACTGTATGGATGATGTTTGACACAGGCAATTTAAAACCTCTGCAGTGTACAACAACCATCGATCAAATTAGGCCACATTTAGCCAAATAATTAGACACCATTTAGCCACTAAAGAGGAAAGTGGCATACTCTGTAATAACTGCCTCTCCAACAGGGCAGCGAACATTGCGGTATCTAACGGGTAGCTTTTCACATGCCTTTAATAGCATTGATCCTGCAGCTCTGTGTATTGCTGTAAAGCAAACTGAGATTAATACAAAACATACTCATAGAACATGACGTTAGGCAAAAAGTTTACCTCCGTCAACACCACCACCACCTAACATCCTTTCATTTGCTGCATTTACCTGTATTATGTGAAAACATATCAAAGTATGTCACTATGAAAGTATGTCACAGAAGCCAGTCAAAACAACATAACACATATGAGGTCCATGAATACTCACAATCGCGTCTGTCTTCCCATCTACAAACCATTTAGTTATGTCCCCTCTCTGCAACCCAAGCATGCATGACTCGGCAAGCCTAAAGTACAATCTATTTCCACCACGCCTAGATCCACCTTCTAGAGCAAAGGCATTTCCTGGTTGATTTGTTGCTGACTCCCCAACCAACTTAAGGTCAAAAGTTTCTTTGCTAAGCTGATCTAAATCTGTACCTTGCACAGGTTCAACAATCCTTGGCTGAACATCAGAGAAGTTTCTGCCTAGCAGACCTGTATGTTCATCTTCCACAGGCTCAACTGTTTTTTGTACGTGATGTGACTCTAACTGATCTAAATCTCCACCTTGCACAGGTTCAACAATATCCATCCTTGGTTGAACATCAGAAAGGTTTCTGCCTAGCAGGCCTGTATGTTCATCTTCCACAGGCTCAACTGTCTTTAGTACGTGATGTGACTCCCGAAACAATTTAAAGTCAAAAGTTTCTTTGCTAAGCTGATCTAAATCTCTACCTTGCACAGGTTCAACAATCCTTGGTTGAACATCAGAGATGTTTCTGCCTGGCAGACCTGTATGTTCATCTTCGACAGGTTCAACTGTCTTCAGTTCGTAATGTGTTTGTTCTGTTTGTTCTAAGCCAGAATCTAATTTTAATGATTCAGAGGTAACATCTATTTGACCTCGAACCCGGGCAGCATATGAATCGTTTTTGTTAGATTCCATAAGATTACAACGCAATGCAACCGAGGCACACCTTCTCAAGCTCAGGGGTAGCAACGTTAGAACTGCCCTGCTGCTCCTAAATATACAATAAACAATCATCATATTCAAAAGCAAAACTTAGACAATCTTCTGACATGAACTGAACACTATTTTTACATCTGATTAACAAGGACAGACTTTACATACGTTTCTAAGCATTCAGGCCATTGAATGTTTTACAAAGGTAAATGAAGTACAAAAAAAAATTGAGTAAACTACAGAAGTTGAACTAGAAAAGTGGATGAACTGCATACACGAGCAAATCTTCGTAGATAACACTGAAGATAAAAGAAATTCTGAAGAAGAAGAAGAAGAAAAAGCTCCACTAGTGCGGGTTTGGTCGACGGATTATAAAGATAGGGCACAACCTGGTTAGCATACTGTTTTTTTTTCCTTTCTTCTTCTTGACGGTCTTGCGAGCTCGAAACCAATGGAAACGTGAAAACAACCAAGAAAAGAAGGGAATACGCCTACGCGCCATAGCTCGTGAGCTTTTAAACTAGCACTTTTGGAGCACAATACTCTAAACAATACTTACGTACTTACGTGTCATCCTGCGTTGAGTTCCAATGTGGTGATGACACGTTGCGATTTTCGTTTCCGTAAATGCAACTTAGGTTGCATTCTGCCATATCCGCCAATGGCATTCGCCATCTGGCGAAGGTTCTCTTCGGAACCTCTGTGAAACTCAAAACACCGGCAGTTCTTGAAATTACTTGGATTTACCTCTCATTCCGGGCGATTTACCTCTTCGTTCGGCCATCTACCCCGATTACGGAAGCTTTCTACCCCAGGTTCGAAGTTTTTTACCCCCGATTGAGCGAGAATGCAACCTAAGTTGCATCCACGTTATAAGAATGGCGGTTTCTTTGCGATTCCCAGTCATCCACCTCCAGCGCTCCGTAGCGTCGGTGAGATTCCTCTGAGGAATAAGCGATCTTCGCCATTCTTATATACAAAATGTTAAGTAATCTAGTTGCATGCATTTTCTGCCTTACATTCAAAATTTTTACTTACAATCTGATTTACTTACAATTCGGTTACATTCCAGATTTTTTACTTGCATTCCATTTTTTTACTTGCATTCAGTTTCGTAAAGTCGAAGCCCTAGATTGACCCTCGCATCCAATGGCATCGGCAACGTAGCATGCTTAACCATTCTTTTTCACGAATGTTGCCCCCGAATTCTACGACATTACGCATCACATTACGAATTTCCACTGCTATTCTTCTCTCCAACCGTTGGATGGGCACGCGTGTAATGAATCTAGGGCACTTGTGACTTCACGTTACCACGAATGCCCCCTCTGCCTTGGATTCCGAAGTCGAGGCGGGGCCTCACAAGATCGGCCAGCCTTCCTCGCCCGGAATCCAAGGCAGGAGGGGCATTCCTATATACACAAATACAAAGCTCGTTTGAAATCAAAGCATAATCAAAATTTCAAACATATTCAAATTCAATCAAAATTTGAAACATATTCAAAAACAGTCTGAACAGTGTCAAATCATAGTGGCATAGTATCATAGTGGCAGAGTATCAGAAATATCCAGCAAAGTATCATAGTAGCAAAGTATCAAAGTATATGAACGGTGTCAAATCATAGCAGCAAAGTATCATAGTGGCAGAGTATCAGAAATATCCAGCAACATCGTTAATATCCAGCAAGATCCAGTACTTAGAACACCTTCATTTGAAATTGAAGACACAGTTATGAAACGTTTTCCCTACAACACCACTAAACCAATGTGCTGCCACCACCTTTTCTAAATCATCCTCATTTAAAAAAGTATCATCTTCAACGTCCTTCACACCTGCATGTGATATTAAAGGCCCTGGAACATCGATAGTAGCCATCTGAACTTGCTTTTGGCGGCATCTACCGATGTAGAAGGCGATAAAAGGCGAAATTATTGAAGCAGATGTAGAAGATACAGGATTACCATGTGGACCTTCAGCACTTTTCCCAAACTGCCCTTTATCGTACACATTAAGCTCATCCTTATAAACGTCTTCAAACATCCTTCTAGATCCAGTTGCATCGAATGGCTTGCCAGCTATCTCCATTGCAGCCTTCACTTGCAATTCTGTAGTTTTATCATATCTGAATATAGAACAACATTCAATTAATTAAGGAAGCTACACAAATAAAGAAACGTGACTGAAAATTTGTACAATTATTACCTTTGAAAAGCCTATACACTACGATGTCCAGTTACTTTCATACAGGCATTAATCGATGCACTTGACTCGGATGATCTAGAAACTAGTGTCGTCTGTCCACTTTTTCCACTGAAAAAGCCATCAACTCCTATAAGTTTCATCATGTACTTCAGCCATTGCGACATCTTTCGGCCACTAACCTATGTTTTACATTATACCATGCCTACAAAAGTTAAACAGTTTAAGTTTTAAGAATTCAAGCTATTATGAAATATCAAAAACAATTACTTACCGTCTTACGTGGTGAAATAATTGCTTGCTTGAATAACCGGTCATCATCGAGTCGTGTAAGGGTAATGGCGGAAGAATTGTTTGAAGGTCACAATTACATCGTCTTCATAAACACGAAGCGGCATCAAGAAAGGACTCTTCACGGTACTGTCCATGCTTACGCCATCTTTGCTTTGAGAGCCTCTCATTATATTCTACGTACTCTTTCCCATTTTCTGTTCCTATCTCAAAATCTGCCACCTTTAGACCTTCCAGCTCCTCTTGTCCCCTAATCCCAAATCTGGATACGCAGTAAAACAATAACCTCTTTTGAAGACCAACAGAATGTTCAATTCCATGGTCGACATCAGACAAAAGGGCATGTTCATTCGCGAATGAAATTTCATCTACTTTCTTCCTTTTTTTACACACCCCTGGTGTCATCCGCGACCTCCTCATAGAGGCAACACATGCAAGCCTTGCCCGCGTGAACACAACAGAATACTTAATATTGAAAGGAAATTCCTCTATACCACTTTCTGCAATCTTCCGCTCCTGCTCACGTCGAATCATGCATCCAAATCTTCTAAACAAGTCTTGAAGCCTACAAAAAAGAATGTAAGAAGCAATGTAACTAAATAAAAGAATGTAACTAAATAAAAGAATGTAACTAAAAAATGTAACTAAATAAAAAAATTTAACTAAAGAATGTAACTAAATAAAAGAATGTAATCAAAAATGTCGACTAAAGAATGTAATTAAATGTAACTAAAAAATGAAAACTTATGTTTCAGGGGGGCACATCGATCCATCTAGCTTCACAACTTGCCGCATAAACAGCTCCAACATGCTGGCAAACTCTTTCAAATCGAGTTCCTCAACTTTCTTATCAACAGGAATATTAACATGAACCCTCCAACAGTCAAACCGCCTCCTCGCCCACTGCATTTTTGCCTCAGACTTGCTAATGCCTCCGCTACGAACTTCTTGCAGCAAATCATTGTCCAATTCCAAAAAGGGAACTGTTGGTTGTTTCCCAGCATTCTCCTTCTCGCTTTCACATGGAACTACCACACTTAGATGCCCATTATATTCTGCTTCTTCAAGATATTTTGTAATTGCGTCATCAGAGAACTCAGCTTCAAAGCTAACATCTTCATCCTGCATGTTATTTATATCACTTAAAATAGAAACTTGAGGCGCCAAAAGCTTGGAGTCGAATCCATGCCTGCAAGCCTCCAGGCAGCATTCTCAACACCCCCAAACATATAACATAACGCATTCACAAGAAAAATTAGAGGGAATCCCATGATCCAACCTCTACGATATTCTTGCACTACTTTCTTCACCCTGTGTAGCAAAACAAAAACAAGTAAGAAGCTATACAAATATATAATGACTATAAATGAACAGAATATTAACTGGTTTACCTTGTAAAGACAGAATATCAAACTCTTGTATCTCTTAAGCCTAAGATCCTGAATGATCTTCCAAGAACAATATTCTTCCTATATTAAACAAAGAGCATACTTAAGAACCCTAAGATCATATACAAGAACAAAACAAATAACATGCAGAAACATAAAATCTAAGAAAGAAACCTAACATCTAAAATACGTCGAACTCGATACCTTCTAAAGTCTGAATGCTTCCTAAGAATTGTCTTCCCACCAATCTTTGCCAGAAAAAACAACATGCAGGATCTTCCCATGCCTGAAAACACATTTGATTTGCAAGAATCAGAAACAAGCAAGTTAATAGCAAAATTTACAGGCCAGAATAGAATAAAAACCAAGCAGACGTCCAAGTACTCGAAAGAAATTTGAAAAATCTTTATAAAAGCTTTAGAATACTACAAAAATGATGGCGCCAGCAAAAAAAAATGCAAGCAAGAGGCTTGCAGACCTCGAGCACCTTCGGCGCACCACGAAAAGGTCCGGCGACAGCTTCTCTTCGTAGCCAAAAGGAGGTAAAGAAATTTTTTTACGAAAAGGGAAAACAGAGCATTTTTGGACTGCCATGCAGGATGACACGTCAGTGTCATCCACGTTACAGGAATGTCTTTTTAGTAGACATTTCTGAAGTGGAAAAAGGGCGACGCGCTAATGCGCGGAGCCCTTTTTCCACTTCAGGAATGTCTACTACAAAGACATTCATGTATACGTAAATCCATATTTCTTCGTTTTCTTTTTGGAAAGGATTTATTTTGGCATATCGGGCATGCAAATTCTTTTCATGTTTGCACAAATACGAGTTCACACTTTGAAGCAATTTTAGTATCCACGTTGAAGTAAAAGAAGTGTTGATGTAGCACAATTTAGAGCCATTGTTTTAACCTAATCTTTTATCCATAGTTAAGGAAATTTAGGGAGACGGTTTTGGCGCGATGGTTTTATCTACTCGTGATTGGGTTGGACTTCACGGAAACCTTATAGGATTTCATATTGCAACTTAATGTGGTTTCAGTGGAAACCTAATCTTTGCTTGAAACTACAAACTTTCCCTGGATACTATATTTGGTTTCCTTCATTCAAAACTTTATAAGATTTCTAATATGTATGCAGTTTTAATTTTAGGAAACTCTATAAGGTTTCCACTATTTAAATAAAATAAAGGAATCTACACGCGTGTAAGATCTTATGGCACGCACGTGTGCAAGATTGTATGACACTTTTTAGCATGAAGAGCATGCCAACATTTTGAATTTTAATATAGAGAAGGATACCGACGCCTTGGATAACACCACCAATTGGATATTCACAATGAAAAGTCTTGGAAGACACCAATGCTGTGTCCAGCTTGACACAATGTTGACAAAAGTTGCCACTTCTCCATATCCTTCTGTCCATCGCCAAACTGGATTTTGTGCTGCTCTACGATGCATTTCACGAGTTCCTTAAATCAATGGCGACCTATTTTCCATTGCAATCCAAATGCAAGTGTCCGCACCTTTGGACTTGAAACACTTCTTCTTGCTGAATGCCAATTTGTCCCAGCAGTTGTGCGTCATGCCTTAGAAGAAATCGTTCAATCTAGGTTTCTTATTGATGCCACGCCAGCTCTTGGGCAGGGCACACCCGAAGCCCTTCACCTTGCCGGCTGATTGCGATTATCATAATCGGTCCCGTCCTCACGTAGCGGGATGTGGGATGATGCGGATGAAGAGGCGAATTCCCCCCAAAAACAATGTCTGCTTTTCTTTCCTCTGAGTGTTCTATGGTGGAAGGAGTGTTAGTCCCGTGCCCAAAGGCACAAGAGTATTTCTAAGACCACGCGACGATCAGTAGCTGGTCCGAGAGGATGATCAGCGACACTGGGACTGAGCGACGGGAATCCACGCCGTAAAGAACCCATGGCCACAAAGCATGGGCCTTGGAGCATGAGTCTCTGCAGCACGAATCACGGCAATCATGACTCTATATATTATGGCAGATTCTCCCATGCTGTCAACAGAGATTTTGGGATTAGGTAATCGAGATCTGACCGGAGGGTGAAGTGGCTTAAATCATAGTTCAAAGTCATGTTTTGACAATCAATTCAAATTTACTTCTAGACAATAGAATGCTTGATACAATGACTTTATGGGAATTGGCCCGAAGAAATCTTTGGTCTTTTGCTATTTTAGGCCCAAGGCCTTTGTACTATATATATCAGAAGCTTAGACTTAGAAGCTTAGATAAGTCAGTATTTTTCTAGTTGTCTCATCTCCGTGTTCTGGAGAGTTCTTGTATCTTGTTAATCATTTCAAGGGATTCTTATTTTTGCATACAATCTCTCTTGTTTCTTTCTCTTGACTGTCTGAACCACGATTTCATTATTTTGAAAGTATTCCATCATTTTGAAATGTACAAATAGTAACAAGCCCAATTTCAACACATGTGGAATTGCATGTAAACACTTTTTATTACCAACCTTAATTCTAACGGGCCATAACCTACAAGTGAACACTTAGTTAATTACAAGCCTGTATTCCACATAGCGAATTACATATAACTCATAACATTTATACTCATAAGCAATTCATAAGATTTACACTCATAAATAATGAAAATAATCACTCAGGAGTTCTATTATCCTTCACTCAATTAATTCTCATACATTTTTCCTTTTTTCGGTTATCTTGTCCAATGACAATAGAACTTTATTATTCACAGAGATTGGAAGCTTCATGTTCCCATTTCTCGGATCAGACTTGCTCTTTCTGGGGTTCCATGAGATCAATACGGAACTTATTTCCACCCATTGAGGTCACTTGCATCATACCTCTATTGCTTATTGAAACAATCTTTGTAGCGTTCTTTTTCAGTACTAGCTCCTCTTCCACTGACTGGACGCCACCATTCCACATGCACCTTGTTTCAGTTAGGGCTATTAGCTTCCCTAGAAATGCCCGAGATGGTATACCCTAACCATATAGGATAAGTATCTTCATCATTTGGTCTCACGATCAAATATTGGCCGTCCTTCAAATCCATCTTGGGATCATATGGAGCAAGTCCATAATACTTTGGACGCTCTTTTTCAGGTCCAACATAGTGTTCTTCCTCTTCCTCTTCCTCCTCTTCAGACTCCTCTATCATCAAGTGGATTGGCTGCTGATCAGGTTGAAATTGACCATGGTCGAGCCTCCATCGGCTTTGAGGTAGTCAATCCTCTCTAAGAATAGTCTTGCTTGTATCCAAACTCTTCAAGAGTATATGAACTCATAATACTTTATAAGGGCTTCGTTGCATGATCTCCTCTCTAGTGCAATGTGTTTATCTGCTAAAGATTTCTGCCCGTACTTTATATATTCCAATATTCCTTCTATAGTCCGCTCACAGTCCTTCACTTCCTCTAATGGTTTCATAGCCTTAGGCTCTCTCATTGGCACTATTAGTTCACCTCTCACAACCTCTTTCCAAATCAATATATCCTTATCTTCCAGTTTCCACACAGGAACTCCAACCCTCATCTTATATTGCATTATTGGCTTTCCATTTTTTACCCAAAACCTAAATTGCAAAGGAGCATTATGTCCAATAAAATTTTCACAAGCATAACCCTCTATGAACTCTTTCTAGTCAAGGACTTCTTGTATCAATGAACCAATAGGAGGAGGTTAAGAACACTGCTTAAATAGCTCCAAAAGTCTTGGATAGATAATGACATCATTTTATTGCAATTTGATCATGTAATGCCCAAACATTGCATCAATCTCTTTATGAGTGTGGCCAGGCATCAAGTAACCAACATAGACCATTTCAAACACTCCAACCCATGTAAGATACGACAAATATGCAAATAAGTATCTATTTTTATTCTGGCCAGCACAAGTTGCAAGAGCAGCTTCTTAGGTAGTCGTTGCCTCGGTATTGGGTTCACACGAATTGCAGGCGCTGACCCATTCATCCTTCCTATGGCTAAATCCTCTAGTTTTATGCGAGTAGTGTTGTGCAAAGCCTTGAAGAGATGTTGCAATGGCTGAAAAAAATGCATATCTTTATTAAATCCATGCTTCAAACTGCGCAAAGCTTTTGCAATGCTACCAACATGGAAGTTTAAGCCACCCCATAAATCTAATGTCAAATAGCCATGATACACTGCTCCCTGGCCATGAGTTATGAATCCAACTAATGATATCCATAATGGAAAGAACCTTGCAACAAATTTTGGTATAGCCCTAAATTGAAGCAAGCAGGTCTTCTGCTGATCCATCTTGTCGTGAATGATGCATAGAAAATTCTCTGGTTCAATTGTAAACAAGCATCTCCATATCTAATATGTTGACTGACATGACATTTGCTCCATCGTGTGAATTCTCATGTCTTTATGGGCAGCTAACCTTTCCACCTTACGCTTCGACTTCTCGAGCGTATCTAGAAACTCAACGCATATATTGCACTTTAAGCAGTTGTTATGTTGCATCTTCTTCACATTTGAAAAATGTTTGGTCCAGGGCTTGCTGAAGGTTGATTGAGAGATCTTGTAGATTGTTGATCATTTGTAAAATGACTTTCTGCGTGAAATATGCAGGCAACATTCGAACTACTTTCCTGCACCCATCTTCATCAACTGCGCTTTTGTGAGGCATACTCTCAGCATGATAGTTACAAACTTCTCGAATAGGTGTTGAGCTGCAAGCATCCTGGGGATTGTCGTCACCTTTTTCTGATTGTGCCAACTTATTTGAGCACCTCTTTTGGTTCTTCCTGAATCTTTACCATGTAGTGGCTGATATACCTAGTATAGTTGTCATTGCACTGCTGCATATCTATTTTTCACTGATAGGAAATCCCTTGTTCCTAGCATCAGGTGATGACTCAAATGCATGTTCTATAATGTTGTAAATATAAGTTTTTCTAGCGCCATGACTCTTCTCCTTACAGATTGATCTGGCTTCCACAAGTTCTTGTACTATAAATCTACCAAAGCAGTTGTTGGGACAACAACAATCTCCCCCCTCTGATAGCTTGTATGGTCTCATTACTACAGTTGTTAGCATCTTTCACAATCCGAATTTTTTCCTTCTTCCTCTTCCTCTTGAGGAAGTTGTATGGCCTTTTTTCTGGTATCAGTATATCCAAAGAGGATATAGATGGAATGTCACTTTCATCTGCAACAACGTTATTTTCTCCAACATGCTCAGTTCTTTGAAGCAACCCTTTTCCTACTATCTCAACATTGGTCCCTTTGGCTAGAGCAACAAGGCTGTCAATGTGATGGTCCTTCGCCCGACACTTGCGATTACTTAGATTCTTCACACAAAGCCCAAGACCTCACGAGTGCAGACACGTCGTCCCCAAACCCCAAATAATATGTTGTGGTCCCCTAAGCTCACGGGTCTCTAGCTTTCGGGGAATAACGAGGAAGCAACTTCGGCGTGACCCGGCGTCGAGTCGCCTAATGAGGCTTCATCGGTGCCCACTCACTAGTCTTTGAGTGCTTAACACTTTCGTGGCCTCGGTTTGCTTATCCTAAGCGGGGTGCACCCTAGACTACCACGATCGTCCGGATTAGGTCAATCCTATGGCCCGAGATCATTATGGGTTGGGTCCTCGGGCACCTCTCGTTTAAGCTTATAGTCATTTATGATTGGAGAAAGCCTATGATTTTGAAATATGAAATAATGATTTCGCCTAAGGTTTTGAGGGAATATATCGAACCTCTATCACTTTTTGCCTAAGATTTTAGAATATGAAATACGGGGTTGAACCTCTACCAAAATAACTTCGATGTCCTATTAAGACTACTTTAACCAAAGTACCGGTGAGCTAATGTGATTATTTTTTATCTTGAATCTATGTTTTTTTTTTTATAACAACCTAGTCAATTGTTTTAGGGATATATAGTCTATAGTTTAGGAATTGTTGTTTTACATTCATATCAAATCCCCTAGAACCCCCTATTATTTTGATACATATTCTCCAGGAGTTATGGGCGAGACCAAAGGTGCAACTAGGATAGCAACATGATAAAATCTTGTCAAAGGTATCTAATAATAACTCAATACCTAAATACTCAAATACTAAGATTAAAATGGATCTTGCACAATATTATTAACGGCCTAAAATCCCAATAACTAAAGATAACTTAAATTTGATCTTGCAGCATAAACTAGAACGACCTTATTGACGTGCCAAAATATCAGGTCCTTAGCCAAATTCGAACCCTTAACATTAGCCTTGCAAATAACGTCTAAAGCATTACACTATAATTTCGTACATGGCAAACAAATAAGCTCATAGTTTCATTAAGGTTTAAAAAAAAAATTATTCAAAACATGTACTCAACCGAGTTTGAACCCTCAACATCTACTTTGCAAGGTAAATACCTTGACGACGATCTCACCTTGCAACAACAACAAGAAAGACGGAAACTGCTTGAAGAAGTCAGAGTATTGAAAGCAGACGGGCAGCATGCTTTTATAAAAAATGGTAAGGTTGTAATTAAGCAAGCAAACAAATAGGAAGAGGAGGCCCTCATGGTTCTGGAACATACATGGTGCAGATGAGAGCAAATTCATTGCCTGTAACACGTTTTTTGGTAGTTATGATGTGCCACTGCTTACGGAAACCTGGGAATATGATATGTCTCCATTAAAAAATATATCAGGTTTCACCAAAGTGCATTCTATTTGGAATGAGAAGGAAGTTGCCAAAGAGGATGGGGAGGAATAGCTTGTTATTCAAAGGCAGGGGATAGAAGAACACATTGAAATTGTCAAGGCAGTCCATATAAGCAGGTATTTATGGGTACATGTAAAAAGGTGGGAGACCTTTGTATATTGCGATAGTTTATTTTGCTCCACTTGATCCGGTGCCGCCTTTGTGTATGCGAGGGAGGTTTGATGCCCATGACCCCTTCTTACATCTAGCAAGAGATATATGAGACTATCAAGCGAGTGGAGAAGTCTATGTGGTTGGCGATTTTAATGCGGGGTAGAAAATCAGCAAGCACCAATTTTTCTTGAGGATTTGTCACGGATCTCTTGCTAAGGGAAGCGATGCAATAGACTATGGGCTTAATAGAGAGTCATTTGGACACAAATCGAATCAAATGGGTAACTATTTACTACAAGCATGTGGTGCTTTAGACATGATTATCATGAATGGTCTTGAAAATTTCCGGATACATGTAAATATACCTGCTTTCAACCCAAAGTGGTTCTATGGTTGATTTAGTTATGGGGCAGAAAGTAATCAGCTTAAAGAGTTTAGGATCTTAGACCCGATTACAGTAGTCGGATCATGCTCCATTGGAGATATCTTTGGGAGCAACCTTTGGGTCATACAAAAAGAAAGATTCATGTGCCGCGGCTGAAATTGTGGTGTAATCAAGCACACGATTATGCAAGCAAATTAGATGAATTGCTGGAGCATCAGAAATGGCCGTCGAATCTTGGTAAATTTAACACGCTTTTGGTTACTAGCATGCTTCACGGCCACCTCGAAGTCTTTGGTTACACGAAACCAAGAAGATATATATATCAAAAAAGTGATTTGACGAGGATTGTGTTCGGCGAGGGCATCATTTTGTAGCGGGGAGGACAAGGTGGCAGCTCATAAAGCATATTGGAGAGTGTTGAAGAAAAAAAAATCAGAATGACAATAGTTGCATCACAAGCAAATGGAAGAGTATGTGGCAGATGAACCGAGAAAGTTTTGGAGACTTACCAAAAGCTCAGCTATGGGTGGTGATTTTTTTGGAAAATGAAGCGATAGATCTAGTGAAGAGCTTGTATATGATCGATGGATGTAGGCCCATGGCAAAACCAACAACAAATGACGGTGATTTATTAACTACAAATGATGTCCAAAATGCTCTCGGTGACATGAAGAATGGAAAAGCACACGAGAATCTAGGGGTTGTATTTTGAGCTCTGCAAATGGGGCAACGAAACACTACATAAAAAGCTGGCTGAAGTATACAATCTTGTATTGAAATGTGGATCATTCGGATGATTGGTGTATCAGCCGCGTTGTGCCCATTTATAAGAGTGGAGATAGAAATCTGGTTGCGAATTATCGTACTGTATTGGTTGGGAATACACTATCTAAACTGTTTGCAAGCATGATTGAAGAAAACTTTCATATTTGGCAGACCATGCAAATGCCGGGGCGAATGCCCGGCTGGTTTTTGGTCGGGGGCACTCGACGATGGACCATCTTGTCACGTTCACGGGTGATTCTAGAAAGTGCTAAGGGGCGAGGCAACAAGGTTTATTGTGCTTTTATGGATTTGTCAAAGGCATTTGACAGAGTTCATAGGGACAAATTACAAGCTAGACTGGAGGCTCTATCTGTGCCAGTGGAGCTGCGGGAAGCAGTGGCATGCCTCTATCAGCGTGTTCTTGTTGAGCTTTCATTCCCCTTTGATCAGGGCCAAAAAATACAAAGTACAGTTGGCGTTAAACAAGGTTGTCCCTGTTCGCCGCTATTATTTGGGTTGTTTATCGATGAGGTGGAGAAATGGATGCAGGAAAATGGAGGGACATGAGTGGACCTCTGTGGGTATGTAGTGCAATTGTTGCTAAGCATTCAAGATTGGTACATGATGTTTTGATCATTTATCCTTTATCCAAATTATATTTTTTTAGTGATAAAAGAAAGAGTATGAATGCTAAATAAACAGGATAGGAATCAAAAAACACATGCGACTCTAGTTAAATTGTAAAAAAAACCTGGCCTGACTTCATTTAAGGAAGCAAATCTGATCAAATACCAAGGGGCTTTTAGTATCAAGAAGCCAGTCCAAACTATTATGGAAAGTTGATTTGGGTTTGGGTAAGTTGCGGCAATGGACTCATATAGAAGAAGATCAAAGGCATATTCATTCTATCAAATTGAGGGTACACTCAATGCTAGGAAAGCATAAGTTACACCAATTGAATTCAACGATACGAGGTGCATAACTCGTTATTTTAAGTTCAATGCATTGATGCATCTCATATGCTTAATGAAAAATCTTATATTCCATGCAACTGCATCCTAGTAAACATTTTACCAATAGCAAACACCTGTAGAAGGAATGTTGTATTTTGCATGCTTCAAAATATTGGCCAAAAATCTAGATATGATAGTTGTTCAAGTTGTTTTTCCATGTCTGATCATGCAGTATTTCTTCCACACATATGCTTAGAAATGTAACATAAATGTGGTGTGCTCCAAGGACAAATTTTCTACAAAAAGCACATAAGACAAATTTTCTATAATGGGTTCTTTTAAGCTTGAAAAATGTAGAAACATGCTTATAATCCATTTCTCCTAATAACCATCATGTCGTTGCAACTAGACCTAGAGTCTCTTGTATTTAAAACAGTCATTGCCATACATTTGATCATCCTTGTATTCTTGTCAACAACAATCCCATTCAATAAGTTTGATGTCAGTTGTGTCTGCAACAAAATGCAATTGTAATATAATTGAATACCCGGGGATAATCAAAGACTTGCTTACATATATCATTTTTTGGGTTGCCCCTAGGGGGGCAAACCCTTGTTTATGTGGGTTTTTGGCATATCCTAGGTATATGCTAGAATATCCTAGGTATATGGCGGTGACTGCTCCAAACCTCCTATTTCCTGTAAACTCGGTCGGATGTAAAGAACTCCACGTCTCATTGCAACCTGAATGGCGGCAAGGCGGGGGATCGCCATCAAAGATCGAAAGCGATATGGAAGCAGCTCTTATTGGCAATTGCCTTCTTTTTGGGTTTGGATCCTTGATCTTAGGTCGGGGTGTTGGCGCAGGAAAATTTTGGATTGTTTCGCATTCTAATCCTAGAGTTGGCGCAGGCACTTTTGCATTTTTCGGAGGTATGCATTTTGTTGATCGGTTTGATGGCATCCACAAAATTTGTAGAAGCTAGTTTAATCAAGAGCTGATACACGTTAATGCCGCTTGTACTATAATCTGCCCATGGACGAAAATAACAAGGCTTATCAGAACGCATCACATTGGTATTTCACAACATAATCATTTTCTCATCAACATCCACCAACATCCCTTGAATGATAATAGATGGGAGGAGTGGTGAATCAAGATTACAAGATCTACGATGTCTCGAAGTTGCCGCAAGCTACTTATCAATGCCTGTTGATTACTTTAACACCGTAATTTGTCCTCCAGTAGATCCAATGCGTTTGACAAAAATTTGAGCAGGAAGACATTAAGGCAGATAAAATGAACTTATTATCTCAGACATGCTTAATAGAAGAAGTATTGGCCCGGGCATCCAAGGATAGAAAACTACATATAAATAGACTTATCATGCTTTTGAGAAAATGTGGAATGACCAAGGACTTCTTAGGTGTTAAACGCATCCATCAACAGATTTTAAAGGATGGTCTGAACAGAGATCTATTTCTGCAAAACATTTCTGCCCACATGTATGGCAACATGTGGTGAATTAGAAGAGGCATAGAGAGTGTTTGAGGAAATGGATACGCAGAATTCCTACTCTTATAATATCATGATTACAGCTTATATTGAGCATAGACATCTGAGCCAGGCTATTGAAATTTTTGAGCAAATGCTTTGCCAAGATATGATGTCATCTACAGCCATTATCACTGCCTATGCAAAGGATGGCCCGCTTGAGAAGGCATTTTCGAGGACCATGCAAACTTGCTTTTGATTTTCGAGGAATTGCTTTGGAATTGAGAAGGTGCCAAAGCCCAAGGGATTTTCACAAGGGTAAGTGTATCCATGAATACATTGCTAAAAATGGACTCCTGGGGGATTTGTTTTTGGGAAATCTCTTAATACAAATGTATGGCAAGTGTGGGTCTGTGCAAGATGCAAGAAACATCTTTGACAATATGTCTTCCAAGAATACTTGGAATAACATGTTTGTTGCCTATGCTAACCATGGACAGCTAAAGAAATTTTGCGAACTGTTTCTAAAAATGCCACGTAAGATTTGTTGTTTCTTGGAATTCCATGGCATTTGTTTACTCAAAGCAAGGACAACTTAAGGAAGCCCTTCAACTTTTTAAGGAAATGCACGAGAATGGAACAACGTTATATCTCGCATGTGTGCAACAATATTAGCTAGAGGAGGTTAGACTCTTCCATCAAATGCTGAGCGCAATGTTGTCTCATGGAATGCTATCCTTGGCGGCTACATTACCCAAGGACAACTTAAAGAGGCACTTCACCATTTTGAACAAACACCGGCGTGATGTAGTGTCATGGACTACCATGTCATGTCTGGCTTATCCCAACAAGGCAATCTGGGCGTGAGGCTTTGTACTTTTTGATCAAATGCCCGAGAGAAATTTTTTTTCCTGAAATACCATGATTTGAGTATATGCTCGACATGGTCAGATCGATAAAGTAGCTGGAATATTTGAACAAATGCCCTCAAGAATATAGTCTCATGGAACACGATGATTTTCGCATATGTTCAAACATAGGCTGACTAAAGGAAGCCTATAGACCCCCGCAACAAATGCCTGAGAAAGACATGGTTTCTTGGACTCTTACGCTCTCGGCTTATATAGAGGAAGAAAGATTTGAAGAAGCCATTAAGCTCTTCTAGCGGATGTCGATGAAGGATATAGTTTCTGGACTGCTATGCTCTCGGCTTATGCTAAAAAGGAAAACTTAAGGATGTTACGGATCATTTTTTGCGAAATGTTGGCGGATGGCATGAAGCCGATAAGATCCGTTCATCAGACCTTCTTGATGCATGCACTAGGAATACTGACTACGTATGAGGGGCAGATGGGTCCATAGTTGCCTTCTTGCATACAAAGAGTAAATTTAGATGTTATTGTTGGAACAACATTGACCAATATGTATGCAAAATGTGGGAAGTTAGGGGATGCACGTAAAATATTTGAACAGATTTCAGAAGGGGATGTGATTTTATGGACCACAATGATTGAAGCATATGCACAATCTGGGCATGGGAAGGAAGTATTTGAAATTATAAAGAAAATGCAGGTGAAAGGTATCTTATTGAATGAGGTCAGTCTTTGCTGTCTCCTTTCTGGATGTAGTCATGCTGGGCGAAAGCATGCTACGGTGTACCACTTTTGGAACCCTCAAAAGTACCTACACTGGGTACTTTTAAAACTGGTACTTTATGTTTTTTCTTTCCATTAAAATCAATGAAAAAATTTTGAATTGAAGGTCACTAACATGTTAATCTATAGTATTAGAGGATCACAATACTATTAGAGATTAAAATGAATGAATCAACTCTCAAACTTATTGTTTATTGAGACATTTATGCAAGTTCCCAAGTACCCAGTGCTGGGTACTTTTCTGGGTAGTTTTGCACTCCCTAAAAAGAACTTTATATGGTACACCCTAGCATGCTTTCACCCTGGCGGCCTTATTGATGATGGTTACCGCAATGTGGCATCCTGGAATACAATAATTACCAGCTTCTCTCAAGAGGCCTATATTAAAGAGGCATTACAAGTTTTTAACCACACGCCTTAGAGAGATTTGTTTTCTTTTACTGCAGTGATCTCAGCGTATTTGTAGCAAGGAAAGCCAGTAAAATTTTTCCGGCAAATGCCAAATCCGACACAATCTCATCAAATATTATCATTTACGCCTATGCCCAACAGGAAAGCTCAAGGAAGCTTTTCAACTCTTTCAACAAATGACTCGGACGGGATATTGTCTCATGGAATACCATTATTCTTTGCTTATGCCCGGCGAGGAACAAATTATGCATGCCCTCAGGTTATTTAAAGAAATGCCTCAACCAAATGTAATTATCTGGACAATATAGCTTATACCCTTGAGTCCTATGAGGACTATGTCGGGGCTTTAATGTTTTAAAGTTTATTGTTTTCGTTAGTTACGATAAGATGCGGTGCAATGTAAAAATGTTAGTATCCTGAAATACTTGTTCATGGTCACATGAAAAGAGAGGCAGTTGAAGAAGGCAGCTTACAGGACTTTCTTTTTGGCTCATGCATGCACTCAAGGTTGTAGTTTTTGTATCTAACTTAAGTCTTCAAAACACTAATTTTAAAAGTCACATGAACTGCGCGGAATAAACTGTCATTATGTAACCTAAGTACAAGGCATTTTTAGAGCTAAATCAACTTCTATTCCACCAACATCATTCATCCTTAGGATGATCTGTATTCTTGTTCTTGAGTAAGGTTGGTTGCTGAATATTTACACCAATGAGATTTGTGTGCATCCAAGATATGCACTTTTCATCTGTTTGCGATTTTAAACTCCATGAAGGTAGCTGCAGATAGCTGCAGAAACTATCTGCTGGAGTAGTAAAGGAATCAATTGGTCATGCCATAAGGACCAAGCGGAGTTGATTTGAACTCAGAAGCGGACATGGCATGCCATAAGGACCAAGCGGAGTTGATTTGAACTCAGAAGAGGACATGGCTTGCTCTGAAAATCCAATGAAGTTCCTCTTGCCTGCATGGATTTTAACCCGCAATGTTGATCACTAGTCTATTTGGAGATTATTCAAAACCAGCAATCAATCCTTCAATTTGCACTAGTCAACTTGAAATGCAACAATGGCGACGTGCCCAATACCTTCTTCTTTGCACATAGCACCATTCTTTTGTGAAGGTCTAAATATAGCTTATCTAATAGTGTTTCTCTTGGCGATGCTTTGCTCTTCTAACCCGGAGAGTTCTTTGTGAAATCATGGATCCTCTTGAAATGGAATCTAAAATCCAAAGCTTATTTTTGGGGTAGCTTATTGTATAGCTAGTGTCTTATTTTCTGGTCACTCATTGCATTCTTAAGTTATTCTAACCTTGTCAAGTCAAAAGGTCTTCAATTGTAAGATCTGACGATCCGACTAAGTTAGCTACAACTGAACATAAATTCAATTTGAGATTTGTAAAGTAAGTGATTTTGTTTTTATTTCATCGCATGTTCTTATAGAATCTAATCATGCCATTATTGTTTGGAGCGATGCGCTCCACACCGATGCCAAGTTTTTTAGTTGCTTTCGATGAATAATGAACCCATTGTGCAAGAATTATCAAATGGTGGGGAACATTTTGAATGATGCTACATCATTGGAGTGGTATTCTTGGCTATAGCATTGGTATTTTGTGGCATTTTACCGGGTAAAATATGGGCCCCTAACCAAACATTCAAAACCATGGTATATCGAGTTCGATATCATTATATATCCGGGCAGTGCGGAAAATGGCGTATAAAAAAAGCGTAAAAATCTGATATATAGTAGTATATCGAGTTAGATATACTATAGTATATCGACCATAAACTACCACCACCTTGTCTCGGAGGAGTTTTTTCTGAGGCCTTTCGGATGGTCTTGATGCGGATGGCGGTGGTGGCTCGAGGAGGATCAAATGCGAGAGGAGACTACTAGACCTCTTAGACTTGATGGCTTGAGGCCCATCCACATTTATTGTAGAGTGCCTGCGCGGGGCGGGGGTTTGAGTGGGAGGTGGTTTGAGAGACAGTTTGAGGGCGTATGAGGCGGGGCGCTATCCTAGTCGAGGCAGACTTGGCGGGGGTTTGTTCACGAAGTTGAGAGGATATTGAGGCGGCGGACACATGTGGGGGGTTGATGGATGCACGCCTCCCGATCGTTGGACCATGCTTCCGATCATGATAGTGCAAAGGTGGGTTCAACCTTATATACAAAGCACCACACCAGATTGGGAAGGACTTGAGCCATCATATGGCCTATCATCGTCTGATGAAGTATGATTTCATTTGTACATTACAATTTGTTTTTGCCATTTCTCACTCGCAACACGTATCTTATTTTTTGCAGCTCTCACTGGGTCGTTCTTCTTCACATACGAGATGACCAGGTCAGGCAGGCACTTGGCATTCCAGACTCACACCTTGGATGGTTCTACCTTGATTCTGTTCCATTGACTAGCGGGTTTAGGGTGCAGGAGAACACACTACATCAGTAAGTTTGTGTATTTTCCTCAAATAGTAATTAATGAAGTGTATTACATCTAGTTTTAATTATATATTCTATAGGTTAGGTGGCCACATATTTGCTACTTTGAGTGCCACTAGTCATTGGAGAGACTGGATCCGTAGAGCAACCATCAGCTCACTCACAGTTCCACAGCAGTAGGATCAGTCGAGTTGCGGTGTTCACGCAGCTTTGAGCATTCGGCTGGTCGTTAGGACTCTTTTACGGCCTGAGGTTCCACATACACATGTGAGTCTATTATCTACTATGCTTTTGTATATGCTATAAGTGTTCAACTAATTTTTAACTCTTATACTTGTGCAGGTTGGGAGAAGTTGGTACACAGAGGAGGACGTCCGCTCTGAGAGGACTCATTGGCCAATTATGTTGGCTCTTTTGTATTCCAGGGTGTACTGGTATCATCGTAGACTTAGAGAGATGGGCCAGCATCAGTAGCATCTAGAGTTTGTACATTTATGTCATTGTAATATATCATGGTGGTTTTCTTGTGTCCAATTAATTGCAACCATATGAACAATCTCTTGCAAGCTGTTAATATTGTCAATAGGAGCACAATCAGACAAGGTTACTCAGAAGGTGGTGACATGGAAGAAAAACCAGGTAAGGGTGGGGCTAAGAAACAATCAATAACATCCTCTCGCTCCTCACAATACTCATGGAAGTCACGAACAGCTTCTGCATAGTCTGCATGCAAGGACACCACCTCAGCCTTGTCTGCATCTAGAGGCAGGCTCTCCAGTTTGTTGCGAAGCTCATCCATGGCCCGCTTGCTTTGCCTCATCCCATCGACAGTAAGCATGGCCACCTTATCACAAGAACACCCATCCGCAATCTCATGTAGCCTGTCGTACTCCTCCAACCACTGGATGCACTCAACCTCTTCCAAACTCAATGTCATAGGAGGCAAGGGTGACTCATGGTGCTCTTGTTTAGGATGTGATGATGCTCCATCTGCCATAGCTGCATGCATAACAAGATTAGATATTACATTGCCACAAGGGCGTATCTCTGTAATTAAGACAATACATTCGCATATCTCTCTGAGAATTAAGACAATACATTCGCAATCCTTAATGCCTTACGGATCGCTCCTTCGAGGATCGGTGGGTGTTCTGGCACATGAGGTTGGTGTTCGATGTGGAAAAGGACACACGCAGCCGCCCTTGTTGCATGGTGGAAAATGAGCCTCTAAATACTTGTTGACGAGCAAAATGATCCATCAAAAAGTATCGTATCTGCCGTCGAATCACGGGTGATGCTCTCAGACACATTATCATATACATGTGTGTGAATGACCCTTAGTTCATCTTCTCATTCTTGTAGCACAAAATCAAAATAGTGACATACGTTTAATACAAAATGAATAGAATTGATACCGTCGTCTTCGATAGCTACAGGAACAGGAGGAACACTATCTGTAACAAAAGTCGGAAAGGAAGATCACCAAAGCGTCTCTAATCCATGCGTCTCACACACGAGCAATTGATATTTTATAGAAGTGACGTATATCGAGTTCGATATACATGTTGTATATCGCGCTAAATATACGTCAGTGGCATGGTGCCAAAAAAAGAACATATATCTAACTCGATATACGTCATTTGTAATGTGGCAGAAGCCATGGGCTGCAAAAATAAAAACTCGTATAATTGTATAAAAAAATGACGCTTATATACGGAATTTTCCGGCCGGCCGAATCGAAAATTAAAAAAAAAAAGTATATCGAAGTTCGATATATGTTGTATATCTAACTAGATATACCTTGCGATATCGAACTCGATATCTATATATTTTTATATCGAGTTCGATATAATGCAGTATATCTAACTCGATATACAAATGGTTTTGAATGTATAGTTAGGGTGCCAATAGTAGCACCGTTTCCGTATGCCTTATTTTTAACACGAGTTATTATCGCTTCAACAGAAGATTCTCGATTTCTGGTTGTAGCTATACCAATAGGTGTGAATTTTTGTCTTCCTAGGATCTTGCTTCCAACTGAACATTAAAAACATTAATGATGGTCATGTACATATCGACCGGCAAGTTCCTCTGCATTTTGTAACCCAAATTTACTATGTTATTTGTAATCCACTAAATCAAATGTTTACACTTCAAAAATTTGTACTCTTTTAATACTTTAAAGAGAGATTAAAAATCAGAATTCTTATAAAACACTCAAATTAATTGCTCATCAAAGTAGATTGGAAGCAGGGTGTGCGGACATATCTTCCGACTTCGATCAAAGCCTCGGCCATACTGGCTATGATTCTTTTAATGTCGGGCTCCTCTTGGTTCTTTTGCTTAGGTTCTCTCTTTGTGATTTGTAGTTTTGTGAGTAGTCTTTTTAACTTGAATGGTCTTGATTACGTTCTGGTAGTGATACCCAAAGGTATAATTATAACCATAGAATAATGAGTGACTAGAATACTAAAACATTAATAGCCGACAAGTCTTGGTAATGCATAGGTTTGCAGTGTGTGCCTCAATGTCATGTTTGTTTTAAATGATTTCTTACGAAAATTTTTGGGTTGCCCCTAGGGGGCCAAACCCTTGCTCATGTGGGTTTTCACATATCCTAAGCATATCTTTGGATATTCTGATATCTTTGTGGTCCTTGGTACTTGTGGTTGTCAAACTGTTCCCTATTCCACATGTGTTGATGGTGAGAATTCTCTGTCTTATTTTAGACCTATAAAGCATGATTTCATTAATTGGATAAAATAACGCATAATTTTGAGAATTTTGAGCACACCTTATTTGCTCAAGCACGAATACTTTCACCTAGTACTAGAGACCCCAACAAACATGAGGTAATTAACATACACATATACATACAAATTTTGTGTTATACTTATGCGTGTACATGACACTCGTATAAGCTCAATAATGGCCCTACATAAATGCGCCAATAATTCACTTCAATAATTTTACTTCACTATAAAAAGCGGCTTCCAGGGGGTAGAGGCCATTCATCTTCCATGGCTTCCTCGATGCCTCGTCCGAGCACATCCGCTCTTTCAAGTGTTACTTGAGCTACAACGATCTGGGCGAATCGCTAGAAATAGCGTTAAGCTTGATCCATGGCTCTTATCTAAAGCTGATGGACACGCTAGTGCTTGAGGAAGCTCACTCAGCGTTAAAGTCCATATTCTTGGCTTCCGATCGGAGATCTATGAATTTGAATGGCATCCACGAGCTTTGATGTTGATGACGCAGTGAATCTGCACCTGCTAATAATGTAATAATGACATGGGTACCTAATAACTAAGTAAGGATGTAATAGCATTACGATTAAGGATGTAATATCCATACATGGCGAAGGTATATTGTAGCGATGTGCTATCCCACCTCCACTTATTACACGCAAGCTGTCATTGAATTCAATCATAGCTAAATTAGATCAAGCAAACATGTTTTGAAACATACGCATATTAGTAATGCATACATATATCCATACGAAAGATGTATTATACTTGTATTTATACAACGGTCTTATACACGAGCAATAATGGCGTAAGTCTACCCCAATAATTCACCTCAATAATTCTACCTCACTATAAAAGCTTCTCACCGGGGCTAAAGTTCATTCCTCTCACATGGATTATTTGCCTTCATCAATTCACCACATCGAGGCGATCAAGTGCTCAATGAGCCACTCTGATCTTGTTGGTTGCCTAGCAGGGCATCTTCTTCTTGATCCCTACCGGTGAAGAAAAGCTTTTGGTATTTGAGATTGGTTGCCACTCGTCAATTAGTGTAATGATCCATCTGATTTGGCTTCCTGAGCCGAATGAGCTATGAGATATCGGGGATCACTACTACAGATCCCGAAGGTGAATGAATCACTGTTTAGCATTGTATAGTGTAAGAGCTCTTGTGTTGAGATGGAAAACGCAGGCGTAACAAATAATAACTAGTCTATTGTAACTTTCATGTTATGAATGATATAGTAATTATGTAAAAGAGCATTGCATACCTCAAGAGTTCTCATCATCGTCCTTAGCTTCTTTAGCCACTAATTCTTGCAACTGAGCCCGAACACTCTTTGGGGATCACCTGCTTGACAATGGCCTGGTCTCTACGGCCCAACCATAGTCTATTGTTTTCAAAGGTTGGTAGCGTGGGGGTCATTAGATTGGGTCTCCAATTCTTGCTCCAACAATCCCTATCTTTGCATTGCATATGAGGTTCCCTTTAAACGGCAAATGGGTTCAAACCAAAGAGACAAACACCCTCTTCATAATGTGGGAGATTAGGGTCCTCTTTGGGTCTGATTCGGCAAAAAGCCATCCATGTCGAGGCGGATTATCATGTGGTCCCGATTAGCAAGAGCATTCCCTTCTTGACATCTTGGTAGGGGTCGAATATTTCCAACGGGTTCTTGGGTCTGCAGAAAGGCCCTCACGTAATGAGATGCTTCAATGTGCTCATCCACAAACACTCTTTCGGGTTCTTCCAATGCACTTTGCCTGGTGGGCGGGCGGAAATCTGAATGACACTTTAGGGGCTGCACGTCACCAAGCACTTCCTACAAAGGTGGACCAAGTAGTCAATAACTTCATTCATATATGTGTTGGACCATGACTTATAGCCAGCTCTAGAAATAGCTGCCCAAAGGTGCATCATGTACTTGGCAATAGAAGCTCTTAATGCACCTATATCTTTCAAGCTCCCATATGGCTGCGGGGACCTTAGGTGACCCTCTCGGAATCATAGGTAAACCTTGGGCATCCTCCTTCCACATTGATTCCCTTTTGGGAGCCACTCCCTATGCCCCGGCCTCATCTTGTAGAACATTAGTGGCCATCCATCCTTCATGCAAAACTTGAAGAGTAGAGGTTCCAAGTGACCACATAAACGGTCCTTCTTATCGGGGGATAAATCCTTTCGAATTCCTTCCAATCGGGAACCTGTCACAAGGTAAGGTGAAGGAGCCTTTGAACTACTTGCTGAAGAGTTGCATAAGCTCGAATAGTCAATGCATCTGATCTTCTCATTAGAGTAGAGTAGTTTCCAAATAGGGCATCTATGTCATCGTGGGTGTGTCCAACCATCATGAATCCCAGTCAGCACTTGATCAAATACACCTAACCAAACCAAGTATGACAAGTAAGAGAAAAGATATCTATTCTTATTCGACTGAGCAATTATCTAGCTGCAAGTAAAGCCTCCTAGGCAACTTGTTTGCTACCATGGGGCCTTTTGATGGGGAGGCATAAAATCATTTCTACTGCCATTCATCATTTTTGTCCTAAGGTTATACATGTTTAAAATTCGCACCTTGCTTCCGGAGACGTCAATTATCTCTCAAATGGCCCCAATTATCCTCAGATTTATTCTCCGGTGTCTTCAAGGTATGATTCAAAGGATCCCACATGAAAATTAGAATCATCGGGCCAGAGGTCCAGTGAGAAGTGGCCCAAGGCACCTATACCATGGCCGTGCATGAGAGCACTGCAGAACACCCGACCTTGATCGTTCACCCCTCCATCACGGACTTTGCTAGCTTTCTGGGCGAGGGACCATGGTCTTATTCTGATCCATCTTATCATGTATAATGGTTAAAGCGTGCTCGGAGATCTATGCGACAAAGCTCTCTAGGACCGATAAAGGGCTCTGCATGAAATCGGGCGTCATATGTGATTTTCTCTCTATTGCAAGTACCCTTCTTTCGTTTGGATCTCCGGTCTTAGCAAGCTTTTCCTTTATGACAAACAGGTGTTACACTTGGAAAATGCTATCCTCTTAGCTATTGCTACCTCACGAATGATTCTCTTTCCAAGCCATGAGAATGTGAAGGAGAAATATGCTTGCTGTCATCTCTGTAACGGAAATATCTACTTCTTGGTGTATATCCTTCTTAGTCAAGGCGAAGGTAGCCTCTTAACATTTTGTGCGTTACCCTCGCTCGTAATTTTCGGCGGTGTGGCATCGTCTCTGCGTTTTCATCTATGAACATGGATAGCCGCGGCATTGCCGGTAAAGTATGAGACCTTGGCTTCTTAGACCCGGTATTTCCGTGCTCGGCAATTACGTGGCGTCATTGAAGAGCTTCTTCCACTTGTAAAAAGTGGAAATGGGAATGCCATAGGCTTTATGCCATGCTTTCGCGCACACATTTTGTTATTCAACATCGGTTTCTTGGGACTACACCATTTGAGCAAAGATCTAGCATGTTATATGCAAAAGTTAAGCTCAGGGACTTCATGTTCGGTAAAGGTTCTCATGCAAGCTATCTCACGGGATGTAAAATTTACCGCAAAGATCGTTTCATCGCGACGATGATGACCTGAAGTCTAGAATAGCCTCAAACACTAGTTTTCTTTCACATTTAGTGTCTTTGGCGTGTTACGGGTCTCAGATTGACCATCTTTGTAAAGGTCTCTTTTTGGTGATGCCAATTTGGTCCTAATGGGTAAGGTTCATTCTCATCCTTCTCCTTCACCTGCAACCACAAGTAGAAAGCGGAATGTTATCAACGAGCCACGAGGGCTATGGGCCATCTCACAAGGTCATGCAGTTGGGGCATTTACGCACTGTGCTGGCGTAGCATAGAGATCTTTTGGGGGCATTGGAAAAATGTTCATGATAATAGCGAGCTATCGAGGCCTTCCCCTAACTTCACGTCCGGACACAAAGCATGGTTTGGATCGGCCAAAACGATAACACCATAGGCATAAGCCATGTAGCGACATTCATGCATGAGTGTGGCAGCCTTCTCAACTAACTCATCTCTAGAAAGCCCTTGCACATGATTAGTCTCATTGGTGGCTAACCCCTCATTCCCTACATCTGCCTCGAGTCTATCCTTTTTATCCGTGGACGGTGGGGTGCAAGCTCCTCATGTCTATCTAGTGGAGCAACAATGTCCTTCTTGTACCACAACACAAAAGTCCCCACAGCTTCACCCATTTTTTCTATTTCCAATTCGAGGTGAGTGGCGTATGTGTCCATCGAACATTCACAATTGAAACGACAACCATACCCTCAGGAACGATTGATTGTGATGGCTTCGAAATTGTGGACTCTTCATACGCCACCTTTTTTCCCCAAAGCAGATACAGCGAATTACATCAGCCATCCTCCAAACAAGAGGTCGTGAATAAGCGTGACCCGCGATCTAGTGTAAAGCCTTTGTGATCATAAACCACTACAAAAAATATGGTGAAAATAAAGAAATGGTCACGACATTAAGGCCATGGCGATCTTATCGAGCATGGGTAAGAAGCGATTGGCGCTAGTTGCAAACATTCACACTATTTGTTTCAATAAGAACTCGTGCAAATCAAATTTCGAGGGGCTAGCTAGTGGGTTCAACTCTAAGTTATCGATATCACAGGAGTTCTTTGGTCAATAGCAAGTGTAGATGGTTGAAGGTATCGCTGACAGCGATCTCGTGGAGCACCAAAGTTAAGCCGATTGACTTACGAATAAGGCATTATTTCTACCTCACGAATCACGGTGTTTTAGTGTCATAGAAGCGGTGTTTAGTTTCATCCACATAGAAAGAAAGTATATACTTGAAACCGTTTACATTGTATAATAAACACACCCGAGTGCAGGTTTTGCTTAGAACATCTATTTTACATAGTTGCAACAAAGTATAAAGGGAGGTATCTTATCAATCCATGCAATACATAGTGAATGTTAGTGCGAACTCGGAGGTTGCGGTTATAATTGAAATTGATTGCATTGCTGATATATGCAGTTCACTTGATTGGGGATATGCATCAAAATAGGCCTTTTACCTCGGGAGAAACCACGAATTGATGCGCCAGTGAATTCGGTGTGTAGTGGCGGATTGTAAGCCGGATTATCAGCCCTCGTCGGGCGCCTTCCAATGGATGCGAATTACTGCAGCAAATCCTTGCCCAAACTTGGCCCAAACTTAGCGCGCCTCCAGCGCCTCGAAGATCTTACAAAACAATGAAATTTGAATTGGCTTTTCCGCTTTTCTCAATTGGTTTGTTCGAATTCAAATTTTGGGTCATCCGTCCGGGTAAAATGATGGGATATTTTGGAGGCATTTATGGCTGGATAAAGTGTCGGTCGGAATTATGACCAAATTGAGCATGGGACGTCTAAGTGGATAAAGACCTTTTTGCAGTTCTTGGCCTTTTTCGGGGTATATATTCATACGACGCGGTAATGTCGGGAATAAATCACCGCGGCCGGCCCGGTAATTATTACTGCCCAAGACACGCCATTATGGTCGGCGTTTTTTTCAGCGCCATCATGAGGGGCGGCATTTAATTTCCGCCGCGTTCTATAAATTGAAACTCAAAACATTCAAAAACTAATTTCTACTCAGCGATTTCATACGCCTAGCGACCGACCTCGAAGCCCCGACTCCCTCCAAAAACCCATATTTCAGGACTGAACCAGCCCTCGCGATCCCAGGCACCCAAGGACTCCGAGAAGGTATTTTCTAACATTTCGCCATTTCGCGGCGCCGATCTTGCCTACTAGGAACTTCTATTGTTTTCATAAGTATAGATGCTTTCGGTAAAGATCAGTGATCGCGGTCTTGCTTTGATAAATTTTATAATTTCTAGATAGCGTTCTTCATAAGTGTAGCTGCTCATCAAGATCGCGACGCGGTCTTGCTTGATAGGTTTTATAATTTCTAGATAAGCGTTCTTCATAAGTGATGCTCATCAAGATCGCTGACGGTCTTGCTTGATTAATTTTATAATTTCGGATAGCGGTCTTCATAAGTGTAGCTCATCAAGATCATGCAGGAAACATAGATTTTCTTTATTGCGATGTTCATCGGTACTAGTGTAGTAGGTCATTAGTTTAGCGACCGTTTTTCTTTGAGTGCTTAAGTGCTACACAAAGTCGCGGCCGTTATTGTGGAGTTCTATTTTAGGCTGCTTGGCAGGATGCGGTCCGCGTTTCTCTGATGGTTTAAACCTCTTTATTGCACCACATTATGCAGCCTACCTGGCACTCACCATGTGCTTTTTGTTTACAAAGACTTGCTCTCTTCCGAGACCGGATGTCGAGCAGTCCATTATTATAACCCCTCCAATGAAAGGAAATGGTGTATCTTGAGATTTACAAAGGCTATACCGCACATTAGGGGTGATGATCGCAGAAAGGACACATGCCTGTTTCGCGACCGAAAAAAAAGCCGAGGACCTTGAACAAGTTGGCATAGTGGTGGCAATGTGGGAAAGGCACGAAGAACAATGTGCAAGATGCCATCATATGCGATTGAGGACCCACAAGCATTGCGGTTTACGGATTACATTTTGAAATGGCGCAATTATGACCCGTCTTTGATGACAGACAAAATGAACAAGCAACCATTGTGGAAAAACGTCCGGCGTCAGCTAAAGGGGTATGGCTGGTTGTTGCCATCCTATGAATCTCTCTCTTTGTCAGGTATAAAGGGAAGCGAGACATATTGCTCGGGTTCGACATGCGAGAAATGGTTTGTCTGCAGGACAAAGCCTCATTTGTGCCTTGAAAGCGGTTGGGACGAAGATGCCCTCCGTGATGGACACCAATTGGCTAAAGAGCCGTGGCCAAGAAAAAAGAGTGTGAAGCCTATTGCTACTTTGGGAGAGACCTCAGCACCAAAGAAATTGCTCAAGAACCACAATCCACGATAAACCCCTCGGCATTGTTAACCCTACTCTTCCTATTGCTATGAAGGCCCGGATAGCAATACATACGTGGATTTATTCCCAAAAATTCCCTCCTTTCAAAATTAGCCTTAAGAATCGACACCTCGTGAGGATAGCCCCGCAGCCCAGCAGTTCTCAACCCCCCGCCATTCTGAATGCCTCCTCTAAACTAGCATTGACATGGCCCAAGCACCTGCCATTCCAATGAGTTGAAGTTCAATCCAGAAGAGGAGCATAAGATGGCAGAGCAAACCACTTTAAGCTTGAAGCGGTTCAAAGGTTCTACCCCTAGGGGTTAATTGGTTTACAAAGATTTCTATTTTTGATTGTGAACCTGCACCCAGCAAACTTGACACCGCATCGCGGTCAAATGACCATGTTCAAACTCTGGTTAAAAGCTTCAAGACATACCCGACAGAGGTCCTCACCCTGGCGGCGTCGTTCCGTTTGACCCTATTACCGGTAACTAATTCTTTATCTTTTGGACACTCGTTATGTAGATTTGACGACGGTTGTCTATCTTTAGGAGGAGGGTGACATGGAGCAATCCGGAAGATTTGAAGGGCAAGAAATTTTATATTATTTACGGCAACCACGGTATTTTGTCTTTGCACAACTCCTTTATTCAGGCGGCAGTTCGAGTAGCAGCGAGAATTTGCCAAAGTATATGCTAGAAGAAGATCGAGGGTGCTGAGCGGAAATCTTCTGAACAAGGAATATATAGAGTTGAGTATTCAATGCAACGCAGTAATTGCAAACACCGGTACAGAGAGCTTTACTTGATTGAAAAACTGCAACAACCGTCATCAAAGCACAAGGCTTATGGTTGCCTCCACAAGGACCTATAGGGACAGCTAAAACTTCAGCTTGGAAGGTATTTATTTGTTTTCTACACGCCAAGTTCATGTCGTCATGATCTTGATGACTTTGAAATTGCTTCTGCAGGATTTCCATGAAATTGCAACGACCACCTTGAAAGTCACGGGAGCTTAAGGATGAAAAGCAATTCATTTTTTATGGATGAGAAGGTTTTCAAAAGTTAATGGAAGTTGCGGTTACGTGGGTGAGTCGTAAACTTCGGTGGCGATCATGGTGAGTTTCGGACAAGCCATCAAAGACTTCTTTAACAAGACCTGGCTCCGGTTACTCACGAGGTATGTCGAATCTGAGGAGTTGTCACAGTTGCTTTCGATGAGATTATAGAAGGCAAGACCTATTTAAAGGTGCACAAAGGGTTATAAGGGAGATTTGATTGCGGACAGACGGGCAATTGACATCAGAACCCTCACTTTTATGAGTAGCGAAATTTTGTCTTATGCCTCAAATTCTTTGCAAAAGGATTTCGATAGAAGGGGAGGAATTGTTTGGGCTTTTCGATTTCAACTGAACAGAGAATCTTGGATATATCGGAATCTGGAAATCTGATGCGTGAAGGCTAACTATAACAAGGATCATACACTAGGTAACCTACGTAGCAGCCTTTTGGAGCCAATCGGGGAATATTCTAAAGCCGGAAGAGGCTAGAAAAAGAAAGGAAAAGAAAAATATTGTCATAGCGGTGACAAAGGATGGCATCCCTACTTCCTCCCAAGTGTGGGAGAATGCGACAAGCGATATTTATTGACATCCGAGGGATAAACAAGGTATGGGATTGCAAAATACATTTATTTACAAGGATAGCTACCATGGCCGGATGCCAAAGTTTATCACTTGGTCATTATCATCATGCTTTCGGTGAATTTGCCCAATTGCTTGTTGGTCGGTGGCAAATTGGTGGTGGCTACCTATCTTTAGGTTCCTATGAAGAAATGGGATGGGAGAGCAAAGAAGGGTGAAAAGAACATGGGTACTTTATTAGTCATATGTGCATTAATGAGGAGTGATGTTCGGTGTAGCTGTGTGCAACTGTGAGTTGGAGCTTCACCTATATCCACACGGCAAGGCTCCTAAGTCAACACCATTGCCTCCAATGCCGCTAACAAGGTGTAATGAGGATGCCGACGAGAAGATAAAAAAGAAATATCGGACTCTTTTACGGGCAAACCAAGATTCAAATGGCGGCAATGGAAGGAGATCTTGTATTGAAATGCCGGTGAAAACCTCCTATGCCTACCATATTGTTGAAGCGGTGGTGCTGTGATGGTTGTGTTACGGATTTCTTTTTCTACTTTGGGGCGGCTTCCGTGTTGCTCTTATGCAAGGCAAAAAGCGTGGCTTTCGAAAGTTCGATGTAAAAAGTGTGTGCCGTTTTTCAGGGCGTTCTTTGAAGCGCTTGATAAGATGGCCAATCAAGTGCCGATGGGTTTGAGGGCCGAGCGGCGAGGAGAATGTTGACCGATCCAGCTCAACCCGACATCGGTATCACCCAAAACACGGATCTATCAAAGTTGGGTTCCATTTTGGAAAACCTCGATGCTAAGTCCTCTGAAGAGAGAATGCAAGAAACAAAGCTTGCTTGAAGAGGCGGAAAAAGGTATAGAAGCCACGGAGCCCACTTTCCAAAAATTGCATGCACTTAATGAGAAGCTTGATGGGTACATGCCTTTCTTGACGGTGAACATAAGTTTGAATCGTGATGCATTAGAACACATGGAAACAGACCCAAAGCACATGGGCGGACCTTAACACATGGTCATTGACCAAGATGAGGTTCTTGGGTCCGCGAGGGGAGCATCAGGTATTACCGACAAGAAGCGAAGCTCTATCATCCACCTCGAATGCTACCGCTTTGAGCTCGCAAAAACGAACTTATAGGCGGGGGATCAAAGGAGCGGTGAAGAATGGGAGCCCTGATTCATCTGCAAATGCGCCTCATCGCAAACGCCATGGGTGTTGATTCGAGGTCCGCAGGTTATTGAGAGATGGACACAACACAAGCTATGGAATTGGGTAGAGAGCATGTCCATCGCATGGGCCAATGAAATGGGTGTGATACGATCAAGTATCACGAAACACAATCGAGAATAACTATCTCCTTCAATCAGTAATTATGTTGTATATTACTTCCTTCAATGAGAACTTTTGTTTGAAAACTTTGGTTTTGTCTTTACCCATATCTTTTTACCATATGTTAAATGCTAAAAATAATGCGACCCGCGATCCTCAGTAACAATTACATGGCTTTAAATCTTGAATTTTGTGTGATATCCTTGCTCCTCGGTACCTTCTTTTAACACAATGCTCTCATATGGTTTTAATAAAAGGCACATTCTTTCGTCTCCTTTCAGGTGCGAAACATCGCGTTCGCGCTTCCAAAAAGAAGTTTTCACCTCCCTCCTACTACGTTATACTCGGCGGTGAACCTTTGCATTAGCAAAGTAAAAACTATATTTCGAATAAGAGGTGAAGCATTTTGCAGAATTTGTGCAAAACGCCAACTTTACTCAATTGGTAGTAGTTTTTTTTTTGCACTATATGGCAACCAGCTAACCTATTTCATGCTAAACGAGAATTCCAAATTTCTCTAATTAATGAATTCGTGCTTTATAGTAGCACTTTATTTTTGTATGTCTTTTTCTCTTCTAGAGTGATCACAACCGATTTAGATTTTAGAAGTGTACATTCCAGTATAGTACTTGAAGAATATGCTATTATTCACAACATGAATGCCTAAGCTAAGCAAAATGCATTGGACCTCTATCATTATCGGCATAAAGTCTTCGGCATTTTGCTTAAATGTGTGCCAATATTGGCTCTTCTTGTTCTTATCCTTAGCTTAAGCGTTTTGGAGCGTCAATCTTATCATTCCTCGCCATATCTCATTTTAAAAGTTTGGCATTCTCTAATCTCATTATGTACATGGTTCTTGAAATAAACAAGATTGTTTGGAAGTATAATGTGTTTAACAAGTGTTGCCTTATCTTGAGGTTGCACCTCTCGGGGGCTCCTTCCTTGACTTAATTCCCCAAAAGCCCTTCATTATTTTTAAAATTCCCAAAATGCCCTTAAATTTTAAATATTTTTCCCAAATAGCCCAGTATATTTTATAGTTCTAAAATTAGGTGTGTTCTTTATTTCACAAGTTACTAAACTCTTTAGCTGCATTTTGGAAGATAAAGGTAGTTCATTGACTCTGAGGGATTTCGTTTCTAAATGTTGGGGTTATGGTTTTGAATTGATTGTCAAAATATGACTTTGAACTATGATTTAAGCCACTTCACCCTTCGGCCATGGATGGCAACCCTCCGTGCGCAGCACCTTGTTTAATTAGGCATGAATAGTATACTGCCATGTCAAAGGAGGCCATTTGTTATAAACATATGCTTCAAACAATTTCTTCTAAACATTCAGGCCTGTAGTTTGTCACTTGTTACAGTAGAGTATTAATAAAAATGAACCTCTAGACTGCATCTGGCCACTCCTTCCAAACTGACTTGCCTTAAGCAAATTGGACCCCAGATTAGAGCAGGGACCTCGCTTTTTTGCCTCAGATATGCCATAAGAACAAAAGCTGTGATGCCCCCTGCTCGTATACGATGCCTCGGTCGTATAAAAACAGAAGATTCCCCCCTGTCAGCAGTATAGCTCGCCAACATGAGGCCGTCTATCTGACGACAAGCTCTTGATGGTGAACAAGAAGCTGACGTGGGAAGAATAGACGTGTCATTCATCCCGTCTCCCTCGGGACCATCCTAGCTGCAGAAGCGCATAAACATAAGCGCATAACATCACATGAACATAAATAGCCACCTTGAAGGGTGGATCAACATAACAAGAGACATCAAAAGGAATACATTCAACAAAAAGGAAGTTCTACCCAGGCTCAAATGCGTAAGGGTCGACTGACGGCTTGGGCCTCTAGAAGTCAATGCAGACGAAATTCATGGCAATGGATTTGGCTGGCATAAGTCTTTACGTAGTCCACTCCATCCGCCCCTCCTGTGCATACTTTGCAGATAGGCTGATAAGTCTTGGGGCTTGACTGTAGCCTCCACGGTGCATAGTCAGAGGGACTACTCCTGGGTTGCATCTCCGACCAACTACAGGCGAGCTAGAGGCCATCATGCCCGTACACGACTTGAACCCCACAGAGACGACGCATCACTCAGGAGGTGCCGAGCCCATACCTTGCCTGCACTCAGTGACAAGCTATTAGGCCTAGCCCACAACATTCCCCGGCAGTCTCTACATACAAGAGGGATCAACTGTAGCCATGTGGTCAGTGAATCCAGAAAGGCTCGAGTTTCAGCTACTTTACATGTGCTAGCTGAGGGGAATAAGAAGGAATTGGTGGCTATTTTAGATATTTTAAAATCTCGCCAGACGTAGCTTTAACAACAGTTGCCTTTAGATGATGTATTCTACCAGTCTGACTGTCAAAATTTAGTTCAAGCTTCTGGTATAGTCGAGGTCGATCATGTTGCTCATGTCAGGTGTGCTAAAAATTTGTCATGATATTCTGTTCTTGGCTACTTTATTGAGGGCTATTTGGATTTTGCACGATTTTGTAGTTGGTTCGCTCGTTTGCTACGTCGTCTTCAGCTTCGTACTTTTCAGTCAATCAAGTTATTATCTCACAACTTTGTTCTGATTATATTTGAGAATAGTGATGCAGTGGACACATTAGTATCTAGGGGAACTTGACCCACTTGGAGGCAGCTATCTGCTAAATCAGTATTATTCGGTTTTATACTTGCGATGGTTAGTGCATTTAAGATGCCTTGTTGGTTCTCTTTACCTGATCTTCCTCCAGATTTGATGGTACATCAGTTTTTTGTATTAATTGCTAACAGACTCGGGATGCGTATTTCTCACTCCGTTGTGAATGGTTCTAGAACTTGTGTATATATGCCAGTAGATGCTTCATTTCCAGATTGTATTGTGGTGAAAAGTGGTCCTTGGTACAAGAAGTTGGATCTCAAATTGTTGAATGGCCCGAAGTTGGCTCACTTATTTCCTGATGAAGAGGCATTTTTTTTTTCGACGTGGTCCTTTTGGTTAGCAGCAGATGCGGCCTCCTTTTGCTCCTCTTCAATCTCCAGTTCAGTCTATAGTTGGTGCCTCTCAGGTCTTACCTTCCCCCTATCATTCATCTACTTCTGTAGCTACTGCGATTCCTCCTTTCCTGAGTTCCTCTATCGTATAGACATCTACGCTTGATGTTTTCCCCAACTCTCATATTGATGATACTATTGATGTATCTTCTCATTTACTTCGGATGCCTGAGGTTATCATGTCTGATAGCCTCACTGTTCAGTGTACTAAAGACCCTTGGCAGAGGTTAATTTGAAGAAGGCCGCAAGAAAAAAGTCAGCTTCAAATTCATGTGAGCCTGGTCCTTCCAGTGTTAACTTATTAGGAAGCAGTGCTTCTACTGCCTCTCTTCTTCACCGTATTGTGTGGCATAACAATTTGATGTCAGGTGATGAGCAGCTAGAGATTGTGGAGTGTTGATCGCGATGAGGCATCCAAATGCCTCAAAGTAGTACAAGAGAGATGAATTTTTACTATGCATGGGTGGTTTTGCCTAGAGGGTTCGATTGTCTTCTCTAGGTTTCCAGTTCTCGAATATACTCTTTTCGTCCTTCGTTTAACATAAACTTAATTATTTCTAGTGTGAACGCACTTATAATTAAGTTTAACTAGGTAGTTGATTTTTATTACCTTTAACTATTTTTATAGTGAATGCAGTTTACCTAGGTAGTTAATTTTTATTACCTAACTATTTTTACAGAAAATGTAGTTGTTATAATGAAGCTTAACTAGGTAGTTAATTTTTATTAACTTAACGGAGGGTGCGTATAAACCGCTAACCAAACTGATCCAGGATTAAAATTACCGGTGTCAAACACTCGTTCATGAGAGATTCCGTAAAGTATAAGAGCCCTTCATATTTATTTACGATACATTGTAAGTAGAAAGTCTGATCCTGCAATTGAACAAGTATGTCAGCCGCATTGCACCAATGCCTCATGGGGCGCTCTATCACTCTGGTAAGCTGCTTCTCCTTTTTTTCCTCCTTCCATACCATCTATAACCTGACACTGTTATAGCGTCAGGTTTATGAGAACACCAACACCAGATTAGAAGATTCAAATGACAATCTTTCAAATGCTGGTAATCCGAACCGAATGCAGTTTGTACGTGTTCCTAGTTCTGGCATTGAAGATGTGTCCAATCCACCATATGACACAGACGACGGTACTTTTGTAGATTACTTGCTCGTCAGTAATTTTGTTAACTATAGTGAGATGTGCATGACATGTTATACAAGTATCAGTATTTTGCAGCCAAGGCGTTGTTTCTCGCATCGGCAGTTGGAGAACTGCAAAGGGTCGCATGCCCCTAGTTCGTAGCAGATGTTCCCAAATCAGAATGCTTTGTAATTCAGGGCAATTGCATGAAGCTATTACTGTTCTTGATCTTATTGATTATCGGCTTCCATATGATACTTACATGTGCCTCCTGCAGGCATGCATCAAGGCAAGGGCTTTAGCAGAGGGAAACAAAGTTCACGCTCACATTATTAAAACTGGGTTTAGGCCAAACATTCTTTTTGAGAACACTCTTGTTAACATGTACGCTAAGTGTGGAGACCTAGTGAACGCTCAAATGGTCTTTGGAAACATGCCTGAACATAATATATTTACTTGGACAATAATTATTGCAGGATGTTCTCAGCATGGCTACTTTGATGAGGTTATTAGTCTTTTCGGGCAAATGGAGCATCATGGATTGAAACCAAACAAATTTACATATGTTAGTGTCTTGAGTGCTTGTGCAAATTCCTTGGCTCTAGAATGGGGTAAATTCATTCATGCACATCTCATGAAGGCAGGAGCAGGGTTTGAAATTTTTGTTGGAAATACCATAATTACCATGTATGCCAAAAGCGGGAGCATTGGTGATGCTTACAAAATGTTTGAGAGGTTGCCTGTTCATGACGTTGTGTCTTGGAATGTAATCATTACAGGATACAAATGCCTTGGACAAGGGACAAATTCTATTGATTTCTTTACGCAAATGCAACAACATGGCTTTAAACCAGACAGAGTAACATTTCTTAGCATTGTTGCTGCTTGTGCTATTACAGTTGCTTTGGACTGGGGTAAATATATTCATGCAAGTCTGCTAAAAGCTGGACTGGACCTAACTTTGTCCATTGCGAGTAGCCTCATTGACATGTATGCAAAATGTGGTTGCCTTGAAGATGGTTGTAAAGTCTTCATGAGTATGAGTTCACAAGATGTCATTTCATGGACGACGATAATTTCAGGATATGCTCTTACTGAAAACATGCACGCTGTTATGACAGTTTTTGATGAAATGCAGCAGCAGGGGTTTAGACCTAACAATGTTACGTACGTAGCCATCCTAAGTGCATGTGTCAATGCAGAAACCTTAGAATGGGGTAAATTTATTCATGCTCATTGTATAAACGGCGGAACTGTTGTTGATATGCAGCTTAATAGTGCACTTATTGATATGTACTTGAAATGTGGGAGCACTGATGATGCAATTCGGGTGTTTGAAAGGATTCCTTCATTGGTTGTGGCTTTATGGAATGCAGTGATCTCAGGGTCTTCTAATTGTATGGCGGCTATAAAGCTCTTCAATGAAATGGTGCAGCAGGGCTTTTATCCGGACAATATCACGCATGTGGCTGTTCTAAGTGCATGCATGAATGGGAAGGTTCTTGGTTGGGGTAAGTACATTCATGCCCGAATTATGAGAAGCATATTGCCACCAAATCTCTTTGTCGAAAATGCACTGGTTGCCATGTATTCTCGGTGTGGAAGTTTGGAGGACTTGCATCAAGTGTTTGTTACCATGGATAGCTGGGATGAGATTTCGTGGAATACCATGATTTCAGAATGTTGTGAATACGAGGGAAACAAGGCAATCAAAATATTCCAGCAAATGTGCCAGTTGGGATTTGTGTCAACGAAGGTGACACATGTGGGTCTTCTCTGTGCATGTGCTAATGTAGGCAATTTATCTTGTGGGAAACTTGTGCATACCATTCTCATAGTAAATGAACAGGGTCTAGATATAGTAACTGGGAGTGCCATTATCGGCATGTACAATGACTGTGGAAACATAAGTGATGCATGTTCTACCTTTGATAGGTTACTCATGCAAGATGCAATTTCTTGGACCATGATAATCACAGGATATGCCAATCATGGAGATGGGGCGAAAACTCTCAAATTCTTCGCTGAAATGCAGAAAAATGCTGTAAATCTAGATTCTAGCACTTTTGTTTCTGTTTTGGCAGCATGTAGTCATGTAGGACTGGTGAATGAAGGACTTCATTCCTTCCACTCTATGATGGAAACTAATAAAATTAGACCAACAGCAGAGCATTATGCGTGCATGGTTGATCTTTTTGGCCGTTCAGGGTACTTGCATGAGGCAAAGGACTTTATTGACATGATGTCCTGCCAAGTTGATGAAGTTGTTTGGATGTCTTTTCTTGGTGCTTGTAGAATTCATGGCGATATCTGCTTAGCAGAAATTGCCATTAAAGAATTATTAGATCGATCGATTATCATGCAAACATATCTACGTTTCAAGCCATGAGATGTTATCTTGATAGACTTGGTATGGTATTGGGACCATAGGCAGTCATTTGATTTGAGGATTGTGAAGTGTAGACGAAGTCACAGAGCATTTAGAACTATTGGGGAGTTGAGAGCATGAGCAGTGGGCTAACTTTGCAGAATAGGACTGGTCAATCATCATTGGATGCAAGGTTCATCATTTTAGAGTGATGAATCCTTTACTGTTTTGTGACAACCAATCTTCTTGCCATTTTCTTTATACTGGTTTGATGCCATTTAATCTTGCTTATCAGACTTCTATGCAGCCTTGCACTTGACAAAATTGACTTACTCATGGCGCATTAAATAGTTAGCATAGGCTATTTTGGTAGATTATGTTTGTGTAAAAAGTCAGTTACATTTGTCCTGAATGTTCATGGATGGAACTAGATTGTGGACCTTTGGAAAAAGATTGGTACATGAAATGTGTACATATATATTAAGCTTTGTTAATATACGCAGCTTAAAATAATAAAAATAATCAGACAAGGAACTTTTTAAATGGGTAGTCGTTGATAACATCAGTTATCAACCGAATAGAAACATATAGGACACAGGGCTACAGCCTTCTCCGCACAGGCGAGATAACTTGCCCTCGTATTCGGCTAGATCTCCTTACTGGGGTGAGTTTCAGTATCTTTTCTGCTCCAGATCCCTGTGTCACAGCATCAGATTTATCAGTCATTTTGCTCAAAAATTTGTTATGAATTTAAAGGAATCCAATTTGTTTCAGTTGATCTTACCTCGTTGACCAGAGTCTGCTTGTAAGCTGTGAAGCTTCCATAAGGAGATGAACCATCTTCTAAACTGGCTTCACTTGCAACTATCATTTCCCCTGATTTCGTCTTTCTGCCCTGTCTTTTTCCTGCAGGAGTTGATTTAGGGTTAGGGTTGGGACTAGGACTAGGGCTACTGTCCTGGTTGCTCTGTGAGTCAAATCTTCCAGCGACTGGACTTGCAAGAAGGGCTGGGGTCTCCATAACTGAGAACTTCTTGTCTGAAACTTTTGATGCCTTGAGTTTCTGTGCAGATTGGACTTTGCATTTGTTTTTCTGATTCCTGAAGTAATTAGCCACTAGTGGATAGACCATCGCAGAAGACCCCATAATCAGCAACAATGCATAGAGTAGAGCAACCTGCCAATTTTGCAGAGGCAATATGATCATTTCATTGACCCTATTCAATTGCCTGCTTATATGACTGCCCTGTTTTAGCTCTCCCTGAATACTGTCAATTGAGTTCCCAGCTCTATCTGCAAGTAAAGATACTGATGAAGATAGCTGAGGTTTTGTAATTAAGGGTCGAGACTCATCTCTACTGACTTCTTCTCCATTCAAATGTTGATAATGAGAGCTATTTGATTGTTTGGCCATCGGATTTCTCTGTTCCTGATCCGTATTGCGAGCAGCCATGTCTACCATTTCTGTATTACTCAAGTTCCTTACAACCTCAGCAGGTGAAGATTCATCAGAGTATTGATCATCAAAACTGGTGCTAGATAGAGTAGCAAATCTGGCAATATCCTCTTCAAAACATTCCACAGTAGGAAAATTCTCTAATTCTGATAAAGAATCTATATCCTCTACTTTTGATTCATCTATAGAGTGATCCACAGTCAAATTAGTATCTTCCTTTGGAAGCTTGGTTTCACCAATAGCAATTCTATCAGGGAATCCAATGGGATAATCCTCATCGCTGAACAAGTGTTCCCCATATAAATCATAGACTGCGTCACTATTATATTCATCTTGCTCCATCATTTCAATGTATCTGAGCTGAATTTCATCATCTGTTCCAGAAACAATGGCAGACAACAGGGCATTTAGAGCTGGTGAATCAGTATTAAAAAGATTATCTGTGGCATCTTCAGGACTTCCATAAGTCGAGCCAAAAAATTCCTCGTCTGCAAGGATGTCATACTCAGAAAACCAATCCCAATCATCAAAATATGCATTCTCTTCCAATGGCAGATAATGCTGTGGAGTGCCATACATTAAGAACCAAATAGAGGATGCATACTCAGACAAGTAAGCCAAGATGTAATCTTTGGCATTCTGAAGTTTAATATATAGAGGATGAGAATGAAAAGGGCTCAGAACTTTTTCCATCCTTTCCTGCAAAGCTTCAATATCTTGCTTGTAATGCTCAGGAGCAACTTTGTCGATCCAATTTACAACAAGAGGCTTAATCTGCTGCAGATAAGCATGGCTATGTGCATACCAAATTAATGGCAAGGAATCCTGATTGCTAGAATGGGGTGCAAGAGCAGGAACTTGGACCAAAAGACAAAGAACTACACCAAACAAGGATCCAAGTATCATAGCAGAGAGCAAACCTTTTGAAATTCCATGTCTGGAACCACATTCTCGAAGATCAGCAGTCTGCATTTCTTGTGTCTTTGTATCAGGAAGAGCATCTTCATGCAATGGCACATCTACCAGATCCATGGATGCTATGCTTTCTTCCACAGTAGCATGGACCCCTAAAACATGATCTGCCATGTTGTTCTTGAAACCAGCTGTGGCAGATTCAGCAACAATTTCTTCAGTCTTTTCTTCAATGGCAGAATTATCAACAACTTCTGCAATCTTTTCTTTGTCTTGATCCACCAAATCTTCCAAACTCAAAGAAAGTTTCCTCTGTGATGGGCTGGTTTCACCAACCCTCTGATGGGGATCTGTTTCTTCAAAACTACTAAGCAGTTCTATCCTCCAGTCCGGTCTGTATCTCAAAAACTGAGGTCTAGGTGAGAGCAAATTTACCTGCGGATCGTATGGAGTCGCATTTGGATCGTTGGCACATAGTGGGCTTTCTGGCAGAATTGGAGAATCGTCAAGAATTAGTGGGAGATTTAAAGACTCGTCAGAACTTGTTGGCAGAACGGTGGAGTCTTCCGAATTAGAATTAGATGCTTCGATGGGCGAGAAAGGAGATGGTAAATCTGCCATAGCCATGCTTGGCTTTGCAAAAGCACCCTCATCTTTGTCAAAAACACAAGAAGTTCTATGCTTTGCATTTTCCAAATCCTCGAAAGACTTGTCTGCCAAAACATGAATCATTCCATCGCAGTTAGCATCGCCGAGAACATTTCGTTCGCCCAGTACCTTCTTTTCAACAGATTTTGGCTTCTTAACTGGGTTCTTTGGGGGCTTCTTGGAGCTTTTTCCTGCAGAAAAATCTCGCCCCACTTCCTTATTTTCCTTGAAATCTTCATAAGACCTTCGAAAATTTGCAAATTGCCTCATTGCCGGAGACAGCCCAGAGGGTGAAAGATCTGCAAAATGTGCATTTGTTAGATACCTAGAGCTGATAGCTTGGAGCAAGAAATGCTGCTAACTTCCTTACCATCTGCCGGATCCTCTGGCATGGCTGTGAAGAGCGGATTAACATGGCTCCAAGGTCCCAAATCTCGCCTTTGCATTTGATGAGGACCCATGGGAAAGGAGCTCCTCTTGGAGCTTAGGGGACACCCAAAATTTTGATCTGGCGAGCTGGGCATGTTGAAAACAGAGTTGCTGCCGGAATTACTAGAATGTTAAGCACCAATGACTGCCAAATTTACATTGATCGGAAATTTAGAGCATAAAGAGTAGAACTGGACGAATCACAAAATGGCGAGTAACAGAGATGGAAATCCAATTGGGGCAATTGATGCGCATTGATTCTGCAAGAAATTTTGGGCGGAGATGATGGGTATGGTTTCGATAATTTGAATGGGGAGTGCAACGGTCAGAAAATCGAGAGATCTGGACAGGGCCGTTAGGGCCTTAAATTAATTAGGCCAAATATAGTTTTATCATTTTTTTAAGCCACATGGGACATGGTCCTAATTCCATACTGGTTCCAAATCAAAATGACAAGCAAATTATAGACAAATGCTTAAGGCACTGCGAATTCCCCAATTCCATGGACTATTATCTTGGACGAAGGGATTAACCACCCTGTGAGGCTGTTATAGCCAATAAATGAGGGGTGGTTAATGGTGGATTCAAATGCAAGCTTTTTTTGGCATTGTTGGTCTTCGGCTGCCCCGTTGCTGCAAAATCATAGTTAGAATACTCGTTGATGTGTGCATGCGACTTTGGCTGCTTGGGTGAACTCTACTGCGTGGGTGATTCCTACTGAAATTAGAAGCAATTATGAAGAATATTGTACCTAACTTTAGTCCCTGATTTCATGTGAATGGTATTGCCAACCATCGTCACAGCCCTGGCCTAATTGGCGTTGAAAAGCAATTGAATCCACCATATCTAGCATAATAACAGGGGGTTATTTTTTTTATTTTTATACCTTTTTTTACATGGTTTTTCTATGATTTCATTGTTGTATCCGTGCAGGTGTACGAAACAATATTTCTAGAGTGCACTCTTTCCCCGCCGTTGATTCTGAAAAAGAAATGCAATCCTCTGCTTAAATTAATAAAATTGTTTTGGGGTTTCTAATTGTTTTAGGATTTGAATAGAAAGGCATTTCTCCGCTGGTGGAGAAAATCCAGAGATCGGGGGAGGGGGGAGGCATCTTAGAGGCAAGGTTTCAGCTATGGCACCATTTATGGCCTTCTGTTCTCAAGTTACGGCCGTCCAGTAGCGTACCATCTGACGCTAACCGCCAGACTCAGCTTATAGATTTGAACCGGGGCTTCTATTGTTAAAAGCTGGTAGGTAGGAGGTGGATACATCATAAAAATTCGAAGGGACACTACTAATGCTTGGATTGCAACAATTTTTTCTTTCTGTTCCCTTCCAATATTTAAGTTGAAGCGAGAAGGTTGGGCTAATCGTGATGATTATTCTTTGGTATTTATAGAATATACTAAAGGATTTTTTGTTCCAGAAAGTACTTCAGTTCTTGTTCGTCATGCTCCTGGAAATCCTTGCTGGCCCATCCTAACAGTTCACCAAAACAAGTAACGACTGATTCTAAACACTTTTGATTTGTGTGGTATGTGGCTCTGTGTGATTAATGCAGTGCTACATGAGTTACATGAAAATCTATGAAGGATATCTTACTCAGTCATTTGTTGCCAAATGTGTTTGCTTTTATTCAGGCAATATTATGAAGGTAGCAGCAAGTCAAAAGCAGCAGAAACAGTTATAACATAATTGGACAAACATGTATACAGCAGCATAAGATGACATAGAATGCATGCGTTGGCATCTATTGTAAGAGTTGTTAATATCCTCTACCTAACACATTTTTCTAGTGGAACCAATGTTGCAGCTTTGCAGATACTAGATAGAGTTCTCTAGAAATAAAGTGAAAGTATAAATTGACAAGCAGATTTCAACTATTGCTCAGCCATTCGCGTCGCGCATGTCAAGCAAGATTTGAATTCTTTCTTTATTTTAAGCCTATGGTCATGGTAAAACATGTATATCAAGAAGTACAAGTGTTGTTTTTCTATGCCCCAAATATATTACATGGCATTTTAAAAATGGGATAGGTTGGGCAAGGACGTTATTACTGTCAGTAAGTTGCAGCAATACCAGTTTGGCTATCTAGTTACTTTCTTGTCATGTACAATTCTGAATTTCCTGAAATAGTGCATGCTTTGGGATGATCAGTAAGTGTAAAGACAGGATTGCATTTTACCAAGATGAATTGCAAAAGCATTTTGCAATGCTAGAAAAAATTTCAGGTGCACTTCATCATCAGGTTTATCATTTTTAAGATGAAATGCAAAAGCATTTTGCAATGCTAGAAAAAAAATGCAGGTGCACTTCATCATCATGTGCACTTTATCAGGTTTATCATTTTTAAGATGAAATGCAAAAGCATTTTGCAATGCTACAAAAAAAATGTAGGTGCACTTCATCATCAATCATTGGTGCACTTTATCATTAGGTTTATCATTTATGTACATGCGATGTGCTTATAATTTTGAATTTTGGTGCCACATTCACTCATATTATCTAATGAATATATGGCACAACTTCGACAGTTGTGCACTTTGTGGACATTGGTGTTACAACTTACTAGAAACATGTGCCTGGCGATGTCAAGCATTAGTCGTGGACGTGTGAAGGCATTTATATGCATCAGGTGGTTGTGTCATTTATGTGCGCAAGGCATCCAAGGCAATATATGTTTAGGTGCAATAGATACATATGCACAAAATTTACCTTTAAAGTGTACACATAATATGAAGTTCAAACAAAATCTTTAACAAATATACTAGGTCTACACGCAAATCCAAAATATTTTTGGTGCAAATGGAGTTTATGTCCGTCAATCTCAATGGGTCCACATCATGAAGAACATGTCCCAAAGAACACTCTAGGAACGTCTGTCGGCTCGATGTGAAGTTTACTGCCGAAGCCGATAGGTATAGAAGCTCCTCCCGTCGTGCCTATGGTGGCGAACATGAATGTATAAACATGCTCTGATACCATGTCCCACATGCGTGACTCGGGTCTACCAACAACAATGTTATACTTTGTTAGAAACTCAAGGAGCTTATAATCACCAACTGCGTCATGTGGGATCGATGCCCAAGCCTTGAATCATCTCCCATCACAAACACCAATGTGTGTGATGCCTCCTAACCCGAACCAAGTTTCCCTGCATGTATACTTGGAGGGGAACTTTTTTTACTCCAACATAGCAATATGCCTGTGGGTGTTATCAACTATCGCATAACTCCCTACAATAATAAGATATCATTTTAGAAAAAGATAGTAGAAATGCATTGATAAACTTCTTAATTAAGACGATAAAATAACCTATTAAGAAGCTAATAAGCTATTGTTATGGTTACAACTAACAAATCTTACATTCACCATCCCGACAGTGTACATGAACTATTGCCCTTGGCTTAGGATTTCCAAGTTCTCGAGGTACAAAGGGTGTGTAGGGCTTCATGATCTGCACACATTCAGAAGGTCAATAAATGTTTAAGAAACATGACAATTCGTGAAAAAAAAACCCATATACATGCACTATATGGACGTCAGAATGTTAGTCAAGGACATGACACTTACCTCTATCACAAAGCATCTATATAAACCACGTTCCTTATGAACCTTGAAATTGTATTGGCGTCTTTTGAGGCATGGACATTGGATCTTTGATAGCAACCCGAATTCCTTGTCGATTTTATACCCTTGAGAATGCCATATATAATTGTCCATGCGTAAAGACAGGCGTTGGAAGATATATCCCCCACCCTATGCATTGTCTATCCTCGGGACTTGTTTATCATCGCGGGCAAAGGCCGCCGCAAAGGGAATTGCACCCTTTCAAACCGAAATGGCAAGCACAATTGGAATGCGTGATAGGAGCACCTGTTGTCACCGACATGCATGGGTTCCAAGTTACTATCTCTACCTCAATGACACGCCTTCCCAGCTTTCATATAATCAATCGTGTTCCATTGCACAGGCCCTTCTTGAATGATGTAGACCTCAACAACATGACAATCATTCCCACCTTCAAATTTAGCTGGGTAAGACATCACTTGGAGTTTGTGTATTAAGAAACTTAATGAGATATATACCGGCTTACTAGTCATATGTCACAAGGCCCCCAAAATTGAATCAGTATGACTTTTTTGTATTGATTTATTAGTAAAAACCAATTCTTAAAATCAATACACGTTTGTGGGCCAAAAAGTTTACAAACCATATCTGCTTATACAATATGATTCATCAATACAATATTATGACGTGATAAGCAAGCATTGTTCTTTGACATGGTACTAGAGCATGATAGTTGTAGTTGGTCTTTCTAACAACTTAAATTGTGTGATGTGTACAAGTGCTTAATATGTATACTTTAGTAGAACGATATTTGATCACATTTATCATCCTTAGTACGAGAACATGGTAATTTTGAGTGCTTATATTAACAGCTTAAAATATATGATGTTGTGTACTAATACTTATACATCTAGTTTATGGAAATGATATTTGATGGTATCTATCTTGTTCAATATGCGTACATGATAATTCACAATGATTGATAGTGATTATTTACTGTAATAACACAATGTAGTAAATGTAAAATACCACAATGTGGTAAATGTAATCGGTTAGATTCCACAATGTGGTAAATATAATTGGTTTAGATTTGCCAATAAAATTTAGTTTTGCATGATACCAAGTAGATAGCACAATGTATAAGATGTTTAATAGTGCTTGTTAAGTGATCTACGTTATGGAAATGTGCAATAAGTACGTCAACATGTGGGAATTGAACCCACAATTTTACCATGTGTTTTTATGATAAACCAGATCGAGCACAATCAAAATTGAGCAATTCAAAAGCCAAATTCCTTAGAAAAAAAAAATTTGAGCAATTCTAAAATCCAAACAGAAAGGGATTAGTAACAAATTGCAAAAGAACTATCCAAGATTGAACCCTTTATGCAACAAGAGATCAAAGGAAAAAAATTATCAGGAACAAGAAAAACACTGCAAGAACCAAGTAAGAATGTTGGTGAGCTTCTCAAAACTGAAGAACCTAAGCTCAAGCGTGATAACTTCTACAAATGCATGAAATAAAGCACCAATACAGTTTTCTGAATTTCATTCAAGATTACAAAAGCTTTTGTAATATAGCAAAGCTTCATTTTTTGGCATCTGCAATACAAAACTAGATTGCAACACAGACACAAAAATTCAAAAGACAAACCAATAGCACTTAAAAAGAATGATATGCCAGAAGAAAACTCAATATGTCATAGACATTGCTCGAAACAAAGGATCGAATTGGACAACATCAATGCGCTATTATCAGCAAAACAGAAATGTAAAAAAAAAATGCTCTCATCAAACTGGCGACAAACTATCAGCACGCCACAACTAGGACTAGAAGAGGTAGATGTCTGTTGCAGCAGCCCTCACAAATAAGAATTCATCTAATATGCAAAATTGCCGGTTTAAGAACTGAGGTATTCTTAATTTACAAAACATCGAACTAGAAAACAGATAGGAAGCAATAGAAACCCAGTACCTCTGTTAAAATCTATTATCAAGATCATGCTGAAGCTTTGGGGTCCAAACTCATATTGAGGTCCAAACGCATCTTCTTGTCTACAATCGGCTATCAATTATTGACAGAACTTCAAATGCTGATGACATCAGCTTCAAGACAAAAGAAACAACGGTCATAAAAAATATCAAGGAGAGAAGATTTTTTGTTAATCCGATATAAGATAAAAGAACCCCATTTTCTACATATTGCTACATATTCTAAAACGAGGTGCACTGGACTACCATAATCGTCAATCAATCCTACGCCTGCAGTCCATATGTTGGAGCCTCGACACCTCTCGTTTCCAATGATTGGGGGGCTTCTATGATTTTAAGATGTCGAATACGAGTTTGCCTAAGGTTTTGATGGTATATCGTGCCTCTATCTCTGTTTCATTTAAGCTTTTAGAATATGAAATCTGGGATTGAACCTCTACTAAAATAACTCAATGTCCTAATAAGACTACTTTAACCAATCTAACTAGTGAGCTAATGTGATTATTTTTATCTTAAATCTATGTTTTTTTTATAATAACCCATTGAATTGTTTTAGGGATATGGTCTATGGTTTCAAGAATTACCCCTCGAACCCCTGTTATTTTGCTACATATTCTAAACGAGGTGCACCCTGGACTACCATAGTCGTCGGATCTCGCCAATCCTAACGCCCGCATCGTATGTTGGAGCCTCGGACACCTCTCGTTTCCAATGATTGGGGACGCCTATGATTTTAAGATGTCGAATAATGAAGTTTGCCTAAGGTTTTGATGGTATATCGTGCCTCTATCTCGTTTCATTTAAGCTTTTAGAATATGAAATACGGGGGATTGAACCTCTACTAAAATAACTCAATGTCCTAATAAGACTACTTTAACCAATCTAACTAGTGAGCTAATGTGATTATTTTTATCTTAAATCTATGTTTTTTTTTATAATAACCCATTGAATTGTTTTTAGGATATGGTCTATGGTTTCAAGAATTACCCCTCGAAACCCCGTTATTTTTTTGCTACATATTCTAAACGGTGCACCGACTACCATAGTAAAATTAGGATCACATCAATCCTCTGACCCCAGACCGTATGTTGGAGTCTCCGACACCTCTCGTTTTCGATTATTATGCCCATTATGATTGGGGACGCCTATGATTTTAAGATGTCAATAATGAGTTTGCCCTAAGGTTTGATGGTATATCGTGCCTCTATATGGTTTCATTTAAGCTTTTAGAATATGAAATACAGGGGATTAAACCTCTACTAAAATAACTCAATGTCCTAATAAGACTACTTTAACCAATCTAACTAGTGAGCTAATGTGATTATTTTTATCTTAAATCTATGTTTTTTTTTATAATAACCCATTGAATTGTTTTAGGATATGGTCTATGCAATTATGATTGGGGACGCCCTATGATTTTTAAGATGTCGAATACGAAGTTTGCCTAAGGTTTTGATGGTATATCGTGCCTCTATATCGGTTTCATTTAAGCTTTTAGAATATGAAATATGGGGATTCGAACCTCTACTAAAATAACTCAATGTCCTAATAAGACTACTTTAACCAATCTAACTAGTAAGCTAATGTGATTATTTTTATCTTAAATCTATTTTTTTATAATAACCCATTGAATTGTTTTTAGGATATGGTCTATGGTTTCCAAGAATTACCCCTCGAACCCCCTGTTATTTTGCTACATATTCTAAACGAGGTGCACCACTGGACTACCATGGTCGTCGGATCCAAGTCAATCCTAACGGCCTGATCGTATGTTGGAGCCTCTGGACACCTCTCGTTTCCAATGATTGGGGACGCCTATGATTTTAAGATGTCGAATACGAAGTTTGCCTAAGGTTTTGATGGTATATCGTGCCTCTATACGGTTTCATTTAAGCTTTTAGAATATGAAATACGGGGATTCGAACCTCTACTAAAATAACTCAATGTCCTAATAAGACTACTTTAACCAATCTAACTAGTGAGCTAATGTGATTATTTTTTATCTTAAATCTATGTTTTTTTTTATAATAACCCATTGAATTGTTTTAGGGATATGGTCTATGGTTTCAAGAATTACCCCGAACCCCTCGCTATTTTGCTACATATTCTAAACGAGGTGCACCCCGGACTACCATAGTCGCCGGATGTCAATCCCCACGCCCGCATCGTATGTTGGAGCCTCCGACACCTCTCGCTTCCAATGATTGGGGCGCCTATGATTTTTAAGATGTCGAATCTGAAGTTTGCCTAAGGTTTTGATGGTATATCGTGCCTCTATAATGGTTTCATTTAAGCTTTTAGAATATGAAAAATGGGGATTCAACCTCTACTAAAATAACTCAATGTCCTAATAAGACTACTTTAACCAATCTAACTAGTGAGCTAATGTGATTATTTTTTATCTTAAATCTATGTTTTTTTTTATAATAACCCATTGAATTGTTTTAGGGATATGGTCTATGGTTTCAAGAATTACCCTGGAACCCCCTGTTATTTTGCTACATATTCTTACCTGGGTTAGACTCCACTGACCAAAAATCCGACGAAAGCAAACTCAACAGCTTGAAGAAAAGCTGAAGAGAGAGCCGAAGCACAACGCATCTTGAACCAAATATCTGCAAGCATTCAAAATGTGTGGAAATCGTGACTACAAATACGCTTTGAGATGAAACGGAAAACTCCATTTTGGCATCTGGAGTAACGTGTTCTGCAAGTGCCAAATCGAGAGGTGGAAGGGAATTCGAAGCAGTGGCTTGTTATTACCTCAGTGAAGCTGATGAAGAACAAAGAAGTCCAACGGATCTACAAACTACTTGAAAAATGCCATAAGATCTGAGCTCCACCGCAGGAAGAGCTCCCGGCTGCTCCAGCCAGCGCTGCATTTGGACCCACAATTTTACCATGTGTTTTTATGATAAATTAGATCGAGCACAATCAAAATTGAGCAATTCAAAAGCCAAATTCCTTAGAAAATTTTTTTTTGAGCAATTCTAAAATCCAAACAGAAAGGGATTAGTAACAAATTGCAAAAGAACTATCCAAGATTGAACCCTTTATGCAACAAGAGATCAAAGGAAAAAAATTATCAGGAACAAGAAAAACACTGCAAGAACTAAGTAAGAATGTTGGTGAGCTTCTCAAAACTGAAGAACCTAAGCTCAAGCGTGATAACTTCTACAAATGCATGAAATAAAGCACCAATACAATTTTCTGAATTTCATTCAAGATTACAAAAGCTTTTGTAATATAGCAAAGCTTCATTTTTTGGCATCTGCAATACAAAACTAGATTGCAACACAGACACAAAAATTCAAAAGACAAACCAATAGCACTTAAAAGAATGATATGCCCAGAAGAAAACTCAATATGTCATAGCCATTGCTCCAAACAAAGGATCGAATTGGACAACATCAATGCGCTATTATCAAAGAAAAACGTAAATGTAAAAAAAAATGCTCTCATCAACCGGGCGACAAACTATCAAAGACGCACACAACTAGGGACTAGAAGAGGTAGATAATACGTAAAAGACTTTATGATTCAGCCCCCTCACAAATAAGAATTCCTCTAATATGCAAAATTGCCGGTTTAAGAACCGAGGTATTCTTAATTTACAAAATGGCTCTGTTAGTCCCAGGCCTCCTGTACGGGACTATTCATGCATACGACGGACCAGGTCAAGAATAAGGATCCACAATCAGACCACGATTCACCATCAAAGGCTGTAGAAGACAACAAGTTAAGCACCACACGCAAATAAAAGTCAAAGCCCGCGTCTGTCAACAGTAGCGCCGCCGCAAGGGCTGACCCGCCACCGCCACCGCATCGGCGATGCGGATTCTAGGCACTTCAAGAGGCACCAAGATTCCTCAAGAATCGCCTCCTTCCAGGAGTACACCAGATCGATCCAGTGTCTATATTGGGCCAAAGGCCATTGTACTATATATATGAGTGCAGAGCTAGTACATGAGTTTTCCAGATGAGTTTTGAGTCTTGTCTCACTTGATTTTCTCTCGATTGACAGAGAGCTCATGTATGTTCATCATTGATATCAAGGAAGCTTATCATTTTCCTCTCATTGTTCTCTTTGTTCGCTTTTTCTTCTTTTTGTTCTCTTCTTGCAAATCAACAGGACATAGTCCGGATTCTCCCGTTAGGATCCTCGTCCTCACAGAGGGCGCCTTTGCAGATGCTCCCGAACCTGCACCCCAAAACACCGCCGCCGCGCCGGTCTGATTCGCTTTTCCTTTCACACGCTAATGTTCCGTCCGAAACTTCACGCCTGAAGAACTTCTTTCCCAGATGGCGTCTCGCTTGGAGCGTCATCAGCGACGGGAAGTTGTTCGTGATATGTATGGATCTGCTTATGACATTGAGGGAGGCCACATTCGGTCTAGGGCTCAGTCGGCGCCACCCACCCCTCGTGTCATGTCTCGCCAAATTCCCCGCCTCAAGCGTGCAAACAATGCTCACGGCCTCCATCCCTCTCATCACTATATCAAGGCTCAACCTTCTCAACCCCACTTTCATACCCCCGAACATGCCTACATCCATCATTCTTACGGCCATACGCCCTGCCTTCACAACCATCATCTCCGGGTGGCGGGGATATCCACATGTGTCTCTTTTGCACCTCCCCCGTGAATTTCCCTTCCCCACCTTTACCACCGCTCTTCCCTGTTTACAACCCACCGACCTCAAAACCAATGCTCGGGCACCTTGGTACCTCCCCGATAGTCCCCCGCCATCGGGGTCCTTCGTGCACCATGCCACCACCAACTCCACCTCAATATAATCCCTATCCAGTTTCATTGGGTCCAGCCAAGCACTTTCACCTCTACCTTTGGGGACCTTTTAAGCTGACTTATCCTACCTTTGGCAACACCTAAAGGCAAACCCTTAGACCAAAGTGCTCAGGCCCACATGGAAGAATTTGAGGCTCGGGCTGTCCTAAATGGTCATGCGCAACCTCAACTGAAATTCCACATCTTTTTTCCACCACATCGTGGCTCCTCATCAATGGCTCATGTCCAACAAAAGCCACTGGAAACAAGATTGGTCAGAAATGAGAGAACTTTTCTTTCTCACTATGGGACCACGGATGATGATCAACTTCATCTCAAACAACTTAATGACCTTCAACAAGAGCCCACGGAGTCTGCGCCAGGGATTTTGTGATCGACTTCACATTCTCGCCAAAGAAACTCAAGGAGTACCCAACCCGTGAGCCGGATCTTGGTCTGGTTTCTCCAAGGACTTCCTCCAAATTATCCGACTCATGACGGAATACCCATACCAAGACTTTGGAGTGCAGCATATCGACCTTGTCAATCACTTAGTCAATGTTTCCTCCCGTGGCGTGGCTCTTCGGGGAGCTCCCTTTCATTCCACCCCGTCATGGTTCCACAGACCGGGCTTTGTCCAACCTCAACACGCAAATCCTAGCCGCCAGATCGGATCACGGGTGCCATATCGCGCAAATATCAAGGCCACTTGGCGTAATGAGTGCAACTCCACCAATGGCCCGCCTCATTGTAAAAGATGCAACATGTGCAATCATGCCACGGAAGAGTGCACTCGCACTCATCCTACACCTTTCCGCAACAAACTGGTTTATCAAGTGCAAACAACACCTCAGCAACAATCGCAATATCAGCAGCCACCACAGCAGGCGCAACCCAATCAACTCTATCAGCAACAGGAGCAACAACGGGGACCCAACACACGTCCTCCTTTTGACCCTTCTAAAGCGGTGTTGTTATCATGTCAAGAATGGGGTCACACCACCACGGCGTGTCCTCAACTTCCACAAGTTCGTGCGACTTCCGGCACCAATCAGACCACATCGGTCCGCCTCACGGCTTATTAACTCGGATTGCCAACGGCAAACAAGGCCCGGCCCCGTTTCTTGGAAGCCACCTCGCGACGCCCAAAGAATCACGCTTATCAACCAGTTTCCCGCCAATCAACCTCGATGGATCAACAAGCACGTGGAAGAAATTTTTCGTGCTCTTAATCCTCCAGTCAAAGCCGTCAAATTGGGTTGGTTTGGTTTCACGCCAGACCAGGGCGTCACGCCCCTTAACCATTATTCCTAATGGCACGCAACCTGCTTTTGCAGTCGACACCATTCCTCATGAAGAGGAAAAAAAGGTTCACTTTGCACCGACTTGAGAAACTCATGCCGCATGTCATGCCTAAAGTTCGCCAAAGCATTTTGAACCTCATGCAGCCGCCAAGGCCGCACGCTGGCTAATGTTCATGCCACCACCGTGAGCTCAACAACGACAAGATCCACCTTCCACATCTCAACCTCCACGCCTCAGACATATCCCAATATTTCGGGCCGAGGTTGACCTACTCAAAGAAGTTGTTGCTTCGCTACCACGCGACTGGCCACCGTGGATCCAAAGCAGATCCTTTTTCTCATGTGCCTCGAACTCCAAGAGGAGCTAGCAAAAATCAAAATTCCTTAAGTTTGGCAACAATTTTGAAATTCGCCTTACGCCTCAAGGACCAGTTACCACTCCCCGACCGCTTTTTTGGGGCTGTTGCTACCTCTACACCCACGGTACATGCCACGGTGGGCAATCAACAAGTCAATCATGTTCAAATTGACGGAGGTAGCTGTCAATCTCATCACGGATAAACTCCGCAAAACAAATGGGCATCAAACAACTCTATCGTGCCCCATATGACATCAAATTGGCTAATGGCCATATCACGCGACCTCAAGGCGCCACGCCTCTTCTTCACATCAACATTGGTGATCTCCGATTCCCCTTGGAATTTGGTGTTTGGAAGGCCGAGAAGATCCGTGTGATTATGAAATGTTGGTCGTAAGTCTTTTCTCCGCCAGCCAAGAGTATCCATTACCGGGCCACGGATCGCTTAGTCATCACCGATGGTCACCTCAATGCCACCATGGACTTGGAAACATGCAAGATCATTTCCGCTGACCATGCTGAACCCTCTCTCCCACACCCCATTCCCGAGCCCGCCTGCATTCTATCATGTTCGTGCTCCACCTTCGTGGAAGTCCCCTCGCCATCCTACCCCTCAATATGCTGATCCTTGGGGAGAAATGATTCTTGATCGACCAGTCAGGCTGCTTTGTTTGACCCTTACCTGGCTCCTGCAATCAATCCAACGTTGGTTGATCACTTTTCAGATGCTGAACCTCCCCGCAGCCTCCTTTGAGATGTACACGCTTGTCATGAAGCAACCTCTCGCTGATGAAACTCAAGAACCTTTTTTTCACCACGCGAGTGCCACGATCCCGCCATGTTACAACCTCCCGTCATATTGTCCAAGACATGGAAGTTATCCCACATATTCAGACTCAAGTTGAGATTGTGGACGCCGGCAACAATCATTCCAAGATTGCTTTAAATCTTCCGACACCCTATCGCCCAGGCCATCACGCCCTTCAAAAAGTTCAAACACATTTTCGCCTAGAGCGCCAGAGACCTTCGGGAATCAACAAAACCTTTGGGGAACTCACCATTCCTACCAAATCTGATGCACGCCCCGTGATAGCAACGATAGTACCGGCCAACCCCACTACCGCGGATCGGCCAAGGCGGAAATTGACAAACTCCTTGCCGCAGTTTGATCTATGAGGTCAAACATTTTGAATGGGTGAGCCCCATCGCCATTGCATTCAAACACAATGGTAAGATCCGCAAGGCTGCGGACTCACCAAAACTCAATCGCCACGGAGCGTGATCATTTTCCACTTCCCTTCACGCACTGTGTTCGGAAGAGGTTGTCGGACATGAGATGTACCCTTCATGGATAGTTTTTTCGCTACAATCAGATCTCAATCAAAGAATCTGATCAACTCAAGACTACTTTCACCACCCCTGGGGCACTTTTTGCCTACAAGGTGGTTCCTTTGGATTATCAAACTCTCCATCCACGCTTCAACGATCATGCTCTCGCTGTTTCATGATTTTATGAAGGAAAATCCCTTCTACAAATTTTCAAGATGACTTCTCTCGCCTACGCCCATGTATTGACCATTTGGATAAATTGGAACTCGCTTTCAGAAATGTGATGAGTCCAAAGATTAGTCTCAATCCGTGAGAAATGCACCTTTAAGGCCACTTCGTGTGTTCTATTAGGGACACGAGTCGAAAGCGGTGTATCACCATGGATCCCGCCAAAATCAGTTGTGTGCTCAAGGCTCAAGCACCAGCCAATATCAAGGGAGACACGCTCTTTCCCCGGTAAGGTCAATTATTACTCTACCTTCATTCCCGGACTTGCACCATTGCAGATCCCATTCATAAACTCACGGGTGATGAATCCACCGGGCTTGGAATTCCCAGCCGATGTCGCTTCCAACAGCTTGAAGCTCTTGCTTACTCAGGCCCCCGTTCTTGTTCCTCCTCAATGGGACAAGCCCTTTCACGCCCATGTAGATGTCTCGGCTTGCTATTGGAGCTGTTCTTTCAAGAATATGATGCGCATTAATCGACAAACTAAAACGATACTCACTGAAACTCAATCATTGAAGCGAACTACTCGCCACGAGCGCGGAAGCCTTGGGTTTAATTTTCTCAGGTCCAACGCCTGGCCACTATCTTTTGGGCGTCAGATCAAATTCTTTTGTTGACCACCAAGCACTTCTTTATTTGATCAACAAATCCACGCCCACGGGCCGCATTGCTCGTTGGTCCTCCTTCAGAAGAATTTGCACCTTTTGAAATTGTTCACAAGGCGGTGCAAATCTCATGTTGTCTGGATTATCTTCACGATCCACACGGATGATCCTCCACCGAGTCTTTAGACGCTTTTTCCCCGACGCCAACTCTTTCTGGTCACGGGCAACACCACATTGGTTCCATGACTTTCAGCAAAAGATCTCCTCACAGGCGCTCTTCCACCAGAGGACGCCATGCCTCTCGCCGCTTTTTAATAATCCCGACGACATCAATTTCTCCGCGGAGGTCCTGACTACACCATGGTTGCAGGCCATCTTTACAAAAAGGGTAAGGATACCGCCCTTCTCGACGCCGGTTCTCCCTCGCGAGGTCCCGTGATATTGTTCGAGAAGCCCATGAAAGGCCTTGGTGGTCATTTTCATGGTGACACCACGCACGCAAAATCCTTCTTGCTGGTTATTTTGGCCCACGCTTCAAAGACGCCACGCCCCACGCCAAGACGCGGTGATGCTTGCCTGGCCGCGGTGGGACGCCCACGGCCCGGGGACGCTCTTCCTTGACACGGGTCGCCACGCCACTTCCCTTCAAAGAAATGGGGAATGGATTTTGTGGGACCCATCGATCCTCCTGCACGCAGCACACCCGTGCGTTGGCATTCCGGTTCTCACCGACTACGCTTACCAAATGGGCGGAAGCTTGTGCACTTCTGCACAACACCGCGGCAAGCACGTACCAAGGTCATCTATCAACAAATTATCACGCTGATTCGCTGCCCCACGGAGCTGGTCAGTGATCGTGGTGTCCATTTTATCAATCATACCATCAAGGAGCCGACGGATTATTCATCGATACATCATCACAAGAGCACACCTTACTATCCTCGGGGAACGGTTTTGGCTGAAAGCACCAACAAAACTGGGTCACCATTCTCAAGAAAATTTGTGACGCTTGACCGACCGCAAAACAAACTTCCTACTGTTCTTTGGGCTTACAATACTTGTTTCCAAAAATCGCCACTGGTCACACTCCTTTCAAATTGGTTTATGGTCAAGAAGCTCATGCCTTTTGAGTACATTCTCCCAACTCTCCGTTTTCAACTAGCTACAGCCCATAATCCGCCTTTGACTCAAAGAAAGGGTTTATCAATTGGAACAGCTTGGATGAACTTAGAAGGGATGCTTATATTCGTGTTCTTCATGGACAACAGCTTGCAAAAATTGCATTACATGATAAAGACAAAAACATTCAAAGAAGGAGATTTGGTTCTTCTTTATGATTTCGGTACAAAAAAAATTTTCCTGTAAGCTTAAGTTTCATGGCTTGGCCCCTTATCAAATTGTTCAAGTGGTGCAACCCAAATTTTTCACCGGCTAAGTTAGATGGAACTCCATTACCTACATCGGGTTAATGGCTTTCGCCCAAAACATTTCATACCACGTAAAGTGAAACTCAACAAACAGATGCTCGTTCCGGGACACAAACACAATGAGATAGTGACTAAACCAAAGGGCGGCATATTTATATTATATAGGTGGAATTTTACAAAATGTGGGCAGAGCCCAAGCTATTTTCCGCTTATGGGCAAATGCCCTATTTACAAAAACGGCTCGAGCCCTATCTACTAAGTCCTAAGGAGAACACCCTCTACTCGGTTCGGAGAGCAGGTAATACGCAGGATGTGGTACCGTTGTTTCGGTCGGTCCCAAATACAGTGCAGAATCACCTCCATCCCGCTGGTATGGGGATCGGCATGTTCTGGCCATGCCGCACACCACTCGCCCATGGCAATGCCACGACGATTGTGGCACCGCCGAGAGGTCCGAGCATACCCATTTTACAAGTAATCCACTCCGTGGCTTTTGGAAGGCATAGTGCATTTGTCATGCAAACCAGCAGTTGGAACATACCGGCGCCATGGATGTCTTTGCTTCACTCCGGTTCGCCTTATATAGCCAACCGAGGAACTCCTTGTCGACGTGGACCAATCAAAAAAAAATCGCCAACGTGTTTGTAATGCAAGGTTTTTCTAAAATGAGAATCTTTTCTCCCGCCGATATCTAGCCATGGTACCTTCTCGACACATTCGTTTTAATGATATCCCACTTCGAAGTTGCCGCATTAAATGCCATTTCTTCTTTTCATGCCCGTCAACCATTAATGTCGCCAGGCCCACCCTGTCCCATCCGATCATTCTCTCACGCCTCATCTCCACCGTTCCTTTGCTTCTCCCTTTTACCGTTTTGGGGACTTAGCCAAATTTTGCCTCTCAATCGCCTCCTTAGCATCTATCGACACTGGCACCATCAAGGTTGTTGTTTTGCCCTCATCATGCCCCCCTCTTCGCCTCCATTTTACGCTTTTAAACCTTTTTTGCTTCTGCGTCTTCCGTCCTCCGTTCTCCATTCTCGCCTTTGCATCACCGTTCTTCTTTTCAAAGCTCTTTGCTATGGCTGCCCCAAATTTCCTACACTTCAAGCTCTTTGCTCCCGGGGAACCGCTCTTTTCGAAGTTCCAAGATCTTCTTTGACGCCCACTTTTCGCGGAAGCAATTTGTTGGCCCAAATTGTGAAGTCGAATGCCGGAAGCTTTTGCATTCTCACAAATGGAACTCCCGGGCTCCAAATCCGGACCAATTGAAGCGGTTCATCGCCACATCGCCAACAGCCCGAATGGATACGCTAATGTGGTCGATGGCACCACCATTTTGTTGACCCAAAGACCTTATTTCCGAGGTATTCCATATTCCTTTGCAAACCCTTGTTTATCTTGGGCTGCCTTACGGGATCTCAATGTCACCGAAGTTTGGTGCTCACGCTTATCAGCGAACATGCATCGCTCGGGACGAATATTGATAAGACCCATGAAACTTTTGTTAAGTTTTCGTGGCGAAAGTTCTTGGGTATTCTATCAAGAACACCCATATCAATAAGCCTTTCTATAATTTGGTGATCACCGCCATCCTCCAACCACCACATTGATTGGCCCCAATTGTTGTTCTACAGCCTTCTTCAAGAGGTAGGTGGTCTTAGGGCTGCCCCCTCTTCTATCTCTGAAGTCTCAGTGGGTGGCCATCTTCAAGCCATCATCCGTCATTACTTTCCTCCAACACCTCCTAATTCTCATGATTCCACTCAGCAGTCCCTTCCTCAAACTCACCAAGTTGGCACTTCACGCCCTTCTTCTTCTGGTCATGTCAACCTTCAGCACACGCATGTCACTGTCTCCTCCTCCTCTACAGAAACCAAGCACTCTAGTTCTCACCATGTCTCCCAAACGTCACAAACAAGGCAACAGCAGGCTCCACCACCTCCGCACCCTCGCCAGCTGTTGTATCAATATCAGCAGGATGTTCAAGCTGCTGCTCTCAAGTTACAAGAATCCCAGGAAGCTCTCATGAATGGGGTTCAAACGGCCCTGGAGGCCTCAGACGCGGTTCACCGCGACCTTCAAGCTGCTACCACGCAAGTTCATACTCTGGAGACCCAGCTTCAAGACAAGCACGAGGTTTTTTTACAGGCCCGTGAGGATCTAAAGGCTGCCCAAAATCAGAATAGTCTGCTTGCCGATCAGCAGGCTCAATTGCAGACCACCATTCAGGAATTATTGGAGCAGGTCAAGGCAAGAGAGACTCTCTTGGTTGACAAGGATAAAGACATTGCCAAACACGACACGTATATCTGAACTCTCGAAATTACAACACTCAAGCCCAAGACCTTACAGCGCGTGACGCTCAAATTGCCTCTTTGGATGCTCTGACTTTCCATTAGACCTCTCAACCACATCATCCTCCAAGATGCCTTTTACGGAGGTTCGTAGAACAGAAAATTCTGATGACGCCGGAGATTGCCGTGGCTTGACTCAATGTGCCCGCGGGCAATCCTCCTCACATGCCACGACTTCGAACGGGTCCGTGACCGGTGGACTACTGTTAGAAAAAAGGAGCACGGATCCGTGACCTCCGAACAATTTTTCAAAGAAGCTATTCGGGTCTGCCCGATGAGGCTCGCACCAAACTTGAAGGCTATGTTACCATTGCTCTCAACCTGCCTGTTGACTTCCTATTCCTTCCATTATCCGATTATGTGGTTGCCAGCCGCCACCTCTTTCTTCCGAGGTGGCATACGGGTGATGGTCCTGTTGATGTTCCCCTGCAGACCGCAGATTTTCTTAGGATCGCCGGATCTTTCATTTGAAGACAAAGGTTTATTCCGCGCCCTTTTAGTCTTTGATCTCATTCTTTGTGGACGATCCGGATATGATCACCTTCGAGTTGTTCGCCCAATGGCGCATATTTTTCATGATTTCTATCCGGGCCGATACACGTGACAAATTTGAGATGGGCCACATCGTAACTTTCGAGGGTGATCCCACACTTCAATGGTTGCTTTTGGATAACAACCCCTATCTGTTCGATCATGATCGGACACATGCTCTTTCATCAAGAGTACATGCCCCGAGCTTGCTCATCATTTGCCTCTCTGGCAAGCTGATTTGCCAGAACAGATAAGGAAGTATCCGGGACATCCCGAGGATCTTCCCTTTGCACAAGTTTATATGCAAAGACCTGGTTGGTTACACTCAATGCGTGCTCTCTTCTGGATAGCAAGACAGGTCCCACGGGTTGGGATAGCCCTCCTGTAAACTCTCGGCTCGCGCTCGCTTGGGACCATTGGTGCAAAGCTCTTGATCCGCCCTTGTCCGGAATTCATTAGGGGGAGTTTCAGCAGCCCACCCCCACCGGGCATGGTCCCTCTCCTATGCTTCCCACGGGTGTCCCTCCCCCCGGGTTCCTCACCTCCTCGACATGCGTCTTCCTTTTTGGACCAAGGTCATGGATGGCCATCTTGGATGGACTCGCCTGATCTCGACGGATCTCCGGGTGGGATCCCCTGCTTTGTTCGCCGCCCAATTGGGAGGATGGTGCCACCCTTGATAACACTAGAAATTGGATCTATATTGCCAATGAGCGTGGTTGGCAACGCCGATGCTCTTCATGGTCTTGACACCTTCTTCGAATCGCCGCCACCTCACCGAGATCCTTGAGCCCACCAACAAGCTGGTTTTGTCTCGTTGCTCTCAAATGCATCATGGTCGACTCTTTAAATCGGTAGGCCCCCCATCTTTCATCGCCAATCCGAGATGCCGCGTCGGTGCCTTGGGTCTCGGCCTGCCTACTCATGGAGTGCAGTTTGTTTTCTTAAAACCCATCTTTTGCCCCTTGAAGACATGATGCGCTCTCATTTTCTCATTGATCTTTGATCACGCCCTTGGGCTCCAACACTCCTCACGCTCTTCAAATACGCCGGGATCTCATTGCACCCCACCATAATGGTGCGATCCCTCACTCGTGAGGAGGATCGCTTCCAGGACGATGGGCTTCCGGCCCTCGAGACCCTTCCTCCTTTTTCTTCACCACGTGTTATTCGTTTGGTGGGGAGTGTTAGTCTGTGCCTCACGTGCGGGACTATTCATATCTGACGGACGGTCAGAACAAAGGATCCACGATCGTACGGGTCAGCCATCAAAGGCTCGGCGAAGACCGGCGGACCCAGACCGGTCAAAGCTGCGTCCAGGAGTCAACAAGGCGCCCGCTCCGGACAAGTGAGACCCGTCACCGCCCTTGTCATCCGGCGTGATTCTAGGCACTTCAAGAGAGGCGCCACATTCCTCAAGAATCGGGCCTCCTTCCGTGGTCGGCACCGAGATCAGTCGGAGTGTCTATATTGGGCCAAAGGCCATTGTACTATATATATGAGTAGAGCTAGCACATGAGTTTTCGGATGAGTTTTGAGTCTTGTCTCACTTGGTTTTTCTCGATTGTGAGAGCTCATGTATGTTCATCATTGATATCAAGGAAGCTTATCATTTTCCTCTCATTGTTCTCTTTTGTTCTGTTTTCTTCTTCTTGTTCTCTTCTTGCAAATCCGGCGTGGTGACATAGTCCCGGATTCTCTGTTAGATCCTCGGGTCCTCAGAGGGGTTTCTTGAGGAGTTCCCTAACGGAGACCCCAAACAACATCGAACTAGAAAGCAGATGGAAGCAATAGAAACCCGGTACCCCTGTTAAAATCTATTATCAAGATTATCTTTGAAGCTTTGGGGTCCAAACTCATCTTGAGGTCCAAACGCATCTTCTTGTCTACAACGGGCTATCAATTATTGATGAGAACTTCAAATGCCGATGACATCGACTTCAAGACAAAAGAAACAATGGAGTCATAAAAAATCAAGGAGAGAAGATTTTTTTGTTAATCCGATATAAGATAGAAGAACCCCCATTTTCTTACCCGGTTAGACTCCACAGCCACAAATCCGACGAAAGCAAACTCAACAGTTGAAGAAAAACGCAGAAGAGCCGAAGCACAACGCATCTTGAACCAAATATCTGCAGGCATTCAAAATGTGTGGAAATCGCACCACAAATACCTGTTTGAGATGAAACGGAAAACTCCATTTTGGCATCTGGAGTAACGTGTTCTGCAAGTGCCAAATCGAGAGGTGGAAGGGAATTGCCAGCGTTGGGTTTGTTGTTACCTCAGTGAAGCTGATGAAGAACAAAGAAGTCCAACGGATCTACAAACTACTTGAAAAATGCCATAAGATCTGAGCTCCACCGCAGAAGAGCTCCCGCTACTCCGACCGGTAGCGATTTGGACCCACAATTTTACCATGTGTTTTATGATAAACCAGGTCGAGCACAATCAAAATTGAGCAATTCAAAAGCCAAATTCCTCCTGTACTTGTGTGATATTCCTATCTGTACATGCAAGTACTTGTGTGCATTTGAAGTTGGAAATGGGGGATATAAAAATGAAGCGAATAGAAAAGAATAGAAACGATTCGGTTAACTAAAAGAAACGATGGAAACTAAGAGAACGGTTAAAGCACAAAAAATAGTCGCAGTTGTAGAGAAGAGGAGGTCTCATTAATCATCTGTTTCGAGGTAAGTACAAAGCATTTTCTTAAAAGGGGCATAGCCATGAGGAAGCTTTACAAAAAGCGATCCACAAAGACTATTGCAACAAGTGAAAGCGGATTAAAAAAACAAATCTAAAAACTAAAAAAGGGGTAAAAGCAGTATGATCCTTAGGCGGGGGCATCCTCGACTCTATATGCGTCGTCCTCCATGGTATACATCTTCATTTCGTAAGGCGCTTTTGATGGGGGTAAGCTTCGATCAACCCATTCGAGAACCGCGTGATAGAACAAAGAGCTCCAGCCTCGATAAATTTCTCAACTTTTGATTGGAGGAACGGCAACCTTTTAGAAGGATGGCCTCTGATGAAGACACATATTCTCGACCGATTTGGCGTCGAAGGAGCGAGTACAATAAGCTGGAGCACGCCCGACTTACGTAATCTTGGTCCTCGCCATGCTCGATGTCGAGAGAGGAAGATGGCCGGAATGAAAAACTGTCCAGGAAGATGGATGGAATGAAGTTTAAGGGCAGAATTTTGGGAATCTGCGAAGGGGAAAGGATGTTTGCATGCATGCGATTTCACACCTCGGGACCCGAGCCACCCACCTTTATATTTTTGCAAATGCAAAATGTATAGGTTGATGTTCAATATATGAGACTATGCATATGACACCCTAAATGTAAAATATATAGGTTGATGTTCAATATATGAGACCCTAAATACGTTTGTCTTTGGTTGAAATATCCACATGCTTATTTTCTTAAAACAAAACAAGTTATATATAAGGTAGGTGTCTCCATTTTAGGTTGGATTGGGTCCTCGTGGTAAGAGCCCAACCCTTGCCACGAGGATCCATTCCTCTTGCAAAATGTTCCTTCACTCCACCCTCTCAAGTTCAAAACTACTGCTTCAAATGCAATTCTAAGTTTTACATCATCTAAGATTGACAAACGTATAAAATGCAATTTCAATTGCAATACATAGATGAATATGCTACTTCAAATACAATTCTAAGTTTTACATCATGGGGCTTCTTTGAACTTCATAAGATTAACAAATGTATATCATGAAACCAGGGTTTTAGGGTAAAATGTATAGAATGCGGTTCAATTGCAAAACATGTATAAACTTGGAAAGCATGTATTAAGATTAAGAAATGCATATATAGAAATGCTATAAACCCCATTAGTTTACATGATTAGTTGCTATCTTAGTTTAAGAACAAGAGTATAACCCATTTGCTTTTTACACCAAGTCTTTATTGTCACAACTTGTAAAAATAGTGTGTTGCCATGTCTTTGTTATTGATTCAACGAAACTTTCAACACATCAATCACCAAAAGGATTGAACCAGATTCTTGACAAAGGGATGGATCCATATGGAGAAGGGATTTTTTTCCACATGGACCCAAACCAATTCGCAACTCATATGAATTGCTTGTAAATGATGTCTTATTTTTTAATTGGTCATGTGGGATATATGTTGCGGACCAAATTTCGTGTTAGGGTTTGGGGTTCTTCGCAGATCTTCCGATCGGATTTGCTCGGGTCTTCGCTCCATCGATTCTTCTAAGGGAGAGGTGGCGGGTAGTCAGGAATCATTGATGCCTTTATTTGAGTGAGGCGATTTGCACCCTTGGATATCAAGAGATACCACTGCACCATATCCGAGAGGGTCGGGATGGCGTGCACGGAGATGGGCATAAAATAGAGGATCAAATTTAGCTTGGGCTGAGGCAACCACAAGCTAGCATAAAAGATGTATGTGGAAGTAACCTTTTGTGAGGCACGGGGATTTGGTGCATGTATGAAGTCCTCAGCCCTTCCACACGCTCATGAAGTTACGTCCGGATCGGTTATAAATATCAAACCTTTTTGCAAAAAAAAATCTCGGCTAATATGGATGTTGCAACCTTTTTTTTGGTTCTGGCTATTATAATTATTCATGTTCAAAGTTAATATCGTATTCATGTTATAATACTTTTGGTAAATGTCGGTTCATGTTATACTACTTTTGGAAATCAATGTAATCTTTTTCTTTTGTTGGATATTAAACGTGTTCGATTATAATACTTTTGGTAATATCGAGTTCATGTTATACTACTTTTGGAAATCAATGTAACTTTTTTTTTTGTTGGATATTGAAACGTGATGGAGTTATGTACTTGGTTCGTGTTAATATCAATTCAGTTATTTTCAGCCCATATTTAATATCACCAGTTTATTTGATACCAATTATGCATGCGAATTAAGCTTGCCTTTTAAATGAAATACACACATGATCTACAATTCTTCTGTTAACACATGTCTCACAAGTTGTATTCACCAAACTTCAGGTATAATATCTACTACGCCTCTTCGGCCTCCATGCTAACAAGCCTTGGCTAGCAAAGAGAACTTTTCAAGCCTCCTTTTTCTTTTCTTTAAGGCCTCACCAATGCCTTATGCAAAGCGTGGAGCAGCACTGTCTCGCAAACATTCTCTTCATGACAAGAAATTACTCTCCTATAGAACCATTGTGCCATCTATATGATGGATTTGACAAAGAATGTGACCCTCCACGTTGAGTCTTCTGGTTATATGCAACCTTGGCCTGCTTGTGGGACTTGTCCATACCTTGCGTGTTCCAAATTGCTAAGCTTCCATACTGCCGAGCAAACCAAGGCCCATGAGCATATATGATGTGGATGTAATGGGTGACTGTGTCTCACCCCAAGCTGGATGTATGCATATGTAAATTCCCTAACCACCACCCTAAACACGCTATTTCAGCCCTCGGTTAAATATGTCTTACGCAAAAGGGTGTTCAAATTTGTGAGGGCATTCCATATAGCCACTTTTCTCATAGTACCATTCACGCCATCTGTTTCTATCCCTTCGACCTCCACTAATTTCGGACCAAATTCATAAACACCACCCTTAGCATTCTCGGGGCTGCTCAAGAAATGCCTAGCTCTAACTCCACCAATGGATACCTTGGATTTGGGATTTGAGGCGGCTTTTCCATTAATTCACTTCTTGTGGTCTTGTTCCGTTTGACACATCCACCATGCAAGCCTGCCCGGACAATACCTTTTCAACCCGCTCAATGCCTTCTCCTCTCCTTCTCCCCTCGGATGTTCCAAACAAACACTCCAAGTGATGTATCATCTTCTCAACAATCCCCGACAAATGCATGAAGAGTGCGGATGTGCACTCTTTCTAGTGATATTGGGAGTATTGGATCAAATGTGTCATCTTTCAAGTGACGATCAGGAGGCATGTTCTGATCACATTCAAGAGTCCTCTTGGACCCTTTCTTATTCTTCTCCTTCAATGTGTAGCAGCAATAAATACAATTCCTTGTGGTCTTTTTGAGAAGAACTTATGTTATACATAGCTTTTTGTCTTGAGGTCACACAGCGCCAAATGGAAATTAACAATAAAAGAACCATGGCCTACAACACTTAATTTCTCACCATTTCCATACATACCTAGCAGCCTTGGGATATCGATACAATCTAATCAAAACCCATTTCAAAACGTTGTAGTTCTCTTTCAACACGAACATGCCCAACCACCAAGTATGGTCTTCTAATTGCACGTAAAAACAGTGCGGATCCTAATTTTCTTCTTTCTTGTTCCTTTCCTCATCATACTTGCTTTCATTGAATGCTCTGTTCATCGAGAGTTATGGATACTCTCTCGCGTTTTGTTTACGTGTGACATCTCCATCTCATCCGACTTCAAGCAAATTTCGAAGTTGCCCATTCACCTCTGCCTCATCGTATGTCATAATAAACATCCATGAAACTTAAAACCTTATCCAAATCAAACCACATGTTATTTTGGCATGCAATCCAAGAATATATCTCTCTTTACTTCTTGAGCTTTTTGGGATCTTTTCTAGTTTTTTGGCACCTTTATTGACCCCAAATCAGAATGGAGTCGCAACTTGGAAAACTTTTTTTTTTTTTAAGAAACTTGGCGGGTTTTGTATTCATATGATAAAACTTTACACAACAAAAACCACGAAGATTGGGGAAAAAGATAGGCGTTTCTCGAGAATATACTGGTAAATGAAAAAGGAAGAGTACTCATCATGGAGTTGTTCAACATCTTCTTGGGTCAACTTACTATAGGGAACAACCTTCTTCTTTGAACCAAATACTATGGGACCTTCTCCATAAACCCCACCACTATTCCACTTACGGCTCAAGCTGCCTTCATTTACCCTTTGGCCAGATTTGAATTAGTGCAAGTAGTAAATCAGTAAGATTCTTAAGACTAGTAAGATAAATTGGACCAAAACACGAATAAAAAAGAAGGACATGTAGCCAAGCAATTGCCCCCAAACCTTATGCAGAGAGAACACATTCCCATTGTAGAGGTAGCAAAGCTCCTAGCTCCCCATGCTTCTAAATCCATTAAAATCCAACTAGACCTCTCCAAGCTGACCCTAGAAGATGATCCAAAAAGATGGTGCATTGTTGGAGAAAACCTCTAGGTCATCATGCTTCTCCCTCTGGCAAAGATTCAAGAACTAATCTCCACATAACCCTTCATCGAAAAGTGAAATCCAAGGTCTCAAAACTTGAATTTCAAGATTTTTAATCCAATTTGCGACCACATAGAAAGGCACATGGAAATTCCCATATATACATAGAACATTAAAGAGAAAGTAGTAATAAATGGAATAGGCTGCCACACTATTCCGGTTGCCACCTTCTTTTATGAATCGATTCTCTCTGCCTCAGCAGCCTAACCAATCAACAATCTAGATAATAGCAGAAGGGATGTGGCTCAACCAGCGGTTATCTTGAAGCTAGTTAGGCTTAGAACAAGCCCAACCCACGGACTACTCTCGAGGCTGGTCTTTAAATTATCAACTGTAATCAAACACCAAAACATTACGCCATAATTTTCAATAGCCCGACTAATCACCACCGCCATGGCTACAAAAAGAAACAAACCCTCGGCAGCTTCCATCTACCGCCTGCTTTCGCCAAGAAGAAATGGGAAAAAGAAAAGAACTTTTTCTACGCGGTTATACATTGCATGCTCCCTAATATTTCACTTACTGAAATGTTTTTCCTCCTTTTGATTAGCTCTAAGCTGTAGGGTCTAGGGATGACAATTTTCTTTGTGTTGAATGACTTCAAAACATCATAAAATGGCTTGAACAGCAACTTGTAGCCATGCCTCTCGATCCTGCGGGTATCACAAACCTCTTGAACTTTGGATGCATCAATTTTAGAGTATATCTACAACCACATGTTCGAGCATTCTTTTAGAAGGCCAATGTTTGAAGGGTCATTTAGCAAGGAAATTATCTCCTCATTGTTAGCAATTGTTTTAACAATCTGTCCTACATTTTCCCTGACAACGTGTTCGTCATTGTGTGGCCTCTTTGTGTTTAACACATTCTTCATTGCATAAATTCTTCTCTTGGCAGCACCACACCTCATATTCAAGTTCTTATGAAGAGAGGTCCTCTTCATCCGGCCAATCTCTTCTCAGCAGCTACAAGTTTCCTCTTGAAGTCATTTGCACGATTGCTCTTTGACTCACATTCTCGTTGTGTCAATTTCAACATACAATTAGCAAGCGTTTTTGTCGACTTCCAAGCCGCAATATGTCATTTTTCATTTTATGATTGTCTTCTCTTTGTCCTTCATTTACGCTTTCCATTGACATGCTTGTTCTTGCTAAATTAGAATTCTTCATTTCGTTCATGCATGCACCTCAATAACTCGTGAATTTCAGCCAACAATTGGCCACTCTATTGCATCATGTATGCGTGCAATATCCAAGCAAACCTGATTTACCTTCACAAGCAAACTTTACTAAGGCAACCTGGGAATTAAAATCGGATGATGTCCGGTCATAGGATTTTTTGGGTTAAATCTCTCCTCTTGCCCAAAATATTTGCATGCTTTGCTCGAGTGCGCAATGCATTCTCATCTTCAAAGTCATTCCGAAATTAACATAAACTTTGTTTGTGGTTTGAGCATACTCAGGTGATGAGAGGTTAATTGTGATCACAGGCCATAACAATGGAAAAAAGCGGTTGAAGCAATAGAGTATGGACAATGCCCGGGCCATGATCCTGTTGGTTTTTATCGGGTTTGAATGTTTGAATTTGGATTTGAATTTGAATTTGAATTTGAATTTGAATTTGAATTTGAATTTCATCGTGAAAACATCAAAAGCAGTCGGATGGAGGAAGGAGCTGCGTCATGGATCGGTGGGTATGCACTGTACGGATTTTTGGATCCAAGAGATTTTGTTATGGACTGTTTGGAATTTATGCCATTGATTTTGGTTTCTGATGGGTTGGTCTATCCAAAAACAAATGTAGGCGGCCGAGGAGCTCCATTTCACGAAGAAAAGATCTCCGTACCTAATCCACCGAACTTGGCATCCACATTGGCGGTGGAGCATAAAAGGAATAAGAGATTTGAAATGGGGTGGAAAAGATATCTGCATTTGCATTATTAATGCAAAAAAATTGACCCTATATTATATTATATTTAACAAAAACATACATGGAAAATAATTTATAATTTCTTAGGGGGCCCTTTGGAGACCCCAGATTTTTCTAATGAATGTAAAGGAAAATAGGAATATTGATGAAGCACTCAATTTCACACAAGCAGAGGATCAGGATGACCTTTTTGGTGCCTCTCTTTTATCTGATAACGACAAATACAATTTCTTTTAATGGGTAACATCAGTTCTGATCCCAACAATGAGGATTTTTGCTTTTACACGTGACAACTGTTTGTTGTTCCCAATAATTCCTGAAAGACAGGTGGAATATCAAAGTTTTATAATCAAGGTATCTGGAGAATCAAAATTTTTGTGCGCTTGCACCTATCAGTCGGGATGCCTTGATTATTCTAGGTGGCATCACATCAGCACAAGTCGCTGCCACAAAAATTGCTGCAGAAAAAAATGGAGAAGTTCGTCAACAAGGATAAAATCAAGCTATCATTTGACTGCAGATTCTTTGATAAGACGTGCAAGAAGGAGCCATATATTTATATTATCCAGAAAGGACATATGGCTTACCCTACAGGAAAGAGAGACGACTTCTATCTTAAGAAGCTCCTGGAGAACTAGCTGCCCCTATTTGAAGTGGGATGTGAAAACAGGGGTAAAAACAGCAAGGACAAAACCAAGGCATGCCTGGATAACATGACATGGCTAGATCATGCTATCTGGTACATGTTCAGTAACTTGAATGACATCTACCCTAACATGTCGGTTGCTGCTCAGATGTTATTTACTAGCTGCCTCAGAACCACTTTCAAAAAGGGCATCATGGCCTATTTATCTTACCTTGATATGAGAAACACGTCCATTAGCATGACCTTGGATCTAGCTGCTGACCCCTAGGCTGACTTCAAACTAACTAGATCCAAAAGTAAGATGGTGGAGATCTGCGAGAGGACTATCAAGCCTATTTCATTTCTGAAGAATTTAGAACAAAAGGCAATACAAATAGGTTAGAAAGAAACTGAAAGTGATTCAGTGGAATGTTTGGGGTCCCCTAAAGCTGGTGAGGCTTCTGTCAATAAGGCTGCACCTCCATTCGATAAACATGCTGATACCACACAAGGACATAGGCTTAAATATTGAGGTAAATAAAGTATTTATGTGTACATGATATTTTGTTGAATCCTTCCAGAACACAGTAATATCTTCTTAAGCTAGAAATATCTATCTATATTTTGGGATACATGTTGTCTTGGTGTTCAGTAACATATTATCATAGACTTAAATGCTCTTCTATGATTGTGCCATTGCTATATGTTCAATGCACAACATAACTATCTGCTATTGCATATGATCACAACAAGCATATTGCCTAGACCTTCATGTTTATCTACTTGTATTCTTCTAAATTACATATGCAGAAGGTGTGTCTTAAAGAAAAATACACATTTTATGGTCTACATCTTCTACTGGTCTCTTCGGTATGAATAATATTGCTCTAACTACAAATGCATCTGTCTTAAGCACAATAATATGAATTGTCCATCATGAGTTCCAGATTATTTCACAACCTGACTTTAAGATTCATCCTTCTATTACATATTTGCTATGCCTGGAGCAAAGCATTAGGAAGCAAGAATTTTTTACCTGCGGGGGTATGTATTGATTTAAAGTATTAGTCCATTATGAAAGGCACTTCGGCTTATGGAATGTCTCTGACCTTGCACAAGTCTTTAGAATAGATATAAAATTTTCTAGAAAAGCAGCAGACCTCAGGTTTCTAGCATAATTGTGCAGTTGTCACTTGTGTAAAATTTTGAAAATTGGATAAAGGATCAAAGATTGTGTACCAGTCTTGAATGCTTTAATTCATTTCTTTGGATTGATAATACAGCAGAGGGATTGATCGAAGCTGATGCATGACCTAGAACACTAGATCATGCCAGGTTTTTATAGATACTTCAATTATTTGGTTTAACCAGAGTTGCATGTGACTTTTGATCCTTATCCTGTTTATTTAGCATTCATACTCCTTACTTTTGTCACTAAAAAATTGTAACTTGGATAAAGGATAAAGGATCAAAAGATGTGTACCAGTCTTGAATGCTTTTATTAAATTCTTTGGAGTGATAATACAAGAGAGATTGACCGAAGCTGATGCATGACCTAGAACACTAGGTCGGTAGGTTTTTCTCTGTCTCTCTCAGGCATCGCGAAGGTAAGTATAGCAGAATCATCGAGTAACTCTGCATAGAAAGTAAATTATGAAAGCAACAAATTGCATTGCTTGATTTGAGAAAAGACATGAATTGAAATAAGTTGGCTTACATTTTAAGTATCGGTATCCAGAGATGAGCATTTAAGCACCAAGATATTGTTATATATATTATCTTCTGTGATTGAAAAAGGGAGCAGGTGTTACATATGAATGTCTATGAATTTGACATGTATAAGTATGCCAAAACTGTACATTGAGGATATAAAAAAATGGGGTTTGGGTTTTGCATTGTGCAAGGCTTTTCTGAAGTTTCTTCGTTGGGCTCTTTTGGAAGGTTTTTGCTCAATTTTATATTCGCAAGAAAAGGAGCACCACATTGAAATGATGGCGTCCATGTATGGGAGATGAATGCGGTGACGGGATTTTCCATTTGTGAAAGAAGAGCTTAAATCACATGGTTATTTGGAAGCCACAACATTTGTTTGGAAAATCGGTGAGATTCTTACGAGTGAAGCAATTTTGTTTTCGCAAGGAAAGGAGCACCACATAGAAATGATGACGCCCACATCTGGGAGATGGGTATGGTGATGGAATTTTCCATTTGTGGAAGAAGAGCTTAAGTCACACAGATATTGGAAAGCACAGACTATTGATCAGACTGAGATTTTTATGAATGCAGCATCCTGATACTGCTTTAATTCAGTGAGGTTCAAATCCCCAGGCTTCATCTATTTTCTTTTCCATATTCACATGCTTTGCAACTGGTTGAGCTCTCAGATATGTTGCGGATGTGCTTTCAATGTCTTGCAGTTAGTCTGGCAGGTTCGCATGCATGGCATGCCTAGAAACATTCCTAGAAGTTGCAGTTACAGTGATATCATTGATCCACGTATTTGTTTCTTACTTTGTTTTTGACATGCTCACATACATGCAAAGTAATGGCAGCGAGATATATACCTCTTATGGTGAAAGGAGTTCACATTTAAAATTGATGTTTTCATGTTCATAACTTGCTGAAAGTTCATATGTGTTCTCGTGATGTGATTGTGTTCTCATTTTTCCATTTGGATACATGGCAAACCCGTGAACATCTTTAAAACGTGCAATTGCAGTCAAATGATTGCTTCATATCTTGTTTTCAATTTCAATTTGTCATGTTTCTTAATTCCAGTTCATCAAGTTCACATACATGCAGAACATCTCTTTCCAGGGATGTATGTCAGAGCCTCTTGTTCTGCCACTTATTGGAAGTTGTAACATGTTTATTTTTCATGGGCTTTAGCAGAGGCCCTGACTGTTTGCAGGGACAATACGTGAAAGTGATCTGCTATTGCACTGTTGTAAATTGACTTCAGTTTTATTGAAGCCTGATCCATCACTTTTTGTTAAATGAAATAAGACTGGGAATGGAAACCTGTTATGTTTCTATAATGATTTCTATTAGAGATTTTTTGTTATCTGTTTGACTATATCACCAAATCATAAGGCGATGTGGAAATGCCTGTTTGACCCTGTCTTATTTTTGGATGGATGACTATACTTGCAGGATATGGAATATCATGTGGTAGATTCTTTAAACTAAAGGTCCAGATTGGAGGATTATAGGAATTGGACGAGTTTGATGAGAGCACACATAACAAGGCATTTTTTAAATATATGAAGCAGCAAATGTGGCATACAATATGGTATTTGGATCAAGATTGTTTGCCTAGGTTCATTTTCATCTTTGCCATGTGGCGCATACAATTCTATTGGGTAGAATCGGTATTGAGTCTATATCATTCTCAGATCTCCGGGTTTCTAGCCGGTTAACAATCCTCTATTTCTTGACATCCTCTGCTTTTTGCCAGTTAACAATCCTCTGTTTCCAGCAGATCCAAGCTTGAATCGACCCTGTTCAGACTAAGACATGGCTAGAGCTTGAATCCATAAATCATAGATTTTTTTAACCTGTAAAACGATCAAAGCTTCTTTACCCTATTCGAAGCAAGACATGGCTATAGCTTGAATTATAGCTTTTTCACCCTGCAAAACGTCTGCATTTGTTTCATGAAAGGAGATTAAATTGTGGTACCTACAAACGAAAATCTTAACTAGAAAAGAATGCAATGAAAATCTAGCTAGAAAAGAAAACTGGTGGCAAGGCCTCAAGATCTTTAATCTAAAAACTAGGCCGATCTTTAACCTAGAAACCACCATCGCAGAATATCGATGGGGCATGTTATAGCCAATTTTAAATGGCAAAAATTCTTAAGTCCACAAAAACGCCGTAATTTTTTGGGTGAAGTATAACATGTCAAAGATGACGGATATACTACTTGATATGTCCGTATTATAACATGACGCTGCTCGATATATATATGACGCCCTAGAAACTAGCCAAAAAGTGCAGAGATGTCAAGCGAGAGCAAAGAATGCCAACAACTTAAGAAAATCTCTACCGAAATCTTAAATATAAAGAACCCTTGATTTGCTTCACAAAAACTCGAAAGCAAGAAATTATAGTGTTCTCCGCTAAAATCGCTAGAAAAAATCACTCCCCCAAATACCATATTAAATATCACTAGAACGCGGCTCTTCTATGATTGTCCAAGCAAATGCCCCGGGCCAGGCCGACTTGGCCTTTAACGTCCATATATGTGGCAACGTCCGACAACATCATAGATTGATGCTCGCAAGAATGGACATGATTTGCTTTTTGTAACTATTTTGTTGTTGATATTGTCTAATGATAATATATTAACTTTTGTATTAAATGATGGAATTTAGTAGAATAGATTAGATTTTTAAGCTCAGGTCCAAAAATAACCTAATGACATAGAAATTGTACTCAACAAAAGATAAAGGAATAAGTGTGAAAAACCAAAAAGCCTTCCCTCTATGCACGGAGGGCAAACCCAAAATTGTCTGGGGTCAACAAAAGATAAGAAGGGGCATGATTCATATTGAGTGTATTTGATAATGACCATTTTCTAGCAGTTTTGGTCATGTTCACATTAATACACATCGCTATAAATTCAACACACCACATTGGTTTATCTCTTTATTATTATCCCTAAGTTAGTATGCAATGGTTAATTTTTTTCTTTATTAAGTACATCAAGAAATTATGTAAATAAATTATAAGGACCATATATACATTTATTTAACACACTTCAATACAACATAATGTTAGGATAATGACATTTCAACAAAATTTTTTACCGGTTCACATTTTAATCTTCAAAGCACATCGTAATCTTCCTCTTAGTATGGAAAAAAATGGATCATGTCACATTTGATAAAATGTCCTTCCAACATTCAATTGAGCTAGTGTATTTAGCTCACTCCTAACGGGTTGTGCTTTTTACATGCATAATTTTCGTAGGAACATTATCAATCATGTAGCACATGTATCCGCTTATTGTCATTACAAAGTGGAACATGATACCTAGCCGGCCTAACGAGTCGGGCCGCCCTTTACATGCATAATGACCTATGTAGGAACATTATCAGTATCATAAAGCACATGTATTTGCCAATGTTGCTCAATTGGGAAAGGACTTGTCCATGGGGCAATCATTGTATGCCACGTCATTAGCGTGCCACATATTATGATTGTTGTACCTAATGGCCCGTGATCGCCATCTTTTTTATTGTCCATGTAATCATGACATGATGGACTTAAACATGGCATTGAAGTTGGACTCAAATGTGTCATCCAAGTTGGCTAATGCAATGACATTCACAGTTTAATGCCGAACGTAAGGACATGTATTAGCAAGAACCCACGATATAAAAGAAAAACCATCAACATTGCTTATTGTAGTTGGGACATGCAGACCTGATATACAAATATTATGAATGAAACGATGGAACTATCGCGTCATGTTTGTAAATTTCGAAGTTAGGACATGCAACCATGATATGGGGATGTGGACCAAATTTAGATGGATTCAAATCATGCTTAAGAGTTCTATATGATCCAACACAGTAAATGTTGCTCAAGGAGAAAAAAGGGAGGTAGATCACTCCAGGCTTGCCAAATAGAAAAGCATTGTTTCTAGTACTTTAGATCAAACTTGTACGGAGTACAGAGATACGTGTGCATTTGAGCTATGCTATTCCATTTTATCTATATACAATTTTTGCAGCAGTTTTATAATTTAAGAGAGGTTTGGGCATGCATTGCCTCAACATCATCATTGATGCATGTGCTAAGATTTGTTGCAGCAAAATGCCTGTTACCCAGGCTTGCAATTTATCCCACTAAAGGTAAGACACAAAATCTACTAAGTGACAAAAAATCCAGCTAGTTAAACATATTTTGATGAGCATAAGAAATTAAAGGTATACAAACTTTGTTTGCCACTTTTGATCTTCAGTAACCCTTTGCATCATTATGGTCGCACAAACCCTGCAAATGCATTGAGAAAACCCTTACACATAAATATTGGGATATTGGTAACTGAGACATTGGGATGGTCCAGAAATAGAAGTTTACCTTCAACTTTTAAGGGGGCTCACAGCGGCTGTTCTTCACAAATCCCTAAACCACAATGAATTACATCTCCTTTGAAGCCCTAAATGGCATGGAAAGCATTAACACGGTAAACAAATTCTCAAATAGCTATGCACCTGAAACATGAGAAAAGGGCTATCTGATGTTGCAGGATGAAGCTGATGTTGCTATTTTGGAGCTGTCAAAGAAATCATGAATGGCACACATTATGTATAACTCAAAGGAAGCACATTCAAGTCATATTAAATTCTAAAAGACCAAGAAATACATCCTTAGACATGAAAGGCTCATTGGATGTACATCTAAGAAGAACTCAAACTCGAAAAATCAAGTAACTTATGCCAAGCCATTACTATTCATAAAACCGTAAGAAAATAATAGATCGATCTATGGCAGGTGTGTAATCCATGAATGAATCAGATTGCAAATCTAGCTTCAAATGGCCTCTCATACAGACCTTAATGAACCTCAAAGGAAATGGAAAGCCGTCATGAACCAAACACTTGATACTCTATATCTGGCATGCAGCAAACTTGATCCGCTCAAAAGGAAAGCCATATTTTGATTTTGTAAAATGGTGTGAACTGAGATAATTCCTGCTTAACAAAAAGAATAGGGTACAGGTTTACCATATTTTCTCCATTAAGAGCTATGATTAACCAAATACATAATACTCTATATCTGGCATGTAGCAAACATGAACGGCTCTAAAGAAGAACCATATTCTGATTTTAAAAAATGGTGTAAACTAAGATCATTCCTCCCCAATGTAAAGGACTGTGGTATAGTTGTACCATAGTTTTTTCGACTGAGGCTAATGGGCTCCAAGTATTAAAAGCGTCGTGCCATAGCTCAACTGCAACCCGCAAAACATGAAATGAAGAATGTAAATCTTGAAAATGGTGGAGCATGCACTTGAGAGAAACCAAATTTTAATTTATATATACCGTTAGGGCTACCACCGCTTAATCGATTCGCTATCGCCATGGTGTCAGCTCGAGGCCTCTCGATTTTGATTAGCTTCTCCACATTCGAAGCTCTAAAAGAAATCAAGGAGAAGATGTTCAACAAGAAACCGGATCCCGCTACCCAAGAGAAACTTAGTTCTTCAGAGAATTACTGCATATAGATTATCAATCAGGCTATAACGCCATCCTTCAAAAAATGGCTCAAACCCTAGCCCTAAAAAACAAACCCAAGAACGCCTCAAACCCCTAGCCCGAAAAGCAACCGCTTGAAACAAAAATCTTGTTTAAAAGAACACATTCCGCCCTAAAAATTTCGCTTTTGGCCGGATTTGAATGTGTACGTCACTTGAAAAAGAGGGACACCCACCCCCAAAAACATTTTAAGTAAGGAGATATGGACCGATGGGATCCCGCCAATCAAGAGACATTCGCATAGCCGGAGAGTCACGGGCTAAGGGTCGGGGTCACATGATCATGTTGACATGATCTATATCATGTTGACATGAATGTTTCTAAAACACCGGTCACATGTTCATGCCAAATACTCTTCACTGCGCCATTCTATTCCTTCGCTGCTTGACCGACCACCCTAATGCCCGCCGATCTTTGATCTTCGCTTCTCCATGCTTTGACCGATCAATTCTGATTCCGACGTTTGCACCGTGGCCGCATGATGCCGAGATCCTCTCCCCGCACCCATTTTCCTCCTCTCGCCGCACTGCTTTTTCCTTCCTCCTTTAAGAAACAAACGTTCAAAAAAAATGTTTAGAAAATGGACGGTCAATTTTCTTTGAAAGTTGCTACGTGTCAGATATTTAGATTATGTCAACATGAACCCATCCAACCGAAGAGGAAGCCGGTGGGACGGATCCATGTTGACGGCAATCCATTCATGTCAAAAACAGACATGTGACCCTTATTTTTTGCATTTTGACGTCCTTCCATCCATGTTGACATGATCATGTGACCATTCCTAAGCTCGGGACCCACCGGTCCATGCCAGAATGTCATCACAAAAAGCCTTCACAAAAGCCTTGAAGCCATATAATTTCCCTAGCTTGGTTACCGGATTCCCACCATTTTCCGGCCGGATTTTCGAAAATCGGTTCATTGTGGAACCCTAATCGTGCTTTGGCTAACATGGCCTCGAAGGCCCTTCGACAGGGATGCTTAGATGAAGCAGTCAATGCTGCAGAGATTATGTACCAGCAAGGAATTCTCATATCCAAACAACAGGCCTCTTTTCTGCTTCAGGAGTGCAAAAAACACCATGATCTGGAATCTGGTAGGCGTTTCCAGTATTTGCTGGGCAATGTCGGTCTTGATTCTACTGCAAACCTGGCTGATCACCTTGTCCATCTATTTAGCTCTCGTGGTCATCTTATTGAAGCTAAGCAAGCATTTTACAAAGTTTCTAAACCTAGTGAATACACATGGAATGCAATTATTCAGGCACATTCCAAGCTTAGAGGAGGCAATTGTGCCCTCCATATGCATTCTAAAATGCTGCTTTCAGGTGTGATAAGTGACAAATATTCTTATCTTGCTGCTTTGAAGGCATGTATTTCAACATCAGGCCTTGAGCATGGGAGATGTATACACGAACAGGTAATTAACAATGGGTTCCAATGCGATATTACTTTAGGGAATACACTTGTTGATATGTATGCCAAATGTGGAAGCTTATTGGAATCTAGCAATCTATTTGCCAAATTGCCAACTCGTGATGTTGTAACATGGAGTGTGATGATTGCAGGATATGCCCAGCATGGTGAAACTTTTCTTGCCCTAGAATGTTTGATAAGGATGCAAGAGGAGGATACAAAGCCAAACAAAGTGACATATTTGAGCATGTTGAAAGCATGTAGCAATACAGGAGCCATAGGCTGTGGAAGATTTATTCATGGACAGTTAGTTGAATGTGGGCTTGATGTGGATATTGCCATTGGGAATGCCCTTGTTGACATGTATGCCAGATGTGGGAGTCTGGAGGAATCACAAATGGTCTTTAATAAATTGGAGAATCGTGATATTGTGTCATGGGGTGCCATAATTTCAGGATACATGCAGAACGGCAGAAATCTTGCTGCCCTTGATTGTTATAGGAAGATGGAGCAGGAGGGCACAAAGGCAGATAAAGTAACTTTTCTAAGCGTTTTGAAGGCATGTGGCAGTCTAGGAGACATCGAGCAGGGCAGGTGCATTCATGAAGAAATAATCGAAACTGGTCTTCATTTGGATGTCATTATTGGAAGTACACTTGTCGATATGTATGCCAAATTTGGAAGCCTTGAGGAATCACATATATTATTTTGTAAACTTAAGGATCGTGATTTGGTTTCATATAGTGCTATCATTGGAGGATATGCCCAACATGGTGAAGGTGTTGAAGCTATACAACTCCTCGAGCAGATGCAAATGGAAGCAATAAAACCAGATAAAGTCACATTTTTGAACATTCTAAAAGCATGTGGAAACATAGGAGCCATAGACTGGGGCAAGCTCATTCATGAACAGATTTTTAAAATGGGGCTTCAGTCAGATGTTTCTGTGGGGAACGCCCTTGTTGAGATGTATGCAAAATGTGGGCACTTGGAGGAATCTCGTGAAGTTCTTAATAGGTTGGAAAATTGTGATGTGGCGTCATGGAATTCAATGATTTCAGGGTATGCTCGGGCTGGCAATGCCCAATTGGCTGGGCAATGTTTAAAGGAAATGCAGCAACAAGGCATTACACCAGATGATACGACGTTTACTAATATTTTAGGAGCCTGCAGTCATGCAGGCCTAGTGGATGACGCTCAACACTTCATCGAGTTAATGAAAGAATATGGCTTGATGCTAAATATGTGCCAGTATAATTGCATAGTTGATCTTTTCAGTCGTGCAGGGCTTTTGAATGAGGCAGAGACTTTACTCCAGACTATGCATTCAGACTGCATTGGTTGGAAGTCTTTATTAGCTGCCTGCAAAACATATGGCAATGTGGTCCTAGGCAGGAGATGCTTTACCGAAGTTCTTAAATTAGATCCTCAGGATGCTGCTGGATATCTTCTTATGTCAGGGATATATTCAGATTCTTGCATGTGGAATGATGCTGTCAATGTAGAATTTCTCAGACATTCAACAGGTGCGTGGAAAAAACCTGCAAAGGCATGGATCGAGATCAACAACAGGGTCCATGAGTTTGTAGTTAGAGATAAAAGGCACCCGCAAAGTGAGAAAATCTATGCTATGCTGAAGAAGTTATGGATCCAAATGAAAGAGGCAGGATACATGCCTAAATTGGACTTGGTTTTGCAGCCAATGTCTGATGAGGATAAGGAAGATGCCTTATGCGGTCACTGTGAGAAGCTGGCTATAGCCTTCGGACTGCTGAGCACATCTCCACATGCAACTCTTCGGATAACCAAAAATTTACGAGTGTGTCTGGACTGCCACAATGCTAGCAAAATCATTTCCAAAATTGAACTGCGTGAGATTGTCATCATGGATGGATATCGGCTACATCACTTCAAAGATGGATTATGTTCGTGTGGGGACTATTATTAAGCAAGAAAAGAGATCCTTGCCTTCCCATTTTTGTTAGATGATGTACGATGCTAAGCACTAGCGGAGGAGTATCAATCTGCAAGGTGCAGTGGGTTGCACCTCAGTATGTTAAGGTCCCAATTGTACATTTCACTGGGATTTAGTTTGAAAATTTAAATGTTAGGATGCAGTGCATCACATGATAGCCGTTCAATCCCTCTTCTCAAATCAAAAGCGTCTGTTGCTATTGTGAGCCACCGATTTTTGGAAGATACAAACGATGCAATAAATAGCCGATCTAATTTTAATCGCCAGCATGATCACGTGATGATAGTAGTGGATGAACAAGTCTGATATCTCAAATGCATGGTACCCATATGATTGATTGGGTTTTGGGTTTTCCAGGGAGGTTTGCCTAAAAGAATGTAGAAAAAAATGAGAGCACTTAGTTTTCTTTTTCTTTTTTCCTTCTTGAATATACTAATCGCGGCATGAGTAATTAGCATGGTTAGGGTTATAATTTTGTACCTCGTTTTATGCAGTGTTAAGGTGTGTTTAGATAGTCAGATTAGGGTTATGGTGTGTTTAGATAGTCAGATTAGGGTTATGGTTTTGTGGAATGTATGTAGCTTGAACCGTGGAAATCTGATGTAACACTATGAGGGCGAGATTCCACTTACGATAACGTAAATGCAACTTATGTTGCATTCAACCCCCTAGGCCTATCCTGTGTTGCCACGTGTATATTCTTTTCCAAGAAAGTTAACTTAGGGTGAGATTTCACTACCGTGCATATCTAATATTTACGTGGCATTAAAGTCCCTCGAAAATAATTAAATTTTTACTGGGCTATCATTCAACCAACTAGGGCACTTTTTAATATTTTAATGCCACGTTATTCCCATATTGTTCAGAAAAAACATGAGACGTAAACCCAAAACGAGGGAAAGGATTCGATCAAACGTAGACGGGGCATGAATCGAAAGGCTTGGCTTAATCAAAGGCTTTTTCCTCAATGCCTCTCGTAATAGGTATGCAAGTTCTATTCTATTCTTTTCAAAGTGATTCTCTTGTGTTTTATAGTTTAGTAAATGTAATAGGGAATTCTCGTGCCATAGAAATGGTGAAATGGAAGTATTTGATACGAAACGATTGAGAACCAGTGGAGATTTGGTAAGAATCAAATGTGAACCTAGTAAACCGGCTTATCAACAATGAGGAAACAGACATGCAAAGAAGATCAAAGGCAGATCAACAACATCCGGGGATAGATGGACTATGTAGATGAGCAATTGTTTCATGGAACGCCCCATGGAGTGGGAAAAGTGGAAAGAAGAATTCTACCTGCAATTGTTATGTTCATGATTCAGCCTTTTCTATCACAATCATCCCCTTCAACTTCATATGAGAGGTATTTTCGCCCCGATAGATCCTTGTATGCAAGTGGTTCGAGGGTTTGATGGAAGAGCATTAAGAGCCTCTCCCATATTTAGTCATATGACAACTATCTACCTCACCGAAAAAGCACCTTATTGTTTTCATACAATGATAATATGTTCATGGAAGGCTTAGATTAAGTAAGAAGACTTACTATTATGTGTCAAGTATTAGGACCAATACCCGACTGTGGAAGATACTAAGATGCTAAAAGTATCCCAGCCAGATAAGAGAATTTGCATTGCTCTCTATCTCGCTTTGGCCACGGAAAATAAAATCAAAGATATTGCAGACAAGACAGTTGTTGATACACCACACCCCAAAGGGCCATCTCGCACCCTCACAGTCATAAGGATATGCTCCATGATCTATGCATAAAATGGCCTTCTCCAGAAGAATGAAAGATCTTGCATGTGAATTTGAGAAGCTAAGGGCATTCCAGGTGATGTCGAGGGCAATTGATGGGAGTCACTTGCCCATAATCGCACCTCATGACAATGCACAAGATTATTATAATCGAAAGGGATTTCATTCATTCTCTATTGCAGCTCATTGTTTCATCCAAGGGTGTGATCTGGGACTATGATGTTGGTTGGGCCATAAGATTCATGATTGAAGTCGCTTTTTGAGAGCACGCAGTTTCGTGGAAGGAGGATACAAGGTGACATCTAGGTAACTATTGCCTCGCTAGATGCAGCTTATCCGCCACGTCCGTGGATGCTTCCACCATTTAAAGGGCACAAGGACGGCTTTAAGCAAGTTAGAATACAACCGAACTATCTTCAATCGAAACATGAGAATGCCCGTGGAATGCGATTTGGTATGTTAAAATCTAGATTCAGGATTCTTTTTTGAAAAGAAATGATACAAACCTTGAGAAAGTGCCCCAGAGATAGTGGCCACTTGTCTTGTTCTCGCGATAATCTTGCATTCGCCATGGTGATAGCTTCGATCAGTCCCTGGTTAGCGAGGCAAAAATGGAACTTGAGAACGCCATTCCGTAAGAAAAGAAAACTAAAAAATTTGAGAGGCGATAAAGCGATTAAAAGTACCGAGTTTTAAAATTGCTAGGGTCGCAATTTTATGGAATTATAGAGTCGACGGTCAATTTAAACCCGCTGAGGCCCTTTGCAAGGACACTTGAAGATGATCCAAAGGAGGTTTCTATTCTGATTGGTAACGCTAACATGAATGTTTAGGAAACTTCAAGCTTAATGTCTGGGCCAGAGAAATGCATTAGCAAAAGCACTTTTGAGAAGAAAAAGATGAACTTGTGCGATACGCTTTGAAGACTGAGCAAGATTCACCATAGGGTCTGTCATCTGCTTTATTAGTCTATTAGCACTGAGAATGTGACGTTTCCAAAGATGATAACGGTCCCGTGACGTGATATCAGTCATCGCCACACGACATGCCATCCCGACCGACGCCGACGCGGTACCCAAGCTGTGTAGCACCTTAGGGGCAACTTGCAAAGTGTGTGTACATTTATTAATGTGCACATTTACCCATGTGCACATTTACCTATGTACACATTTTCCCATGTGACACACTTTATGCCACCTAGTTAATAAAGGCAGTGGGCTATACCCAATTATCCCACATGCTTAAAGGGATAATGGGAAACCGGGAACCCTAACCCCTTGTCTATTTAGGTAAAGGAAACCCTCAACTTGCTATTTTTGGCCCATAGCATTCTAGGTCTTCGCTTTGCTTGCTCCTGAGCCAAACCCACCTCCCAAACTTTTGTCTCGAGTGATCTAGCTCACCGCTTCCTTTCTAGCTTCATCTCCTAGCTCAAAGGTGAGATGGTCGAAGCCTCAGTAAGGTGAGGAGCGAGCCAAGGATCAGAGATGGTCAATTTCTAGCCTAAACCGCCTCCCGCTCATTGAATAAGCAGGTTTAGCCATTAATTGCCCATAGAAGCTATCTAGATTCTAGATATCGAGCCCCCAACTAAAGAACCTAACTCTATGATCTAGATTAGATCTTGTTTTTAGTTCTTCCGTGATATGTATGGATGATGTATCTCGCGGACTCATTGTATTGGGAAGGGGGGTAGAGGCCTTAAAGCCCGGTAGTTGATGCTCCTCTTTAGCCTCGGGGTAGCTAGCCTCTTTAGCACATCAGAATTCTACTGTACAAGAGCCACACCGGGTTGCGGTGTGAAGGGCCAGACCCGGCTCATAAGGAGGTCATGTCCTCGACTCATGAGTGATCCTCCGGTGTAAGGCCAACGGGGGACCCCAGAGACTAGGGCCTAACGGTCACAACGCGGTGGGTAAGGCATGGGCTCGACACCCGTGGAGTGATGCGTCACTTCCATTGGGGCGCGGCCCTCTAGTCACCTTGAGTCAAAGATATAGATCTCGAGGAGTGATCCCACCTGCCCATCGAACTGGGGAGATGCAACCCAGAATAGCCCCCCTTTGGCTATGCATCCGCTGGCTAACAGGTCCCAACACTTTTTCAACTCAACCTGCCAAAATAAGTGTTCATTTATTTTGCCGCTCAATCCTCTTCTCAAACCAAAAGCCGTGAGTTGCTATTAGAGCCACCGATTTTTGGAAGATACAAACGATGCAATAAATAGCCTATCTAATTTTAATCGCCTGCATGATCACGGATGATAGTAGTGGATGAACAAGTCCTATATCTCAAATGCATGGTACCCATATATGATTGATTTTCTCAGTGGGGAGGTTTGCTTAAAAAGAATAAAAAAGAATGTAGAAAAATGAGAGCACTTAGTTTTTTTTTTTCTTTTTTCCTTTCTGAATATAATGAACCGTGTAAAGTTTGCAATTTAAGGTGTATAATTAGCATGAGTAGGGTTATAATTTGTAGCTCATTTTATGCAGTGTTAAGGTGTGTTTAGATAGTCGATTAGGGTTATGGGTGTACTCCTAGATAGTCGATTAGGGTTTATGGTTTTGTGGAATGTATGTAGCTTGAACCGGGGAAATTTGATGTAACACTTAGATTCCACTTTACGATAACGTAAATGCAAACTTTATGTTGCATTCAACCCCCTAGGCCAATTCTCTCGCTAAGCCGGTATACCTCTTTTTTCCAAGAAAGTAAACTTAAATTGCATCCTCAATATTTACTCTCTGTGATTCTAAATAAATATTCCGAGTTTTAATCCGCTTTTGCATTCTATGGATATCTCCAGCTTTCATTCCGCGAAAACCAAGAAAAAGAATGTTCGATAGTTCCTAAGACCGAATGGGTTTTAAAAATTTAAAAAACTCGGAGTCTGGCCGATATGAGAACAAGGTTTGAATGGTTCAATTAAAGGGTTTGGCCACCGTGACATTAAAGTCACTAGCACTTCAAAAGCTGACTTCGTGACTCTCCTTTCCCCAAGCATCAAAGAAAAAACGGGCACTCGGAGCCGGAGTATCCGCGAAATGCTTCCAAATGGAAGAGCACTGTAAGAAAACCGCCGGGCAGCTTTCAAAACTACTTCTCAAACCAGCTTATCGACCGGGAGAGGTAAGCGATGGCAAATTGAATCAAAGCAAGCTAGAAGGCACCAACTCAAAGATCGCACCTCAAGGAGATAAATCCTCCATTAACACCCCGGTGGATAAATCCGGAGGCGGCCATGCCGCTTTGATTTGGTTGGAGGTTTGATTTAATTTGGTTGAGTAAGCTGGCCGATTTGATTCGCAACAGCGGGCCACGAAGTGCACAAAATATACTGGGGATCAAACCTCCAAAGAAATTTCGGAAGGGCAAGGTTCTACATTTTGTTGATCCACTGCCTTTCCCCTCGGGATCCCTCTCGCTTTATGCTTGCTTGTTCAATCGCCATGCTTGCTTTTCCTTCCTTGTCGCACGCTGAGATGCCACAAATAGAAACACCATCTTCAGCTTCTACACGTAACCATTGAATTAAAAAAGCCAATCCAATGGCTACCGTGATTTTCCACCAAAAAACAATTTAACCCTGAGCCTAAAAAACAATTGCGTAATCCCTAATAAATGGCATTCTAGTTTTCATTCAAAGAAAATAAAAAAAAAAGAATGGTCGAAAAATCAATAAACTTTGGCATTTGTTAGCATTTTTACAATGGATTTCAAAATAGTGCTCCTAAAGCAAGACATCCGTAACTCAAACCAAATCTATCTCCATCGGGTCCCGGATCAAGCCAGCCTTATGATAACAACAAAATGCACATACATTTTCATTCTTGTTCCATGCATAGAAGAGCTAGGGAAGAATAAAACATGCACTTGGAATATGATTCATTCTGGTAAAAACACATAGAAGCTAACATGTAGACCTGCATAAACAAACAAACAAGAAAGTGGGCGAACATTAGAGAAAGAGGCAAATACAAAGCCTTAAAGAAAGAAACAAAACATGAGAGCTCCAAAGGAGTAAAACCTACCAGAAATAACAGAAAAATCTTCCCAAAAACACAAACGCTAGTAGTAGACAATAGGCTCCGTGATCTGATAAAATATGCAAGAAACATCAAGATCTCCGTAAAAAAAGAACATCATTAAGATCATCGGGCGCCAATGGGCTACAGTCGGCGCACAACGTAGTGAAAGAAGATTGAAGATCGGCGAGCGCCAGGTAAGATTGGAAGACGCAGACTGGTGCCATGCTGATGGCCCACTCATGGCCGCTAGAAAAGAGAGGAAGAAATGGTCGACACGGCCTTGAAATGAAACGTGACATGATGCAGTGATTCTATTCGGCCGAATGCAACATGTTGCATCCACATGAAGAGAATTGCACTTTAGTGCAAATTCTCGTGGAGTCATCCCTCACGCGGATGACTCGAATTTGCACTAAAGTGCAATTCTCTTTATACGTAGTAGTACTGGGGAGATTTGCCTCAAGGGAAGCACAAAGATTGCCCGCCCCCGCAACAATACGACAATATTAACTGGATTACTAGCAAAATTGAAGAACAATTGAGAACACTGAGTCTTTTTTTCCCCTCCCTCTTTCTGAATTATATGACCATGTAAAGTTTGCACAATAGGCTTATAATTAGCATGGTTAGGTTATGATTTTGTAGCTCATTTTATATACTGTTTAGGCGTGTTTAGATGGTCAGATTAGGGTTATGGTTTTGTGGAATGCATGTAACGAGAACCGTGGAAATTTGATGCTAGCACTATGAGGGTGAGATTCCACTTATGGTAACGATAACTGGCGACAACTCTCTTTCTCAAATTTCAACTTCCACCTCCTTTTTGTAGAGCGACGACTCCATGATTACATGTGCAGCAGTGGTAGTATGAAAGAAACTAAAAATAATACCTCTAAGAATATTAAAGAGATTGAAAATAGACGTCTAAGATCATGGGTGAGGGAAATATGGGGCTTATATCAATCATTCCTTAAATCAATTCTAAGGCCCGTGACATTCCATTCAAAGGGAAGATCGAGGTGGAGAAGCCCGAGAGCACCCGCCACAGCAAGAAATCATGAGTTTGGCATTCCACTACACCAAGGAATTCTCGGGTGTGGCATCCAAAAATATGATTTAACTCCCCGCAAGATGCCCCCGAGTTTTTGTTACCACCTTCTAAGATCTGCCACATAATCAAATCAGTGTTCTTAGGAAGACTGTCGAAGTTGTAGTGGAATCTGAGTCCAAAAATTAGCGTGGAAGTTAGAATAGAAAAGCATAAGTGACAGGTTCGTAATGGAATCTGGGCCTAAAGGTCGAGGGATCACCCTTGCCATTTAATCAGAGGGTTTAAGAGTTGATTTGGTTTTAGCGGCATCATTTTCGTAATTGCTAAATGCTGTGAATGGAATCGAGAGCACCGCCAGCACGACGGGCCAATGTAAACCGGTTCGTGGTTGATTGACACACATCTAATTCCGAAAGTGGAATCTAGCCTTGAGTTTTTACATGTATTTCGTTTTTGTGGTTTTTCTCCATGTATCTAAAGTTGGATAAAGAAAGATTTGATCATGTTTCTTATTTAGAAAGTGGTTGATGGAGGCAATTACTCCGTTGGAAGACCCATTAATGCTTCCACAACCACGAACCATTATAATTACCATGGAAGTATCAAAAATCTATTTTATATGTCATTTTCCACTTCAATATCTACAAATGTCGTTCCTATTAAACATAATGTAAAATGTTATTGCCTTCTTGGTTATAGATGTATTACATTTAGACAATTGCTTTCAATGTGCAAATTCTGAATACAAGAGATGCAAAATATAAATGCCCCATGATGCATTTCGAGAAAATTATGCATTTCATGGGGAGCTTCTCAGAGACCTTCAAACATTTTAAAAAGGAAGGGAGTCTTTTATATCACAAGAACAGTGTTTTATCTTTTATATCCTTGCCGGTCCCAAATGCCAAGTGGGAAGCAGTCATCATGGATTTCATAACGGGCCTTCCACGAACAGCAAGGGGCCAGGATGCCTTAATGGAAGTGTGTCGATGAATTGTCAAAAATGGCACACTTTTTGCCATACCAAACCACAGATATAGCCCTAGATACCGCCTTGCTATTCACGAAAGAGATCTTTAGGTTGCATGTGATGCCTAAGAAAATCATCTCCGATAGAGACCCGAAGTTCATAAGCATCTTCTGGAAGGATTTCCTCAATACGATAGGGATGAAGCTATGCATGAGTACAATATATCATCCCAAACTGATGGTCAGACATAACAGACGAATAAGATTTTAGAAAATATGTTGAAAAACTATGTGTGGACTAAGCAATCAAAATGGAAGGACTGCATCTACTTGGTTGAGTTTGCATACAATAGCACCAAGCAAGAATCATCGCAGATGTTCCACTTTATGACCAATTATGACTGTGCCTCATACCCGATACTTGGCACAATCTTGTGTCGAAGGTAGAAGTCTCTCAACAATTGTTGGCAGATATGTAGGAGTTAGTGGAGGAAGTTCGAGGTTATTTATTAGCTGCAAGAAACCATCAAAAGAGTTTGGCATACAAACATAGTGGGATCTGGTAAGGGAATTTGTGTTCGAGATAGTGTGTGTGGCTCAAGAATAAAGTGAAGCATGCCAAACTGCATGATCAACAGCTTGCAAGAAACTTGCTGTAAGGTGGAAGGGACCCTTTAAAATTGTTGAAAGAGTAGGTAGCCAATCCTACAAGCTTGATCTTCCTGCCTTAAAGGTCCATATAAGTCTTCTTAAGAAGCATACACCCACTTCTGAGGAGGTATTGGAGACTCCAACTTTGTTGGAAATGACAGAGGAAGAAGCTGAGATTGTTCCTGAAAGCCTTCTTCATAAGGCATTTAAGAAGACAAGAAGGTCGCCTTCCTTATTTGATCAAGTGGAAACACTTGTTCGTGAAAGACGCAACGTGGGTATTGAAGCAATATCTAGAGAAATAATGGAGCAATTCAACGGCCAAGTCGCTTCCTATTTAGTCGACACTGGCCAATTAGGTATGTGAGTTAGCTAGCATGGTGCATAAGAGCTAGGGTAGGGAGAGTGTATACATCTGTGAGCCGTTAAGAGCATAAGTAGCTGAGCATACGATCATGGATGATGAAGGGACCATCTCAAATGTTCCCTATGCTTAAATCCACATGGACCATAATATAGTGCATGTGAGCATGGCATGCGATCGTGCGATGATGGGATCATCTGAAATATGAGGTCGTGCGTGTGGGAATGACTAGAGGTCATGTAAGATGCGATCATGGGTGATCATAGGATCATCTTAAATGTCCCCTATGCCATGATGTCGTGCGTGTGGGCATGACCAGAGGTCATGTAGGATTAGGCATGCGATCGTGTGGGCGATGATGGATCATCTTAAATGTTCTTAAACGATGATGTCGAGTGTGTGAGCATGACTAGAGGTCAAGCAAGAATAAGCATGTGATTGTGGGTGTGACATCCCCTGCTCCATCATCGATGCCCCACACATATAGAATTAGAGTTCATCCCTCCCCGTCAATTGGCCCCCTAACCGAGGCCAACTACACCATTGCGGAAGTGCATAACACGAGGCCGACTACCACCCAGCCCCCACGCATGAATCGATTTATAGTGGCACATGAGGTGTCCTCTCACATTTCTTCCCGATCCACTCTTCTACTTCGGTTTTTGAGCGGAAGAAGTACAAAATAGTGGGATTCGTATGGAATATAAATTTTGAAGTCTGTGAATATCTGTTCATTCTTGCATGTCATGGTCACCAATGTACTATGTATCTCATTGCTGGTGTTGGGGCAAGATCTGAAATATGGAGCAAGCATCTCATGTTTTGATAAACATGGGCCCCTTTGCGTGGATAGAGCAGTTGCAAAAGATTTGTAGTTGTATCTAATATTTGCCCAACAGATTATTTTTTGCACGCTTAAGGATGTTGGTTTACCTCTGCAGGTTTGTGAAGAATCTACAGAAATATGTAAACGTTGACAACCAACTAGAAGTAAAGAAAATATCCAGAAGGCCAATGCAGGTGGATGGATACTCGTGCGGGCCAGCAGTCTGTTGTTTTATAAGCAAGTTTTTGGGAGGACTATACAATGGAGTAGATATTATGGCAGAACAAGTAAGTTATATCAGTATTATTGTGCTCAAACTTTAACAAAACATGCTGATCCTTCCATTTGTGATGTAGGCAGTTGATATTTCTGATTCTGAAAATAACCTATAATAAGTCAATTTACAACTTACAACCCTGAAGCTATCTAAAAAACCAAGGCATATTCCAAGGCATATTTCAAGTTCCTAAAAACCAAGGCATATTCCAAGGCATATTTCAAGGCATATCCCAAGGCATATTCCAAGCTCCTAAAAAACCAAGATTCAATACAAGATTTACAACTTACAAGATTTCTTGTGTTCTCTATTCACTACAAGATTTACATGAATGTACATTTAAATGTAAATATAAATGTGATGTAGAGAAGCATGTCAAATAACTAAAGGTACAACTATTATGGAATATTTCAAGGCATATTCTAATGGTCTTACCTTTTGGAACTTAGGCATGTTCTAATGGTCTTATATTGCAAGGAGGGAAATACACTTAGAATTGACTGTTTGTACATGTTGCCATCACATGTATCATATTGGCATCATATACACTATGTTGGCACCACATGCTATACAGAAGGCAACACAGTTTGCATCACAAAATACACCATGTTGCCATCACATCCACCATGTTGAAGTTAGAGAAATATCCTTAGAAAAGTTGGTATACTTAGAAAGAATAGAATTACAATTATTTGTCCCCTCCCATTGCCAAATGGCAATAACAGATCCCAGAACCCATGTGTGCTCTCACATGGCACTAGCTTTGGGATAAGTTGCTCCATCGTAAAGTTTTTTGTACTTTGGTGGCAAGTCTTACATAGGTGTTTGTGTATAAACACCTTGAGCATCACTATCCCGAGAACCCATGTGTGCTCTCACATGGCGTTGGCTTTGGGATAAGTTGCTCCATCTTAAAGTTTTTGTACTTTGATGGCAAGTCTTACATAGGTGTTGTGTAAACACCTTAGAGCCGATTGACCCTCACAATTCTATTATATGCCCATATTGCATTTCAGATGTCAAAACACTTGAGCATTGCCTCTTTTTTGTCGAAGTTCAACCAAGATGGTCCCGCTTCAAGCATTATTTAACAAGACACTTTGGATTTTCAACTGTTCTCCTAGCATCCTACCGGTTGCATGGGCCCCGATAAGCGAAGGGCACATATTCTAAACGCAGGTACACCACGGACTACCACGATGCGCCGGATTCTGGCGGTCCTACGACCCAGATTGTATGTTTAGGCATGTGGGCACCTCTCGTTTCGCTTATAGTCATTTATGATTGCAGGCGCCTATGATTTTGAAATATGAAATATGATTTCGCCTAAGGTTTTGAGGGAATATCGAACCTTTATACGGCTTTGCCTAAGATTTTATAATATGAAATACATGAGCTCGAACTTCTACCAAAATAACTCAATATCCTAATAAAACTACTTTAACCAATATACCTAGTGAGCTAATATGATTATTTTTTATCTTGAATCTATGTTTTTTTTTATAACAACCCATTCAATTGTTTTAGGGATATATGGTCTATGGTTTCAGGAATTGTTATTTTTACATCGATATCAAATCCTCCCTGGAACCCCCTGTTATTTTGCTAAATATTCATCTCGGTCCGGGTTGGTTACCTGGTCAATTTGGGAGCGCCATAGGCTGCACATTTTTCAAGGCATTCTTCTGTAGCTCAGGCCGGGGATACACCTATTATATAGGGGTATGCCACTGCTGCAAGGGGTTAAAGCAAAACCCCTTGTATACGTGTTTGAATTTTTTCAAAAACCCCTTTCCGACCCACATACAAGGCCAAAATGTCCCTAAAAACCCCAAAACTACCCTAGATACGAGTATATGTAGGGTTTAAAGGGAAAACAAACCCTTTGGTCACTCATGGTTTGCACCGCCCAAAACTATGTGAACCCCCCTTGAGCCTCAAAGCTAAATGTCGTGGTTTATGATTCTTCCTCCCTCAGGGAAGAAGTGAGAGACCATATTTGGATTCAGTATCTTCAAATTAATTCTTATTATTAGTCTCCTATGTTGGAGTACATAATGCTTTAGGCTCATGCTTCGGGAGCATTGTCTTGTGCTTGCACAACTAAATGTGATTTGTACGTCTTGTAATGTTTACCTATGATTAGTAAACTTATTTTTCGTCCTTCAAACAAAAGAAATCTATAATTGGAGGCGCCTATGATTTTGAAATATAAAATACGAATTCGCCTCAGGTCTTGAGGGAATATCGAACCTCTATATGGTTTTGCCTAAGGTTTTAGAGTATGAAATATGGGGTTTTAACCCTACCAAAATAATTCAATGTCCTAATAAAACTACTTTGGCCAGTATAACTAACGAGCTAACGTATTATTTTCTATCCTGAATTTATATTTTTTTTTTCTAGAACAACCCATGGAATTGTTTTAGGAATATATGGTCTATTATTTTAGGAATTGTCATTTTTACATCCATATCAATTCCTAAAACCATTCAAAAATGACAATGTTTAAAAGCATAGACCATATATTCAAAAAATGAATTGGTTGTTATATATATATATATATATATAAAAAAAGCCATAAATTCAAGATAGAAAATAATCACGTTAGCTCACTGGTTATACTGGCCAAAACAGTCTTATTAGGATATTGAGTTATTTTGATAGAGGTTCGAGGCCCCATATTTTATATTCTAAAATCTTAGGCAAAGCCGTATAGAGATTCAATATTCCCTCAAGACCTTTCACATGCTCATGAACTACCCAAGGCTGGGGGTCATTCACTTGTGCTATTGGAGGAATAATCGAAGACATCTTCTGCCAAATAGCTCGATCCCACCTCGAAAGGAGGAACTTAGCTCTTCCCATGTCAGCAACTGCCTTTGATTATTATACCAATCAGATATCACACCTGCTGATCTCCATCGACGCTGTGTCAACGGGTGGACTGAAGTTACCAGAGGACCACCGTCCAATGGAATCAAGGCCTTGCTCTGGTGGACATTCTCTCCACTGCGTTTTTAGTCCCATTGTACTTTATAACTTTTTCTGGATAATAATGGCTCAAGTCCTTCCAAAAAAAAAACTTCAAAATCATAGGCGCCCCAAATTATAAATGACCATAAGTGAAACAAGAGGTGCCTGGGATGTTGATGCCTAAACATAAGCCTGGGCTATAGGATAGCAGAAAATAATCGTTGTAGTCCAAATGCACCTTGTTTAGAATATGTAGCACAATAACAGGGAAGTCGGGAAATGACTTATTGGTTATATTAGCCAAAGCAGTCTTATTAGGACATTGAGTTATTTTAGTATCGGGCCCCCGTATTTCATATTCTAAAATCTTAGGCAAAGCCATGTAGAGGTTTGGTATTCCCCCAAGACTTTAGGTGCCCCCAATTATAAATGACCATAAGCGAAATGGGAGGTGTTCAGATGCCCCACCATACAGCCCCTACCGTGAGAACCGACAGAGCTAACGATCAGAGTAGTCCGTGGTGCACCTCGTTTAAAATATATAGCACAATAACAGGGGGTTCTAAGGGATTTGATATGGATGTAAAAATGAATAATTTCTGAAACAATAGACCATATATTCCTAAAACATTTAAATGGGTTGTTATAAAAAAAAACATAAATTCAAGATAGAAAATAATCACGTTAGCTCATTAGTTATTTGGGCAAAGCAGTCTTATTAGGACATTGAGTTATTTTGATAGAGGTTCGAGCCCCCGTATTTCGTATTCTAAAACCTTAGGCAAAGCCGTATAGAGGTTCGATATTCCCTCAAGACCTTGGGTGAATGCATATTTCATATTTCAAAATCATAAGCGCCCCCAATTATAAATGACCATAAGCGAAACAAGAGATGCACAGAGGCCCCAACATACGGGGCCAGGCCGAGGATCGACGGATCCGATGATCGTGGTAGTCCATGGTGCACCTCATCTAGATGAGGTGTTCCTGCAACTCTTGTGTTGGAATATAAATATGCTGACTAAGCATAATGTGTGAAACAAAGAAGTTGGTTCAAAGACTTAGCACACAGTCTTTGAGAAGGTCTTTGAAATGTACGAAGGCAAACCCACTTTGTCGTGAGCGAGCAAACCTAAATGGGTCAGAATTAGTGGGCGGTGGTTAAGCGGTGAACTACTATTCTTAGTCTCACGGGTTGTATATATATTGATTATGCGTTATGTACTATGCAATGCTCAAAAAGTAGAGATTGTATTTCCTATTGCTTTTCTCAATAGAGTTATTCTTGTCTTCTATTCTATCTCTTGAGTCGATCTTGCGGGTTTGTGCTGGTTTTGCACTAGTTCTATCATGGTATCGAGGCGCTTTCTTGAGGGAAGAATAGAGCAAGCTATTGGAGAAGCATCAAATTGGATTGGCCATAGTTTCTAGGAGTTCTTTGGTTGAGATTTGGTGGTGGAAAATCTCATTTGTAGCATTGGAGAAGATTCTTGCTTTTTGGCCTGGAGGAAGTGTTTTGGGAAAGTGATTCGGATTTTCCAGCAAGTTCTGGTGTGAGATTCGAGTTTTCCAAGACCTTTTTGGCGACAAAATTCAAGATTCAACTTTTCTAGTGGGTGCTTTGTTTGGTGGCGAATTTGTTTTCTCAACCATCTTTTTGGCTGCTGAAAGCAGGAGAAATTCATGGATCCATTCAAGTTCTCACGAGAATGCAAAAGCTCACTAATAATAATTACCATGCTTGGAAGAAGTTCATGGTGAATTATTTGATATTTAGTGACATGGGGCGGTGTTTGATAAAGACTTTATCGGCACCAAGTCGTGAGATCTTTGGCGAGGATAAACCAGAAAGCTTGTGCTCTTGTCAAAATGTTGGCTGAAGAGACAATTGGTCATGAAATCAACCATTTTACTGAGTTTAAGGAGATGTGGTCTCATTTGGAGAAGTCTCTTGATAGCAAGGGTATGGCTACCCAAATGCTGATCGAACAAAATGAGACATGCCCAATTAGGTGATTTCAAAATGTCACGGCATACCTTACTCGGATGAAGCAATGGGCTTGGATTACATGGGCTGGCTTTGGTGGAGTCTTTGTCGAAAAAACGGTGATTCAAGATATCTTGGTTGGTCTTCCTCCTTAGGTATGATATTATCTCTTGAAGATCAGGTACAAGGAGAAGATTGATATAGCCAAAGTAACCATTTCTTTGCAACAAGAGGAGTTGGTGCAGAAACAAAGGGATGGGAGAGTGGACCATGCTAATTTTGTGTCTACTTCTCGGGCTGACACCAAGAAGAAGTTTGCTGATAGCAAAGGACTCTAGGAAGTCAGAAAATGTGAAGTGCGAAGGTAAGAAATCCAAGGAGTTCAAGTCTTTGGAATTGTGGTGAAAAGGGTCACTACAGTTCAAATTGTAAGAAGGAGAAGAAAAGCTCAAAGGATAGTGACACAAAAGCAACCTGTGATCAACTCTAAAGGGAGAGACAAGTGTTGTTGCATGTGCCACTTTTGATCTTTGAATATATGAATCTTGCGGCGGCGCCAGCACACCTTCAAAAGGATTGGATTTTGGACTCGGGAGCCACGGTTCATCTTCTTTGGAGATTCGGATGTGTTTTTGAACTTGAACCTCGATTTGGAGGTGATGTGAAGATGGGTGATGGATATTCTCTTCCTATCACGGAAAGGGGATTGTAGCTTTTCAATTGCATGGGCGTGATGTAGTTAGTAAGGTGAGGAATGTCATGTTTGCTCGGATTCTGATCTAATATCATGTCAACTGCTTTGAATTTGATAAAGCAGGCCATCACATTGTTCTCGGAAATGGCAAAGCCTATCTTTGGGCGAGGAATCCACTTGAAGGAATTGACTTGAAAAGTCTGCCGTTCATGGCACGATGGACTGACTGCGAGAATGGCTTGTATGTCTTTGATGGTTCGGTTCATAAGACTGAACATGGTCTTGTATGTCTTGATTTATTTGGCGAGCATCGTGGCATGCTCGTTTTGGTCATGTTGGGAGCCACTGGCGTACATGCTTTGTACAAGAACAAGATGGTTCTGGTATTCCCTCTGAAATGTGTCAAGCTTGGTGTCTTGCATGCCATCTCGGAAAGCAACCTCAGCGACCTTTTCCTGGCCGGGCTATTCATCGAGCAACTCAACCTCTTGAGCTGCTTTGCATTGATTTGTGCTATATGCACGATGTTTCACTAGGTGGAAAGAGGTATTTCTTGACCACGATTGATGATTTCAGTGGGTACACTTGGGTGTATACTTTGCCTTTGCAAATCTGAGGTGCTTGGCAAGTTCAAGGCCTTCAAAGCGGCCGGTTGAAAAAGCGAGACAGGGTTAGTAATAAAAAGTTGAGAAGTGACAATGGAGGTGAATATGTTTCTAATGCCTTTGATGAGTTTCTCATGGAAGAAGGTATTGAAAGGCAGTTAATCATTCCTTATGCTCATCCACAAAATGGTGTAGCTGAAAGGAGGAATAGATCTTTGCTTGATTTGGCAAGATCTATGATGAGTCTAGCAAGCAACTGAATCTTTTTGGGGAGGCGGTAGTGGCAGCGACATATTTGGCAAATAGGTCGCCTACTAAAAGAGTCGAGGATGTGACTCCTTATGAAGCATTTTGGAGAATGAAACGGATGTGTCTCATTTGAGGGTGTTTGGATGCTTGGCTTATGCTTCCATACCTGCTGAGAAAAGCTGAAAAAAAGTATGGGAAGTTGCATGGCGGCTTTGTCAAAGCCATCTTCATTGGGTATCGAGAAAATGGAAAGGTTACAAGTTGTATGATCCTTCCAACAAGCGGGTTATTATGGCGGTCGAGTTCGAGTTCGTTGAAGATCTTGTGTGTATGATGGCATATCTTCCGGTGATTCTCCTGCGATTCACAATGGCGGACTTGGATGTTGGAGATCGATAGCATTCTTTGGTAGACCTTTCTCTCCCTCTCTAGTGGTTTCTCGGTGAACTCACATTTGCCTGAAGTAGTGGCACGGGATGATCCCAATCCCACTCGCCCTATGGTCCATGAGCAGGTTGGTTCCTTTCACGGGGAGTCCAGCACACATGAAGGTACTGTAGCACCTGATCCAGCACCTGTTACAACACCTATTGTAGCACCTGCTATACCTCCTGTTGTTGAACCTAGGAGATCAGCACGTCTCAAGGAGAAACAAATTGTTGCAGAACCGGTTGCAGCACCTGTTGTACCTGTTGTTGAACCTAGGAGATCAGCCGCGTCGATGGAGAAGCGAGGAGAAGTCTAATGGATCATGTAACCTTGCCTTAATGGCAAGGTCCAGGATCATGTTGATCCACAAACCTTTCATGAAGCGACTAGTGATCGCGGTGGCAACATGCAATGGAAGAAGAATACTCTCAATTGCTGAAGCAAGGCACATGGGAATTGGTTGAACTCCCAGCTGATAAGCACGTTATTGGCTGTAAGTGGGTGTTTAGAACCAAATTTCATGCTGATGGGACAGTGTCAAAGCACAAAGCTAGACTTGTAGCCAAGGGTTTTGCACAGAAAAAAGGCTTAGATTATGATGAAGTCTTTGCTCCCGTAGCCAGAATGTCCACTATTAGATCAGTTATAGCTCTTGCTGCGATGAAAGGTTGGTTAATGTTTCAAATGGACATTAAAGTACGCTTTTTGAATGGTGATTTGGAGGAAGAGGTCTATATGACTCAACCTCGATTTGTTGTTCAAGGGAAGGGCGACTGGTTTGTCATTTGAAGAAAAGCATTTATGGCTTGAAGCAGGCTCCAAGATGTTGGCATGCGAAAATTAATGCTTTCTTTCTTGAGCAGGGGTTCAGCAGAAGTGCAGCAGACCCCAATCTTTATTACAAATCACATGAAGGCCGAATGTGCGTTGTGGTTTTGTATGTTGATGATTTGATCATCACGGGGAGATCTTGATGTGTTGATTTCTACATTGAAGTTGAAGTTATCTTCGTCCTTGAGATGAGTGACCTTGGCCTTATGCATTATTGTTTAGGTGTAGAAGTGTGGCGGCACTTTCGGATGGCATCTATCTTTCTCGGCAGAAATATATCAAAGAAATGTTACGGCGATGTCGTATGCAAGATTGCAAAAGGTCGTGGCAAGTCCAGCACGATCAGGCACAAGGCTTGAGCTTGATTTCGATGGTGAGGAGTGTGATCCCACACTCTATCGAGCTTGGTAGGGGCGTTGATATATCTCACGGTCACTAGACACGATATCTCTTTTTCTTGTGGGAGTCTTGAAGGCGATTCATGAGCAATCCCAGGCAGTCGCACTGGAAGGCTGCTAAAAGACTGCTGGCATATCTGAAGGGGACTTCACGGGGAAGGTCTCTTTATCGGAGGTCCTCTGATTTCCAGTGAAAGTCTTTGTTGATGCGGATCATGCTAATTGTCATGATAGCGGGGAGGTCCACAACGGGATGGTCACGTTCATAGGGCCTAACGTGCTGACTTGGTTGTCCAAAAGACACGGTCTGATGTCAATCGGCATCTGCGGAGGCAGAATTCAAAGCACTTTCGGTGTTGGGATGCGAGGAATTGTTGTGGCTTAAACATTTGTGGACAATCTGCGGTACCTCCATCCTCGGCTGTTATATTGTGTGACAACACAAGTACCATCCATCTTGCCAAGGATGCTAAGTACCACCCAAAGACAAAACACCTTGACACCCATTTGTGTTTTGTCCGTGAGCAGATCCAAATGGGATCTTCTCAACTTGTTCATTGCTCCTTCACGGGGATCGGGTTTCTTGATGGCTTTACCAAACCATTAGTTGGATCTAAGTTTGTCAATGTGAAGGAGAGCTTGGGCATGAAGAAATTGCAGCTGAAGGAGAGAAGGATTACCTTAGTTTCAGCTGATTTTCTTACGCAAAGTCGACAACATTTAAGGGAGAGTGTTGGAATATAAATATCTTTGACTAAGTTTAATGTCCGAAATGAAGATGGTTCAAGCACTTAGCACATGAGTCTTTGAGAAGGTGCTGAAATGTACGAGAGGCAGCGGCACTTTGTCGGCCTCGAAAGCGAGCAACCCTAAATGCCGTAATTAGTGGGCGGTGGTTAAACGGTAGACTACTATTCTTAGTCTCACGGTTGTATATATTGAGTGTACGTTATGTACTATGCAATGCCTCGAATCGAAGATTGTATTTCCTATTGCTTTTCTCAATAGAGTTGTTCTTGTCTTCTATTCTATCTCTTGAGTCGATCTTGCGGGTTTGTGCTGGTTTTACACTAGTTCTATCAAATGGTTTCGGCTAGATCACGGACCAGAGCTTCGGGTCATCAACATTGCTCTATGGGCAAATTGAAAACACAGTGTGATGTTGCAATTGAAAGCAGACTCCCTCTACCACTCGAATACGCTAAATACTTCAACATGGAGGTTGCAATGATGGGGTTGGGGCACCACAGAAATATGGTAGAAATTATGATAAGGAGCTTGATAAGATTGGTAGTACACAAGGCTTCAAACATTTTTCCGTTGCTCATGGAGCTTGGAGGAGGTAGCCATTAAACGACTTAAACTTTGGCAGTTAACCCCCTAACTCCCCTTGGGACTAGGCGGGTCCCCCTTATGCTCACGGATGATATCTGGACGTAAGGTCCATTTGCGTGTTTTTACTTCTTATTAATATAATATATATACTTACCTCCAAAAAAAAAGGGAGGGAATAATATGTAGCACAATAAGAGGGGTTTACTTTTATATTTTTATATGCTTTTTAATTTTAGAGCCATAGAGATGTCCATTATTTTTTTAGAATTCCAACATTCGGGACTTTAATTCTGGTCTGATCCTTCTCTTAAAAAAATTTGCTTGGCCGAATCCTAGATTAGAGCCGGCAAGGATGCAGTTATGGCATCACAGCCTGTCGGGCCTGTCTAGAGCTCTAGTTTCGTGCTTTTTCCTAACCCTCATTGTTTATTTTTACGGCTAAAAAAAATAGGGCAGGAAGCAAAAAAGCATAGGCATGCAATGCTCGAGCTCATCCATTTTAGGGCTGGAGCATTTTAGGATTCGATTGGAGGACGTCAGATAGTGGAAGGGCGAGCCAGATTTGCTATTTCTATTACTTCTGCCGGATTTGTTGTTGCTTGAGGATCTAACAAGTTGAATTGTTGTAACATTTTTTGGCCATGGGATAGATTCATGGAAGCAAAGATTGGATTCTCCAGAAGATTGGGTGATTCTGGCATTCTTGTACTGGCTGGATTAAGAACTTGTGGCAGGCTAATAATCACAGAAGCTCCATTTGTTTCTAACGTTACTTAAAATTGTACCTCTGCAGCAGTTGAAACATGGCCTTTTTTATCTCTTGGACCATTTGCTTCTTTTTAATCAAGTCTTAACACTTCAATTCTGTCATATTGGGTTGAATTATTAGCCCACGAATCGCCCTTAGCTAAAATACCTTCAGATTGTGGCTTCTTGAAAATTGAAACAGGACTTCCTTCATACCTTTCCCCAATTCCTCCATCATTTTTCCTCTAATTAAAATGCGCTAATATATGCGGATAATGTGGACCTCCTAGCTTACACTTCAGCAAATATGCAGCACCATCTCGATGTCCTGGACACTTTTTGCCATGCGAGAGACATACGCGTCAACTTGATCAAGACTAAGGTGGTTTTCATATCATCCTCATATGAGTCAAGGGCACCCTCCTTCAGTTACCGCGGGCGAAATGTGGAAGTGGCACCCACCTACAAATATTTGGGATTAGAGTTTTCTTCTATTATGCACTGGAACACTTCCATTCGGCTATGAGCGACATCAGGTTGGAAGGCATTATATGCAATCTAGAACAACAGTCACCGAGCAGATCTGTATGATTGAGCCCATCAGTTGCATCAGTTCAGGGTCTTAGTGGAGCCCGTCCTTCTATATAGGGTCGAAGTCTGGAGCACAGTGATGTCCCTCGCTACCTGGAATGACTTGGAGCAGGTGTAGAAATCCTTCTTAGTACAGGCATTGGTGGTGGAGTCCATGATCCCATATCAAATCCTGCTTCTGGTCGTTTCTTGTCTTTTCAGAGGGCAGCTCTTGATCGCCACATTGTCTACTTTCAGAAGGTGGTCAATATGGACGATGCTCTTCTCTATAACCCGGTTTACACCATGGCAATGGGATCGCACCACCTCAAAATCTACTAGAGCCTTTGCGTGGAAGGAAAAATCTTATGGGTTTTTCCAGTAAGTCTTTGACAAATTTTCTGACAAAAACATTGACGCAAAAAACTGACGAAAATTTCTGACGAAAAAATTGACGAAAACTTTGATGCATAAATTTGCTGACGAAAAATATGACAAAAAATGTGACGCAAAATCTAACAAAAAATCTGACGAATAATTTTGACGATTAATCTGATGCAAAGTCTGACGAATAATGTGACGACTACTTCTGACGAATGTTTGACAAATATTCTGAAGATTGTTTTTATCATTATGTTCATCAAAATATCCTGTCAGAATATCAGACATGACATTTTCTTAGCTTGAGATCAACATTACAGGGGAGGCTAACCCTCCCCTCTCGGGGATCATGGCAAAATAACCCTCTCGGGTTGTCGGCCTCAAGGGTTATTTGCCATAATCCGGGGAAGGGATTAGCCTCATCTTCTTAATATCTACAGAATCCAGATCTCCGGATTTAGGGATTTTGACTGGCCATAGAACTGCTGGCCTCAGAATCTTTAGTTGTTGTGAAGTTTGAATAGATAAGTTGGTTGTCCACCTTAAGAGCTCAAAAATAATAATAATGGCTTGTTCATAAGATCTTATTTGTACTTAAAAAGGCTGGTTGTGAAATGTTTAATGATGTGGCCTGTGGGTTAAAAATAGATTGAGATCAAAATAAGGTATGGATTTACTTTTGCCATTCAACCTTGTGCAATACTGGTATTTTGAGCGAAATTATGACTATGCTTTTGTTGTAACACCTATTCAAAACAATTCTACCAAATAGAAATCAGTCAATGATATGAATTTCAGAGAGCTTTATAGATATGATAGAGCTTATTGGCTATTATGCTTCGAAAAAATATGGAAGCCCCGGCGCAACTTCGAATAGGTGGAAGCTTGGGCTCAACTTCGAATTTTGGGGAAGCAACTATATGAAATATTCAGCTGCAAGCTCATGATACTTGGTGGATAAAAATCAGGTCAGATAAGACCATGTGATCCAGGTTTTGTACTGGTGATCAAGGTGGAAGTTGGGCCTTTATTTTTAAGTGAGGATTAATAAAATGATGCCACGTGGCATCCATGGAAATTGGCTTCCACATTCTGGCAACATCAATAACAGGTTTTCCAGAAATCAATGACGAATTTACACAACCCATTCCTATGAAAAATAAGTTAAGATAACTTCAATATTAACCTTTATCAACTAATGATGTCTAGCAAAAATTCATATCAATAATGCTTTGAATAATTTTCTAGAGGTTGAATACTTGGACAACTATCAGCATATGAATTCAAATCATTTTCTCAACAATCTAGAACTCCTTCTATATACAGTTGTTCTTAGAACAAAAGGAATATATGATAAAGCAATGCAAAATAAGCAAATAATTCAAGTTAAACCTTCAGCAATAATGAAATCATATGGTATTGACCATTTTACTGTAGCAGTGCTGACCATGTATTACCTTATCTCCGACCTCTTCAATCTATAAAAACCCAGTGTCGATTAGCAATGCATGCTTCTTGTTAATTTATTTAGAGAGTTCCGGCGGTTCTGGAACCACTGGACTTTCTAGATCCGACCTCCATGGAGCAGTTTCAGTATTCAAATATATTTTGGCTTTTCCTCATTTGACCGCATTCCTCATAAATAGATTACTATTTACAATCAAGGAAATTCATAAGTTAACCCTTTCAATGGTTAAGGCCTCCATCATGTTTATTGCCTAGGTCAACTTCAATGGTTAAGAACTCCATCATGTTTTTACTTAGGAAGGAAGGAAGGAAGAAACTTTTGCGTCCACGGAGCCCAATCGGGCTATGGGACCACAAGTACAAGACGGGCCGAAGTCCCTTACCAGAACATGGGCCGAAGCCCTTACAAACTCAATAAAACATAATCACCCGGCCCAGTTAAAAACCACACAGGGAAAAAGCATTGCCGGGATGACTACATATCAAAAATCCATGCTATTGCAAGAAGCAGCAACAAGCATGTCTCCAACAAAGCAGAACCGCCAAAGCGCCTAAAGGCAGTAACCTCTTTCGGTGGGTGGGGGCTGGCGAACACGCCTGCGGCGCTAAGTCTCCATCTTCTCGCTAAAACCCGGGGCAAATAGATCTTTGGTGCAAAAAGATCAGTCTTGACCCAACGGCGGAGCTCGATCAAACCACTAGACCATAAGGCGCCACCGGGGAGCAGGTCAATTCCCTAAACCCACTGAGGCATTTACACAGGAAGGCGGCAGTGACCACAGAAGTGCCGTGACGGAAAACAGCGCCTCAATAGGCCCAGAACACCAATAACCCGGTAGCGCGGGGAAGGCGAGGCGCTCGAGGAAAAGCAGTCGGGAAGTCGGCCGAGGGAGGTGCACCAGCAAGCGCAGCGCCACCCATCTGCTGCACCTCCCGAGGCGCCACCCGCTGCTGATAGGCATATGACGCCAGTAGCCTCGGTAGCGCCAGTCATTTCGGGCGGTAGGGAAGTAAAAGCGCATAAACACCTATGCTTCATAGATGTTACAAATAATTTGCATCAACCTATAACTTGGAGATAATTTGTATCAACCTGTAACTTGCAATGCTATCTTTTACAATCATTATGATATGAATATTGCTCACATTCCCCTTCCATATCATAATGTTGTAATCCTCCACAATTTATTTCAATACTAACTTATTGAACCTTTTCTTTGTTAGGTCCCTTTGTTAATCGTCGCCATTGTTCTTGATCTAATATCTTCGCATACATATCAACTATTTTTCAACCATGTCTCTGATAAAATGAATTTCCATTTCAATGTGTTTTGTCCTCTAATGGCAGATAGAGTTTTTTGTCATTGCAATATAACTTAAATTATCACAAAAAAGTGGTGCACCTTTTGATTGTGTAACTCCAACCTCGTTTAGAGATCTCCTTGTCCACACAATTTCCTTTACAGCAAGTGTAGTGGCAGCGTACTCGGATTCTGCAGTTGATAGTGCGATTGAAGTTTGTTTTTTGCCTCTCCAGCTAATTCAGAATCTGACCAAATAAAAAGTACAATTGGAGTTAAACAAGGCTGCCCATGCTCTTCCGCTCTTTTTGCTTTATTTATTGATGAACTTGAATGTTGTGACGAGATTAAGTGGCATGGGAGCATAAATTTGCAAATATATACTGCGATTGCTAATGCTTGCAAAATGCAAGTGGATTACAAAGACACTTAGGCATGTTTGAGTCCTTTTGCTCCACGAAGCAAATGCAAATCAATGTAAATAAACCAAAAATTATAGTGTTCGGTGGCAAGGATTGCACTATGTTTACAGTGGGTGGTGTCCTTTACAAAAGATAACAAAATATAAATATCATGAGAATGATATGACAAGTAATTATAGGTTGACAAGGGCTTCCCAATAAGATGGTTCAAGAGGATTGTGGATCATTTATGGCATGATATACATTCGAAATCAAGAAGAAGAGTTTAAGTGAAACTAGTTATGTTGTATGATAGCACAGTTTGGGGACCTGGATTATCTCAAAATTTTTGGAATGCCATTTGAGATGTGTGAAAGTGTTTCTTGTTTGAGTGAGCTTCGTGCAAAGCCACAAACACCATATTACATTATGTTAGCTTAAGCAGGGCATATTAACCTTGGAGGTGAAGCATTATATTGAACAATAACCCATGTTAACATGGTTCTTACAATGGAAGAGAAACATATGACAATATCAGAGTTGAATCTAAGTATACATGGTCGGACTTTAAGAAAGCTATTAAAAATGCTTGCTCATAAATCGGGTCCTTATTTAGATGTTTGGATCGATCATCCGAGACATTATAGATTTATTTAACCTCATGGACAATTTTAACATTTCAAGCGCTATGGATTGATATACTCTCCTCCTCTCTCCCCTTCCCTCCCCCTCCCTCCCCTCCCCCTTCTTCCCCCCCCCCCCCCCTCCCTCCCTCCCTCTCTCGAATAGGGCTTCAAAGGCGATTTATGTTCTTGGAAAAATTCTAGATTCTGATCATCTTCCTTTCATATTTAAATTGAATGCCAATCTTGTGAAACGCCGCCCATTGTCTCTCCTTGGTTTCAAGATACATGTAATTTGGATTGCGTAGGAGAAGCCATACCCATATTTACATTTAAAGGTGTACAAATAATCTTCGAAAATCATACATGTGATTTAAAAGCTATGTTAATTGAGCTTTTTAAATGGGAACAAGACAAGCTTTGTGGCCTTTTGGTAAATTTATGAAATGAAGCACTCTTAAAAAGGATATTTTCCTAAAAAATAATACGAATAGGGTGCATAAGTAGTGATAAGGATGACATCAAAAAATATAAAACCATTCTAGTGAGCAATGCATTTGCTAAATTATTTGCCGCAATGCTTGAACATAAGATTGCAGATGAATAGGACAAGCGAGTTTTCGTACGAATCACTCTACCTTGGACCACCTAGTTACTTTAAGGGTGCTCATGGAAGGAGCGAAGGGGTGCATGTAATAAGGATTTTTTGGCCATTTATAAATTTAACTAAAAGCTTTGATAGAATCGAATTGAGTTGAATAGATTTTTTATCGTCCACGTAAAACCAATAGGCCTCGATTGAATCGTATACATCGTGATAAGATGCGAGTGGTTGCAAGTTCCTATACAATTGAGAAAAGCAGTTGCTTATGTTTAAAATCAAGTTCTCGTTGAGCTTTCTTTCACCACCTAGCATGAGTACATATCTAGATGTTGATTTACGTTCATCTAGATCTCCACACCAATCTGCATCACAATATGTCTTTAAAATTAAGTCTTGAGAATCATACACTATGCCAACATCTTTAGTTCCTTTTAGGTATCTCAGAACCTTTTTTGCAGCTAGCCAATGGCCCTTTCCAGGATTATGATTGTACCTGCTAAGCACATTAGCTATAAAAGCAATGTCAGGTCTTGTATTATTAGCAATATACAAAAGGCTTCCCACCAATGCTCTATATGGTATTTCCATCATCTCTTCTTGCTCCTGCTTTGTTTTAAGACATATTCTTTGAAATTCTTGCTCCTGTTGGTGTGTTTGTTGAGTTACACTCCTGCATATTAAATCTGCTCAAGACTGAATTAATATATTTACTTTGTGACAAGGTGATTATCCTTTTATTCATGTCATGAGATACCTCAATTCCCAAGAAATGTTTCAGTTCCCCTAAATCTGTCATTTTGTATTTCTCCTTCAACACTTGTTTGCAATGATCTAGAACGTTTGTACTATTTGCAACCGTTATACAATCGTCCACATATATGGCAATAATGCAGAGGTCTCCTCCACCTTTGAAAATATATACATTCCCATCATGATTCATCTTTATGAATTCTTGTTCTCTTAAAAAACCATCTATGCATTTATACCATTGCCTTGGTGACTGTTTCAATCCATAAACTGCTTTCTTCAATTTCCAGACTTTGTTCTCACCAACTTCATAACCTGGTGCCTGTTTCATAAATATTTCTTCTTCAAGATCAGAATTGAAAAAGGCTGCAATGCATTTGCCATAGATATCAAAATCCTTATGCTTGCAAGCTTTACTACTGGTGACTATAGACTACAAGAGGATGCACGCTGGAAGCGTCCGGGACAATCGTCGGGCAGCTCCAATGTGGGTTTATAAGCACATAGTGATGATTGTGATGACGATTAGGCGATGTAAAAAACTGGCGAATCTTTTGTTTGGCGATATCGACGAGTAGCACGATGAAAGGTTTACGACGTCCGTCGGCGAAAAGCTTGACGAAAAGCCGGCGATTAGGATGACTAAAAATCGATGATTAACTTGACTGTGCCCGGACGCTTTGTGCATTTGATGATTATACTGACTAAGTTATTTTGCTACATATTCTAAGCGAGGTGCACCCCTGGACTACCACGGTCGTCGGATACATCAATCCTATGGGCCGGGATCGTATGTTGGAGCCTCTGGACACCTCGTTTTCGGGATTGGATTGGGGCGCCTATGATTTTAAGATGTAAGAATACGAGTTTGCCTAAGGTTTGATGGTATATCGAGCCTCTATCGTTTTTTTAAGCTTTTAGAATATGAAATCACGAGGATTGAACCTTTACCAAAATAACTCAATATCCTAATAAGACTACTTTAACCAATCTAACCCGGTGAGCTAATGTGATTATTTTTATCTTAAATCTATGTTTTTTTTTTTATGATAACCCATTGAATTGTTTTAAGGATATGGTCTATGGTTTCAAGAATTATATCTATATCAAATCCCCACGGAACCCCTGTTATTTTGCTACATATTCTAAGCGAGGTGCACCACTGGACTACCACGGTCGTCGGATCTGTCAATCCTATGGGCCGGCCGTATGTTGGAGCCTCTGGACACCTCTCGTTTCGATTATGCTCAATTATGATTGGGGACGCCTATGATTTTAAGATGTCGAATACGAGTTTGCCTAAGGTTTTGATGGTATATCGAGCCTCTATACGTTTTCGCTTAAGCTTTTACCAAAAATCGAGGATTCGAACCTTTACCAAAATAACTCAATATCCTAATAAGACTACTTTAACCAATCTAACGGTGAGCTAATGTGATTATTTTTTATCTTAAATCTATGTTTTTTTTTTTATGATAACCCATTGAATTGTTTTAAGGATAATTATATCTATATCAAATCCCCCTGGAACCCCCTGTTATTTTGCTACATATTCTAAACGAGGTGCACCCTGGACTACCCGATCGTCGGATCTGTCAATCCTATGGCCCAGATTGTATGTTGGAGCCTCTGGACACCTCTCGTTTCGATTAGATTAGGGGCGCTGATGATTTTAAGATGTCGAATACGAGTTTGCCTAAGGTTTTGATGGTATATCGAGCCTCTATCGTTTTCGCTTAAGCTTTTTAGAATATGAAATCTGAGGATTCGAACCTTTACCAAAAATAACTCAATATCCTAATAAGACTACTTTAACCAATCTAACTTGGGTGAGCTAATGTGATTATTTTTTATCTTAAATCTCTGTTTTTTTTTATGATAACCCATTGAATTGTTTTAAGGATATGGTCTATGGTTTCAAGAATTATATCTATATCAAATCCCCCTGGAACCCCCTGTTATTTTGCTACATATTCTAAGCGAGGTGCACCACGGACTACCACCACTACAAAACCAAAGCCCTGTTACGGCGTCTATTATTACGGCGTCCAGTCGTCGTTTGCGTCGATGATCGGCGTCATAGCGTCGATAACGGCGTCTATTTCGGCGTCGGGGCGTCGATATCGGACGTTTATGCGTCGCTATACGGCGCGAATCAGCTGCGGCGTCTTTAGCGGCGACATGGCGTCGTTCAGCGTCGTTGCATTACCCGTGGGTGACCCAGCGGCACTGCCTTTACCCAGTGGCCGGCGCCCGGTAGCGGCGGGTGGCGTGGCGGATGACACGCAGCGTCGTTCAGCGGCGAAAAGGTACGTCATCATGTCCGTCCCGTGGGCGTTGCGGTAGCCCGGCGGCGGCAACGTGGCGGCAGCGTGTGGCGTCGTTCCAGCGGCGTTGCTGGCGGGTGTCACCCGTCTTGCTGCGTGGGCGGTCCGGCTTTTCTGGGGCTCGGCGCCCGACGCGGAACGCGTCGTTCAACGGCGTCGTTCAACGACGCTGCGCCTCCTCAATAAAACGTGATCTTCATGACCATCGTTAGGAGTATTTATATCGTCATCTAGGTCGTTGTGAAGATTGGGCCAAATGCATCTAACATGTCGGCTATGGGTTCTTCAACTTCCATGAAGTCGTCCATAGGGGCATTGTCATCATCTTCATCATCGTATTCCTCGTTCATCTTCATCATTGTACTCTTCATTATCGTTGTGCCCATGTTTGTACCATCTTTGCTCAATGTATTCTAATTTCGCTATCCGCAATGACTTTTGATGTCGCCAATTCGATGCGCTTGGATGTGGTCTTATATCCACTTGCCTACCCCGACGTCGATTAAAGCGAAATATATGCGTGATTGATACATACATTGAGAGCCCGTGTTTGTTAAATTTTAAGCATTTAATAACGACGAAATATAAAATTTTATGTCATAATCAAAGCATATATTGAAGATATAATACACATTTATCTTCAATATGTGCAATCTCATTCCAAGAGAAGAAGAAGAAGAATTCGAAGAAGAAGAAGAAAAATGGTGCATTCCGACAAAAATTATATGAGTAATTTGAGTACATCATCAAAGGACCTCCCGGTATTGGTCTCTACGTATTCATATTCAATGAACAATTCATCACCAATACACAAAGTTTTTATAGCATAAACCATGATATATCTCCATCAATTTTACGGCTAAAAAAATCTTCTTGGTCTTTGTTTGCCTCGACAAATTCACAATTGGTAGCTTCGAGATTCTCGATAGAGCTATTAATAAAAAGCGGTGAGGTTTTCCATGCAATCGAGGACGACCATCAATATATGTGAAGCTTGCGTAGTCACTGGGCTTGGATATTGTTCGTGCATTTGAATTTAGGCCATAGATGAGCATCGCTTTAATGATGCTTACTCAATTTATGCCAAGTGTCCGAAGTTATATTCGGGACCTACATATGGCATTAAAGGAGCAATCGTACCATCTTTGACTTTCACACTAGTCATAATATATAATCCCGGGCCCGCACAGGGGACCCGACTATTTTTAATCATGTCTTGCCTACCCCAATATGTAAATTGCTCCCCATAAATAATTGGCTTGCCTCTAGGCCATGCATTGAATTTCTTACGATCTTTATACAGAAAATTTGGACCAAATGGACTAGTGAAGGTGGAAGATTATTTTCTTCGACATGATCTAGTACATTCCAATTTTGATGAACATTGTCATTCCCTCCAATCTTGCTTGGCGGCCATTGCACGACGAAGTTCTATCACGTAATGGGATACTCTTTTTGAGGAAGTTGATGGCTTTCTTTTTGTAGGGTTTTCTATGAACGCATTCATAGTATCAACATCATCTACTTCCAATGACAACATAACCCCAAAATCTATATCTTGCTTGAGCTCACTTCATTCTCAATTTCTTCCTAACAAAATACAAGCAAACTAAGTTAAGACATCGATTCAAGTACATGAGAGTAGTTGATTATCGTTCATAAGATTTATGTATTATACCTCGTTGGAATACCCACATGTGCGTCAGAGAAGCCTTTGATTTGTCGGGCATTCACCATATTTCTCAACATGGTCGGGGGAGGTCTTTCTCATCCGTTTTTATTTGTCCTTTGCACATCGAACAATTGCAATATAACCGCTCTGTCAAGTACAAGCGCAAAAAAAAAAAAAAAAGTAACATCAAGATATAAAGTTAACTAATCATTGAAACATGTTTATGGTACATACATCCGACATTCATTTCATGCACACCACCCGACCTCTAGGAAGACTAGGTCCACTGGGTCTAATTGGACTATTTGTGGCAATTGTTGGGGTAACATTCTTGCATGCAAGTCGCCATGTAACTTTCTCAAAGCTTTACGTCTCACTTTACGTTCAAATTCAACCGGCGTTCGTCCATGTTGTTTTTCTAGTAAACAATAAAAATATTAATAAAAACCATGTAATAATATAATAATTATAAATATCCATGTTTTTCATGATTTTATCAAATGTTTATTCTTAAGATTGATTCATACAGCGTTTATGATATTTAGAAAGCATTTGATTGAAGGGTGCCGAACGATACATCTAGTCCTCTCCATTTGAAATGGATTCGACCCGAGACCTTATATTCACACAACCTTTCAAATCTTTTGTAATCTATGAAGATTGAAACTTACATTACGAGGTGCATAAACCCGATACATTTAGTCTTCTCCATTGGGATGGAACGAGCCGGTACCTTGATCATGCATCCCTCAAGTTTTTTAACATACTTTCAAGATTCAATCTTCTAATCTATTAGCATTTGGAGGTGTTTAACTCTAACACAAAGATTAAGCGAGTAGATCTTACCTTATGAAGACCACGGGCGCAAAAAAAAATCGAAACAAGCGAGTGAAAATAACAAGTAAATAACCGGCGGTAGGGTTCGCCATATGTGGCGTCGTTTATCGACGTTCGTGTGACGTCGTTAACGACGCCAAACTGACGATCGACACGACACCTAGGCATGCCACATCGGCTTGCGCCGTCGATGCCCCTCATATGCCACGTCGGATGATCATGGCGTCGTTTAACGGCGTCAAATGATCATCGCGTCGTTAAGCGACCAAGCTGTGATTGTTTAACGAAACAACATACAATACAAATAACACAAATAAATAAAAATCTTGATTGTTCCCATTCATAAAATAAGCTTATACAACGACAACACAAATAGATAAAAAAAACTTATTGTTTCCATTCATAAAAAAGCTTATACATTACTTATGTCCATCGAGGGCGTGGCGGTTTGATGCAACCATTTGCATCATTATACGCACCATTAATGTCGTTTTCTCTTTGTTTGGCTCGGTGAGCCATTCTACCGGTCGTTCCCGCATGGGCGCGGATGTTAGTGCAATCGAAGCTCCCTTTTCACTCATCTTTGCCACGATGGTGAAGGGAGGGTTCTCGGTGAGAAGAAGAGGGGGTTCTTTGGAGTTGTCTTCCCTTGGAGGAGGAGGATTCTTGCTAGAAGGAACATATCGCGCGAAGGTGGTCTTCAAGCTTCTTAGGACCATTATAGCAAGATAGGGAAGAACACTCAAAAATAAGAATAACAATGACTCTTGATGGATCCACTTATAACGTGGATGTAGGGTTAGGGTTAGGGTTAGGGTTTTATTTGGCAAAAAAAAAAAAAATTCCCTCGTGTGGCGTCGTTAAGCGGCGTTTGGTGACGTGTCTTGACGCAGCGGCGGCCTGGCAGCACCCGGCACCATGCCACGCGAGCGGGGCGTGACCGCGTCGGCGTTGTACTAACGTCGTTCAGCGGCGACGCGCCTGGCGCGTCTTGACACGCAGTGCGCCGGCAGCAATCGCCCATTTCCCGCATAGCGGCGTGGCTCGGTGAAAGCGTCGTTGAGCGGCGTTTGGTCGGCGTGTTTGACGCCTGAGGCACCGGCTTGGCGGCGATACCCATGCTGCGCACGCAGGGCCGGCACGTCAGCCCGATGGCCGTCGTTGAGCGGCGTCGGCGGCGTTGTCGTCGTTGAGCGGCGATGTCGTTGATCAACGACGGCGATCCGGCGTTCATCGGCGGCCGCGGCGTCGTTGGGCGTCGGCGATCCCTGTAGTGCCTGATCGTCGGATCTGTCAATCCTATGGCCCGCACTGTATGTTGGAGCCTGACGGACACCTCTCGTTTCGATTAGATTGGGGGCGCCTATGATTTTTAAGATGTCGAATCTGAGTTTGCCTAAGGTTTTGATGGTATATCGAGCCTCTATACATTTCGCTTAAGCTTTTAGAATATGAAATACGAGGGATTTAACCTTTACCAAAATAACTCAATATCCTAATAAGACTACTTTAACCAATCTAACCGGTGAGCTAATGTGATTATTTTTATCTTAAATCTATGTTTTTTTTTTTATGATAACCCATTGAATTGTTTTAAGGATATGGTCTATGGTTTCAAGAATTATATCTATATCAAATCCCCTCGAACCCCTCGTTATTTTGCTACATATTCTAAGCGAGGTGCACCACGGACTACCCGGTCGTCGGATCTGTCAATCCTATGGCCCCGGCGTATGTTGGAGCCTCTGGACACCCTCGTTTCGATTAGATTGGGGCCTATGATTTTAAGATGTCGAATCTGAGTTTGCCTAAGGTTTTGATGGTATATCGAGCCTCTATCGTTTTCGCTTAAGCTTTTAGAATATGAAATACGAGGATTCGAACCTTTACCAAAATAACTCAATATCCTAATAAGACTACTTTAACCAATCTAACCAGTGAGCTAATGTGATTATTTTTTTATCTTAAATCTATGTTTTTTTTTTATGATAACCCATTGAATTGTTTTAAGGATATGGTCTATGGTTTCAAGAATTATATCTATATCAAATCCCCCTGGAACCCCCTGTTATTTTGCTACATATTAATCTGACTATTAAGCGTCAGATTATTAGTCGAAGATATTCGATGTGGAGGTGTATCGTCGGTTTTGTTCCTCATACAATCCTTTTGACGAATTACTCACTTAAAGCATTTATCATGCATCACATCTACCACTTAGTTTTTTTATTTTAAGTTGGTTTATGTTTTTCTTGAATCATTCCCTCGAATTCGAAGCTTGGCTTGTATGTTTTGTTTGAATCATTAGCACTTTAATGTCATGCATGAAACACAATAACTTTTACGTCAAGGAACTAGTGAGAAGCACAAAACATTACACAAAGTCCTTAGTAAGTATATTAATTAGCCATATAGACTCGATTTTTACCAAAGAAATAATTCAAAGTGCATTAGGGAGCGCATTGACGATCTATCATCACATCTATCGCTAGTTCTGGGAATAAGCAATGGCAGTATCTTGGTTATTGAATCTAGTGATTAGACATGGCACCTCCAACAAAGTGCACTTCAAACAAATTCCGGGGTAAGTTATTGGTTATTGAATGTAGTTATTAGACATTGCACTTCAAAGAAAGTGCACTTCAAACAAAATTGTGTGGTAAGTTTGGGGAATTAGCAATAAGCAAGGGGTAAGTTCTTGGTTATTGAATATACTAGACATTGCACTTCAAACAAAATTAGCAATACGAGCAATAAGTGACAATATCTTTGCTTCCTTATTTATAAAACTAGTATGTTTTTGTGATACTTTGAACCTATGCACTCTTCAAAACCATTGTAATCATAAAATTGTTCATCTTAGGTTTAGGTTTATAGAAAATTTCCTCCTTCAAGTTATCATGGAAATATCCCACATGCATTTGCCAAGTGTGACTTTCATTCGGAAATTTCATGTTCTGCTAACATGTGGCTAGCCTGATTGTCGCACCCCTTCATTAGTAAGTACACTTCATTCAAAACTATTCATTACTTAAAACACTATTCATTATGAATATATGAAAAACGCATAGTTCAACGGTATAGTATTTTTGAGCATACTATGAATATGAAAAGCACAGTTCAAGGGTATCAATGTCTATGTTATTCATATGCTTGAACTCAACATGTGATTTCCTATTCATTAGATACATCATCATCCAAAAAATCATGTTGACTGTCTCCCCATTCATAATCGTCTAACTGTAGAAGAAGCCTCTGGCGCATATTTATTGGCATTTCAATCTCAATGTCTTCCTCCTCCTCAGCATAATCTTCATGAACCATTGGGAAGTGCATCAGCGATTCATCATTTCTTATTCCCTCTTGATCTTCAAATTCTTCTAAAATTTGTGGCACAATGAGTTCCAATTGTCACTCTACGTCCTCTACCTCTACCTCACCTCTACCTCTACCTCTACCTCTACCTCTAAGCGTTCCCGGTTGCCCATGAAGAAGCGCGGGATCATCGCGTCCATTGAGCGAGGGCCCACCATCTTGGCAGGACGGGCGGTGGGTTGGAGAGCAGCGCCGAGGGGCGGAACTTTGCCCGGTGTTGCCGCGGGGGTTGTTGAGGATGAAAGCCATGCCTTCATTTGTCGAGCCTATAGTGGATTCGGGCTTACTACATTCTCGATGCGACCTGGTCTCCCAGCGAGGAGCTACTCAATCGCCATCATGATTCGATCCCTTGGCTCCTACCTCCGGGAGGTTTTGGATCTGGACTCTACGCCCGAGGCGCCTACACGAGCGGGAATTCGTAATGTATATGTATATATGCATTTGCCAGCAGGCTTTAGCGACGGTTTTCCCTCACGGAGGGTTAGCTCCGGGTAGCTTGCGGGCTTGCGCAGGTGTAATTTGGGTCCCATAGGCGATGGGCCTCATGCTTAATAAAGAACCTTCCTTTCTTCCTTCCTCACTTCCTCTTCCTCTTCCTCTTCCTCTTCCTCATCGCATTTCCCTTCTTCCTCAAGGATTGCATTAGAAATATATCGTCGTGATGTTGGTGTTGTAGGGATTACAATCCACCAAATCTCTATTTTGAGGGTTGACATGAAAAAAACTTGCTCAACTTGATATGGATACACAAATGGTTCACTTGCATCTACTAAGACATGCGTAGAATCAACTTCAAAAAACGGATGGGTGTGGTCGTGACTGTTTGATTTCCTCCACGATATAGAGGCTTAAACCACCTGGCCTTCAGTATAGTTTGACGAAAGGAACGAAAATCCACATCAATGATATCTATAATAACCCCAACATATTCAAGTTCTCCGTCAATAGGATTAACATCTCTATTGCTTGCTTGGCTTCTTTGGTTAAATGATGCAATTATTCCAGAATCAAAGGTGATGCGTGCTTTGTCAATGCCATCAATTCGAAAATATTGACCATAAGCCCACATTGAATTATAGAATCTAGCCTGCAATCAATTAGAATAGCATTGTTATGAATGTAAGAATCTAATGCATTTATAAATAGGAATATACCGATCTATTACAACCAAGTGCAATGTTGAGATCATCCTCTTGAATTTTTTCTCCATTGTCTTCGGCCTCTGTAAGCTTCTTTGTCAACCACCATTGTGGTGGTGTATCAGGCAAGGACATTAAGTCTCGAGGGTATTGTACCCTCCTATGACGCCCCCTCGGTTCTTCTTTATGCATATTCTTTTCTATCACTCTCTCTTTGTGCCTTCTCAACTTTATACAGATCCACCCATCTAACCATGCCATCTGCATTGTTCAAGACAAATTTATTGATGCCGTCAAACATCTCTTCACTTAACCTTCGTTGTTTACCCAAACCTTCTAAGCTTTCACCTTCTAACCAATCAGGAAGGTCTTTCTTCCAAATTTTTGGTGCATTTGGATCTATTGATGTGGTGGCATCTGTTAAGAAAAATAATGTCTCTTGTATAAGATGGCCTTCTGCCATGCATCCCTCGGGTCTTGCCATTTGATGCACAAAGCCTTTCAACACCTTCATATATCTCTCTTAAAAAAAACATCCATCTAGAGGGGTTTGGACCCACCAGTAATATTTCGTGTGGCAAATGCACCAACAAATGTACCCAAAAATAATTCTTCAATATCTATTGTTTAAATTTGGATTTTCCGGTTTAGCTAAAAACTTTTTGGATTTTTTTTTAGCCTGATTTTCTGAGATTATGGGGTGTTTAGACGCCGGAAAAAGATTCTGATTGTCCAAAAATCGAAAAGAAATAATTTCTCATGATTTTGGTCTTGGGATTGCATTCCTTTTTTCCGCTTGGCTCCACATTAGGTTAGGTTAATGTTCATGGAAAATAACTTTCGACCCCTCTGGGTTTTGTTGTATTGGACCTCTGCTTTTGTTCCGGAACACAAAGCTCGGCTATCACAACGACAGCTCTTGCTAGCTTCATCGACTATACTTCCTCTTCTTGCACTCAAGATCCTCTGCAAATTCGAAAAGATTGAGAACTTGCCGAAAATTTCAGGGTTATTCAAAGGTTGTGATGATTTTAGGGGCCGGAAACAACTTATCTAGCTCTGATTTTAGGTTTTCTAGCTCTGATTCCTATTCTGGTGATGCCGTTCTTGGCAAGATCCGATGCCTGTTGTATTCTGGAAGGTGGTTGCATGCATGCTTGAGGATGATTTCGAGCCAGATGCTAGATTTGTATCCGCACATTTCTTGCAATTAGAATTAAGTTTGAGCGCAAGGTAAAGTTTGTGCATGGCTTCAGGTTTTAATTCCATATATTTTAGATTCTTCTTGGCTTATTTAAGCAATTTCAGGTTTTCAAGAGCCCATGGTTGAATTTTGAGCTCCTCTTGAAATGACCATTCTGCTCTATTGTGCTATATTTTCTATAGGATGCATTCAAAAGAATACATGACAATCTCCAATAGAAAGGTATGTGACGGATTTTTGGTTTTTATCTATTCCCTTGCAATCATATAGTTATTTCTTTCAAGAATAATCTGCACGTTTCTTTGCATGTTTCTTTGCAAGATTTAATGTTTGGCTTCTTAGATTCTTCAATATTTTTGTTGGATGCATCTTTGTTTTTGCATAGTATAAAACAAGGTATTTAGAGCATGGTCTGGGTAGAAACCGAAATTGACAATTTTAAGTAATTGCTTTGCATTTCTTATTTGCATAAGTTGATTTTGATAATACTCTAAGCAAGCTTTTATTTATTTTTTAATACATTGCAGAATGAACTCTCCTACTTAGACTATATGAAGATTGTTCCAACCTAGGCCAGAGCTATGCGCCTTCCAATCCCATCCTCTTGCATAGACAGACTAAAGCGTCCCAAATTCCTATGATGCTCTCATTTGAATGACTGGTAATTTGCAGATGCATCTTTTCTTTCAAAATAATTTGACACATTTAAAGATGCTTTTTTCATGTTTGTGTTTAGGTTTTATAAAGATGTGTTGTAGAAAGAATGGCTAAAATAAATATAACTATGTTTGCAGAGTTAAGCGTTGTGAAGAGATTCCATACATATTCAGGTCTTCTTTCCACAAAATGGATTGCATCTCATGGATTTTGGGAAAATAGATTGACATACATCTTGAAGATGAAAGTAAGGAGAACTCCAAGGGAAAGACCTATACCAGACAGTCTACAATGGTATGGACATTTTATTTTGTTGCATTGGATCTAAATTTCTACATCATATATGTTTTATATGTCTTAAATTTCTCCAGCATATATGTTTCATATGGTTACTTTGTGTCTTTTCTTTGATACATCATAACCAGCCATGATAGATACAAATCCTATGTTTGCTCACATTTTCATATCATTGGATGCCAAAACTTGGTCATGATGTGCTCTTGACTTCATAAAAGCACAGTAGTTGAGATGCCTTATGGTAGTTATAATTTTCCCAACTAGCTTTGCAGTTGCCACTTTTCTACTTTTATGCAGTTGGAAGCCTCATCTAGGAGCAAAATTACACGCTATCACCAAGGTATTTTGACGTTTCTCCATCTCTCTTTATCATTCTCAGGATTGTAAAGATGCAGCAGAAGCTGCATCTTCTTCCTTCTTTTGAGTAAGTTGTATTTCATTTTCAATCTCTATGCAACTAACTACTTGGCTCTCTGAGCTTACTTTATCTGTACGTATATATACGGACTAGATTCCAAAGGCCTCATCGATAATTGCTGCTATCTGCTATCTTTACTTGCACTTGCTGCATTTTCTCCTTGAATGGTATATCATACAGATCCAGAAAATGTTATATGTGGTGATTGCGCATTACATCTGCTAAGAACAAGCTCCATTAAACATGTTAGGAACAGGTCGCACCTTCTCTTCATAGCTAGAATGAAGGATCTCTAATAGAATGCTAAGAAAGATTAAAGGTTATCAAATCTACTTGCATTGGCATGCACTCCAAAAAGCATTTGATCTGGGCCAGTAAGCTACTGCAAGTTACAGCAACATGGATATGTGTGCAGAACAATCGATGTCCAGAGCCATGTGATATTCCCTCTCCAACAACCACACCCGTTCAATGAAATCAAGATGGGGTCAAATCCCATTTTCCACCTCAGCATATGCTTGTCAAAACCATATTACCGTCAATATACACTATACAACACACATGAGAATGAACACATGAATAATACTAGCTGAGAAGTAGACGGATCTACCACAACAAACATAAACAGGCTTTGCATCACAAACTCTAAACCCCTGCCAAATCTGAAAGCAACATTTTGTTGTGGCTTGTAGTTCAGAAGCATACACTCGTGCTTGCTTGCTTTGCTCTGATTAAAAGCGAAGCACATGCTCATGCACGACATTGAAAGTAATACAAATCCAAATCCGCTATACATATTCACATGTAAAATGGGATTTGAACCCCCCGAAAAGAATCGGTACCATAATGCCATATATGAACAACGGAAATTGAATCTGTCCCTACTTAAGGACACACACATTAGAATCCACGAAAAACCAACCACTTAAAATAACAAAGCAGATCTGAGAAAAGCCTAGAATCAGGTCTTCAAGTGCCTTCAATCCAACACTCCATCTTAAAACTTCAAACTGCTATTCGCTCACAAGAAAATCTGAAGTACCCATAGCCATTCTTTGATAGGTTATGTTGGATTGCTGCGAAGGCCTCCTTCTCTCCAACTTTGCTCTAAATCTCTGCACAGAAACCACGCAAGAGGAAAAAAGAGTGAATGCCACTGTAGGAGAAGGCCCCTGCAACAACCGGCTCCTCACTTCGCTCTCTAGCTTCCTACGCCGCCATGGCCTTGCCGCCCCTGTCCTGCTGCACAAATTTGCCAGGAACCCTACCTTCTAAACAAAAAAACCCGGAATAAGAAACCCTGCCAACAAAAAACACAGGTATAACCAGAGCAAAGATAAAGGCGGGTTCAAAAGCTTTGGCCGGAACTCCAAAGCTCTGGCCAGAACTCCCTCTGCTCTGCTCCATCCGCTCCACGCGGACGCGAGGCCATCGCCCTCACTGGCCTTCTAAAAATTGCAGCTTCCAGAACAAACCCAATCAAAACCAATCAACCATTGGAACAACAAAACCTAATTACTGAGTCAGCAATCTAACAATCTCACATACGAATACATCCACAAACCATCCAAAATCTTATGTAACACCACCCCCAAACAACATTTTGGAAACCTAATTGCTTGCTTGAGTGCCAATGGGTGACATAAAGAGTTGGATTTATTTGCTTCCTATCATTAAATTGTGCTCGATCTTTGTATGGTTTAAGTATAATAATAGGAAGAAACATTTGCTGGAAACATAGAAATAATTTGAAAATTATTCTGTGTGCTAGGCATAGATGTCATTTACTTTGATCCTAATTTGTAAGCATAAGTCTATTCATGTCTGTTTTTGTAGTGATCTTTTGAGTTGGCCGAAGCTTTACTGACAGTGTAGATGGTACTTGATGCTTTTGTCTTGCAGGGAGTGACTAAAAGAATCAACAACTTGCTTAATTTCCCCAAGGTAGCATTGGATTCTAATTTGTAAGCAGTTTTTAGAATAGAAAAATTTAGAAATCTTCTGTTTCATTAGCATTGGATTCTAATTTGTAAGCAATCTGTCAAACTGATAAGTATATTTCATAGGTCTTTATGAACTGCTATTGCTTAGAAAATATTCAAGTGATCTGCCATAGCTACTCGGTACTTATTTTGCTGTTGGTAATTATTTTATAGGTTGTTTAATTGTCTATGGAACTACATATGACTAATATTGTGCATATAAATGCCACTGTCCATATCCACATTAATTGTTTTTTTGTTTTTTGTTTGTTTTTTTGAAAGATCAAATTAACTAATATTAATCCAGAATAAATACAAAGATGAGCGATATTAGGGTACTCCTGCCCACACTAGAGTGAGTACTCACCAGACGTATGTACCTATCTATGACTCATGCCACATCTGCCCGACTGTCTACAATGTGGAGGGTTCTTTCCCAGACAGCTGCTTTGAGCTACTCTTTCCGAGGGAGACGCCGGGTAAGAAAGATATAGCTTGTACCTCAACCGTGGGACCAAAAGCCTCAATTTGCATCTCGCATTCCGAAACACCTTTATCGCCGTCGCTTCCAAATGAGCCACAAGAACCGGGCTTTACACAAATGAAAGGCGGACTAATTTGGGACCACCCGTTAGGGTACACCCCAAAAGAACCTCTTGATTACGGAGCGAGGTATGGAAGAGGCTACTGGACCCTTCTTTGGATATGTGAGCAAAGAAACATGCAGTGTTCGGGGTCTCACAGTACCACACATAAGACCGCAGTCGCCGATCCGCGGGTTGATCCCTGTGAACCCGTGTTCACCCTCGGGAGTTTTATGCACAATGCCCACGGCAATACCCCGAGAATCTTGGGGGGCGAGATTGGGTTCCACACCCATCTCCGGATGTAGGCCCAATCATCTCCGGCACTGAAGACTCCAACCGTCCAGAAGGCAGCTCATCTGGTGCCAAAAGCCCATAACAGATCTCCGCGAAATTTGAGGGGTCTACTTTTCGGGTGACACTTCCACACAAATCCGATGCTCGCGGAGGGTTATTGATGAGCATTAGCCACCCCCCCAAATAGCAACAATCCGTTCTTGAAGCGAAATCGTGGGTAGAAAGCCGCCAGTGCGGCTGCCCATCAATATACCACTCCATGCCGTCAATACCCCTACATTTTGCGCTTTATCCGGCAATGAACACGCGTGGATAAACCCGAGGGCTATAACAAAATTGTGTGCGTGGTCCGCGGGGATCCACCAAAGCGATGCCTCAACTAAATGCACACGGTGGCGTCAATTGCAAACAGGGGCGAACTGCTCCTGTGCTCGCGGGAGCCCCTTCTCGAAACGGAGAGGCATGAGCGTGCGGCTGATATCCACGAACAACGCCCGGGGGCAGCGGGGCATAGGCGGCTTGTGGAAAACTATCATGAGTGCGGCGGCGATGAAGCAAGACCAAGCCTCGAGTCGGCGCATTCTCAAGAATGGCAAGGACAAACTTAGACAAGAGGACCTTGCCATCGCGGTGAGGTCGAAGAAGCGTCGCCCGCTGACCTTGGGGCATACGGACTTCCACCGGGCCCTTTAACGACGCCCTTCCTCATTGCCTCCCCATACAAAGTTACGCACCATAGAGGAGATTTTCCGCGACCTTGCTTTCTGGCGCCGGAGATGATAGAGGCCATATAAATATGAGTCGAACCTAGGACGGACCGCCTTTGTGACCACCCGACCATGGAACGGCTTCCTCCCCTTCCACCAATTAAGGTGCACGCAGGTCCAAAATGTCCTCCCACTTGCGGTGACGGTTGAGATGTCGATCTTAGAATGGGATACCCAAAAGCCAAAAAGCTAACCATCATATAGAGCGAGGCGGAGGAATTGATTAGAGCATCGGGGAAAGAAGAGTACAAGAGCTGATTTGATTTACAGTTAGGGCATTAGGGCATTGGCGATCAAACCCGGGCCATCAAGATCTCTCTGTCAAGCAATCTACTACGCCCATGTTTGCATAAAGCAAGAAGATTAATAATATAAGCATAGTGTGATATAATAATGGAGAGCAAACATAAGCATTAGGTTTTCAAAATGTTGTTTGGGGGTGGTGTTACATAAGATTTTTGGATGGTTTGTGGATGTATTCGGTATGTGAGATTGTTATATTCCGATTTTCGATAATTAGATTTTGTTGTTCCAATGGTCGATTGGTTTTGATTGGGTTTGTTCGAAGCCGCAATTTTTAGAAGGCGGATGGTGGCGATGCCCTCGCGTCGCGTGGAAGCCCGGATGGAGCGAGCGGAGGAGTTCGGCGAGCTTTGGAGTTCGGCCAAAGCTTTTTGAACCCACCTTCATCTTTGCTCCGGGTTATACATGTGTTTTTTGTTGGCAAGGTTTCTTATTAGGGTTTTTGTTTTAGAAGGTAGGGTTCCCGCAAATTTGTGCGGTAGGACAGGCGGCAAGGCCATGGCGGTGAGGAAGAGAGAAAGCGAGGAGGCCGGTTGTTGGGGGGCCTTCTCCTGATCGCATTCACTCTTTTTTCCTCTTGCGTGGTTTACGCGAGGAGATTTAGAGCAAAAGTTGGAGAGAAGGAGGCCGCCGCAGCAATCCAACATAACCTATCAAAGAATAGCTATGGGTACTTGTTTTTCTTGTGGCGAATAGCAATTTGAAGTTTTAAGATGGAGTGTTGGATTGAAGGCATCGAAGAAGGATTTTGGAGGGTTTTACGTAGACATTTGTTATTTTAAGTGGTTGGTTTTCGTGGATTCTAATGTTCGTCCTTAAGCGGGGACCAATTAAGTCTTGTTGTTCATATATGGCATTATGGTGCGGGATTCTTTTCTTTGGGGTTCAAATCCCATTTTTACATGTGAATATGTATAGCGGTTTTGGATTTGTATTATTTTTCCAGGTCTTTGCATTAGACGTAAGCATGTGCTTCTCGCTTTAATCAGAGGCAAAGGCAAGCAAACGCAGTGTATACTTCGGCACAAGCCAGCAGAATGTTGCTTTTCGACGGGCGGGGGTTTAGAGTTTGTGATGCAAAGCTTTGTTTATGTTTGTTGTGGTAGATCAGATCTACTCGACTAGTATTATTCATGTTTTCATTCTCATGTGTGTTGTATAGTGTATATTGACTTGTAATATGGTTTTGACAAGCATATCTTTGAGGTGGAAAATGGGATTTGACCCTATCTTGATTTCATTGAACGGGTGTGGTTGTTGGAGAGAATATCAATGGCATATTCCCCTCATCAATGGCCGAGGATTAGCGATTATAGAGGATTAGCGATTATAGAGGTGATATAATAATGGAAGTGCTCTTCATGTTGAACTCTTAGTGCAAGTGTGTGTAGAGATCATGATGTATGTAGAAACATATGGTATGGCAGTAAATTCAATATGCCACCAAATGGAGTTGTCACTAGAGCACTAAAAAAGAGATTGGAATGCCTAAGTACATGAGAGGTATGGCAACCAATGCCATAAATATCGGACATGGTCGTGTTTAACATGGTCCTAAATTGCAAAGAATCCGCTAACAAAAATGCCATGTATTTTTTTGTGATGTGATTTAAACATGTCAAGATGTAGCTATAACATGTCAAAGACCCGGATATACCACGGATGTACCACAGATATACCCGTGGTTTAAAAATGACGATGGTTAATATTTACGGCGAGATATACCCATGGTTCAAACATGCGACGGTTAATATTTACGGGGCTCGTATGGCAATAGTAAAGCAAATGTAAAAGAGGATGTGACATAGTGAAAGAGCATCAGGGAAATCTGATGCAACATTGTGGAATATGACATGAGGGGAGAATGTGTATGAACGCGTTGAATGCAGGAGTGGTATGGAACCCTTTTTGCCATCGCGGTAAGTGTCGGACGCGGGCCAGCCTTAAATGACAAAAATCTGTGATGTCCACAAAAATGCCGTGTAATTTTTTTTGGGCGTGGCTATAACATGTCAAAGACACGTATATACCATGGATATGCCCGTGGCTATAACATGACGGCGTCTATACGGCGCTCCCCCTTTTTGGTCAAAATGACAAATATGGGAAGCTATGTCCTTCCACCGTCTGCCTGTTTGTACTATTGTTGCTTGCAGATCTGGAAAGACCAACACAAATGATTTTAAAGGACCAAAGTCACGAGTTAATCCAGAGCATATCTTACCAAAGCTTTCTTTATGAGTAACAAATGATGTTGACACGAGCAATCTCAGCTTAAAACTACTATAAAAAAAACATATTCGGATATAATTTGACAAAACACTTTCAGCAATTTGTTTGAGTTCGCAAATTTGACAAGGAAGTTCCAGCAACTCTTTACTAAGACCTAAAATACTGATATTTAGCAACCAAGTTTGACAACTTGAGTTAAAAACCTGGTCAAACAAGTCTGAACAGGTTGACCAAAGTGCAAAACGTGATAACACTGCTGGATGAAAGGTAAGTTTAAATACCTGTATATACTGGAGCTAGCACTGTAAGAATGGGTGGAAATTGTCGTATGCATTTGGGAGTAGTCCACTGGTGCATTAAAATTGGGAGTAGAGGAATTTCTGATTTAAAACGTGATTGTTACTCGTCTTCTTGCCTCAGCCTTGGAAGCGAACCAAAAAAAGGGCCAACGCGCTTATTCAAAGCCCCCACCTGCAAGCTTTTTGCCACTGTGCATCATTTTTATGCCCAAGAATCCAGCAAAATCCTAGCAGTAAACCAGTATACTTAGATCCTATAGCAATTTCAACCAACCAATCAACATTTTCCACATTTATATTCAAACTTAATCTGAACACTTCCAATAGAATTTTTATATTGAAGCATCAAACTCGCCTATCAATAGCATAAACTATACCTTTTAAAGAACTATTCATAGCAAACATATAAACTAATAATTTCAGCGCATAATATACCATTTCAAATCATTCTTTTAGCTTCAAGGTTCCTCGAAATACCAAAAAGGTAAGTGGATTACATCATAAGCCCACATTAGTTTTGTATAATATATACATTGCTTTTGGTTCTAGTCCATGGCTTCTAAGTGAGGTGGATTAAACCAAAAAACTTCGTACTTTCTGAGTAATATATACATTTTCCATGGCTGTTGAACCAATTCTCATACAAGTCTATGAGAGAGCCGACAAAATCTCTGAATATAATGTTTGAAGAAGCTAAAAAAGTTCTTTCTTTCAGGGTTAACAGCCTTCAAGTCTTCATTGAGATATGATACAGTGGAAAAAAGCAAGGTCGTCTCTACAATGGTCTGAGCGATTCTCAAACCCTAAAAGAATGAGATCTTTCTAACTGTTTACTGTACATGTACTCAACTTAGAATCCTTCAAAAACTTCTTTCATTTCTTCCTCAGGTCTTCTGCTAGGAGAAGCTTCCAAGGAACTGTCATGCCTCTTTTCTGAGAAAACATCAGTTAGTCCTGAGCTTCCCATATCTGATGAAACAAAACTTGGACAAACTGATCTTTCTTCCATAAACAGCTCGGAACCAAATGTCATTGGATCTGCGCCATGATCAGACGTTCTTTGTTTCACATGATCATCAACAAACAACTCCTTTTGAAAATCCTCTAGATTCAAAGGAGAAGGCAAGAAAGGAGGCCTTGACACAAGATGCAAAGAATCCCACTTAACATTCCTGAAAAAAGGATGAGCCTTGATTTCTTCTGCTCCACCCTTACTGCCCAACCTCTTAATGCTATCTCTCACCAAAAGCTTAGAGATAAGATCTGTGGCAGGGCTGCTAGGGCCAGGAAATAATGGATCCTTTGAACTTATATTGTAGAAAGTATCAAATCTTGAACTACCTTTGAAGGGGGTAACTCCATATAATAATTCATACAGGAAAACGCCAAAGGTCCAAAAATCTACAGCCATACCATGACCTGATCCCCATATAATCTCGGGGGCAACATAGTCTTCAGTACCCACAAAAGAGTTAGAATGATGACGTAAAAAATTGTTGTGCTGTGCATTGGAAAGGCCATCTGGTTCTTTCTTGCCATTAACTTCAGAGGCTGAAGGAAATATCCTCTTGCTGTCTACTTTCCTTGTAGATGCAGGAATAACTTCACATGCTTTTGCACTAGTACATGAAAACAAGGGGGCAGACCTCTGTGACGAACTTCTCTTTATGCTTTCTGTTTTCTTTAGTACCTCTGGCTCCTTGCTTTTCACTTTCAGAGACAAATCAAAATCCGTTAACATTATATGCCCATCTTCTTGGATCAGCACATTCTCCGGCTTGAGATCCCTATACATAATTCCATGCTTGTGCAGATACTCAAGAGCCAATAAAACCTCTGCTGCATAGAATCTGCAAACAATGAATGAACTACTGTCATGTTTATGAACAAAAGACGGAAATTTCTGCAGATCGAAGGAAGCTCAATAACAAATTAGTTTGTATCTACTCTAGCATCTACATCAAGCTTCTAGCCAGATAAAGAATACTTACGATGCAGCAGATTCGGAAAATCTCTTCCCAGCTTGCTTCTGCCTTAGAAGATTTAAATCCCCTCCCAGGCAATAGGTCATGACCAGGTAAATATAATTCTGAGTCTCAAAATGAGCTTTTAGAGATGGCAAAAAGGGATGGCGAAGAGAAGCTAGAATATTCTTTTCTCTTAGGACGCGGTAGCCACTGCCCCTTTCTTCCACTATCTTCTTGTTTATCACCTTCAAAGCAACCGGCTCATTGGTACTCCTTACTACTGCAAGAAAGACAGTGCCCATATCGCCATAGCCAAGCCTTTTAACCGGTTTCACATTGTATTCTGTGTAGCCTGAACCAGTTGTATCCATAGCTGCTATATTTTTCTCGGAAATCCGGTTTTGATACATACATGCATCATTTTCAACATGTGGAGGCATTGAATCCACCCAATTACAAATTCTTATGAATCCGTATTAATTCTCTCCAGAACAAAGCTTTGAATCAATAAGCCGACCTCCGGATCAGGAAACTGCTCCAAGATGAGGACCAAATTGTCCTTGCAGATCATAAACTTTAAGCAAAAACCCAAGAGATGAATCAAAAGGATCTTTTATTGCTATCTCCCACCAAAAGCTTAGAGAGGGCCAGGAAATTGGATGCTTTGAAAATATATTGTCGAAACCATCCGTTCGTGATCTGCCTTTGAAGGGGGTAACTCCACATAAAAAATTCATACAGGAAAACTTGAAAGGTCCAAAAATCTACAGCCATACTACGACCAGGAATAGCTTCAGCTGTTAGCCGCCGAACTGTTTGCAGTTTATTTGTTATCCACGAAAGTGGGCTCCCATTCGAAGCATTCTCCACGAAGTCCAGCCGCCATTCTTCTGGAACTAACCGCAGTTTCCATTTTTAGGGCGATTTTGTAGACACAACCGGATTTTTTGTGATTAGGGCTGGCTTAAACTTAACCGGATTTTTTGTGATTAGGGCTGGTTTAAACGTGACCACGTCCGATAATTATGCATTGGCAATTCCTGCCCTAATGTTCCAAGCATAAAACGACGGAATTGAACATGGCCAGTTCCAAGCGAAGAGAAGGGAGAAAAAGTACGCGACACAATTCTAAAGCTTGTCTTTTGTTTTTGGATTGAAATCGAGTCATACCTTGTTTTTTTCTTGCAGCCGCCAATCCATGCCGCAATAAAGTGGAACTTAGCTTCAGCTGCTTTGCCGCCAACAAGATTCTCAACTGTGGCCGCTCTGTTATGCTTCCAGGTTTGCGCTTTTCTGCTGATTTGTTCTGTAGAGATCATATATTCATTAAAGTGGGCTCAACTTCGAATTATTCCCCATGAAACTGAAACTGCGGCTATGAAACTGCGGCCATACAGCCTCAGTTTCGAATCTATCCATGCCCAATCGTCTATGCTAAAGCCTATTCATAAAACCCATAGAGCCTATTTCTATAGAGCCCTATTCATGTAGCATACATAGTCTTGTGGAGCCTTGTGGAGGATTCATAGCTAAGGAAGGCTGTCATACACATAGTTTCATAGTAGTCCAAAAATCTAGAGAGCATGTTTGTGGATGATTATGTGCAGCAATACTATGTGAACATTTGGGGAATAAATAGAAGTGTTTGAGCATTGAGGTCTTTTATGTCGAGTATAGATATTGTAACAGTTAGAAAGATCTCATACTGTTCGGGTTTGAGAACCACCTGCTTTTTGCCACTGTTATTATATCTTGCAGGCTGTTAACCCTGAACCAAAGCACAGAATTGCTTCAACAGCCAGGGTCAATGTATATAATACTTAAAATGAAGGAAGGTTTATGGTCAAATCCACCTCACCTTTTTTTATCTCTTAAAGCCATGGAGTATATATTATGCAAAAGTAATGCGCGTTTGTGATGTAATCCTCATGCGTTTTTGGTATATGATAAATCGAGCAATTCTGAAGCCAAAAGATTGGCTTGAAATGGTATATTATGCCCTGAAAATATTAGTTTATAAGTTTGCTATGAAATAGGGATTCTTTGGCAAGATATACTTTATGCAATTATACTGTAAAAGTTCTCTAAGACTAAATATATGCAAAATGCTTTGGTTTTGCTTTAGGATCTACTTATACTGGTTTATTGCTAGTCTCTGAGCTGGAGCATGGTGCATAAATTTTTTACAACTTGGTATAGGCCTAGTAATGCTAAAATAAATGTGCACTTGGTCACGGGTTCAAACCCTAGGTACATGTATGTTTATCTTTGGGAGTTAGTTCTTTGGGGTTATCGGCCATGATCCCAGGCGTGGTAGAACTTGTGCCTATCGTGTCATCCACTTTGCCGCCATATGGCGGTAGGATATTCTAGCTAGTCGTACAAGATGATATTCTAGTGACAAGACTAGACTAGCGGAGCTTGGACCATAATAAAAATACGGGCCTTGGAGAAAAGACTTGCAGGTGTAACAATCTGTGGCAAGTTTATATAGAAATTCCTTTAGCTTTCTAGTTCCAAAGGCATACAACAAGTTCCAACCATACTTGAGCCTTTCTTTGGTAAATATATATCTGATATCTATCCAAAGTGTTAAAAGCAGCGTTTTTTTTTCACCACAGGATCTATCTGATTTTACAACATATTAAGACGTGCTTTGTTCAATCACTTTCGGACTTGCTTTGAGCGGTTTTACGCTCAAGTTGTCGCTCGCATGCTAAATATCGAGATTTTTTCACCACAGGATCTATACAGTTTTACAACATATTAAGAGTTTTACAACATATTAAGAGTGCACGTACTTTGTTCAATCTGCTCAGACTTGCTTTGAGCAGGTTTTCTGCTCAAGTTGTCAGGCTCGCATGCTAAATATCAGAGATTTATGTCTCGAAGGCTTCTGAAACTAACAAATGTATAAGTTCAAAATCAAATTACTGAAATTACATTGCCAGAGTTGTGGACATGTTTTTTGTTTTCATCCAAAAGGGTGTACCGCAGGTTTGTTTTTGCCTTTGACTACTTGAACATTTATATACAACTTATTCATACTCGTTCTTATGTCATGTCCTCGTGGTCCCCGAGGACGAGAAAAGTTGATTTAATTCAATTCAATTCCTATTCTATAAGACCGATTTTTCTCTTCAATGTTTACATCCAATTCTTCTTTGTGCTGTTTCACCATGTCATATCCTATTTTACCTTTACCATTGGCATACCGCTCATCAAGGTTCGAAAAATATTTTAGATGTAACCAGAAAATTTACCGTCTTCTATTCATATTTTTGGTCACATTCACCGTTGTTGCCCCCAGGTAAACTGCAAGTCCTCCCGCAAAATTTCATTTGGCCTAAGTAACTAAAATCCCCTGGCAGTGTTAGTGCCAGATCTATGAAGCCCAGGGCCACCAAGGCAACCGCGACTTTAATGCAACCCAGGGCCACCAAGGCAACTGCGACTCTTTAATGCACTACAACTCTGCTACCTAGGCTACGAATCTAAGATATGCAATTGCAGATCTACTTTGCTGCCCAGCTAGGCCAGGGCCCGGTATGGCCCTCTGACCTTTTCAACAAATTCCCCCCTCCTAACCTTTGAACTGGAAATTTGCATGCTTGCACGAATCTTTACATGCAATTAGCCATATGTCTGAAATTTCTGTTGTAACCACCTGAAGTAGCCCTAAACCCCAACTGGACTTTAAGAGATTCAACCGGCAATCCTCGAGCCAAACCCCCACTTTTTCGAACCTTGCCGCTCATGTAGCTATGCATTTTAGCCTATGTCGTTAGTGCTAAAATGAATTTTCATTTGGTGGGATATTGGACTTACCACAATACAATTTGGTTCTATGCATCATGATATGGATGCACTCACGCTAAAATTTACCACCTAAAGGGCGCTTCTTGATGCCACTTTCCTTCAATGTTCACTTCTATTAGTATTCTTGCTTTGTAGTGGTTTTCAACCAAAAGGATAGGTTTATCTATTTATAGTGCCATAGTAACACAAATATAACCACCCATACATCCATTGGAATCGGAAGGATTGTATTATTCATTCAAACATGGTGGCAAGAATAATCTAAAGATAAATGTATCCACGCAACGCAAAATGTTAAATGTGAACTGCACATGCTTGCAAGCATCTGGTATTGTTGAAAACATCTAGTATCATACTCTAGTATCATATTGCAACAGTATCATACTGCAACACTTGTACTGTTCTTTTTATTTTGCCTTTGCAGTCATACAGAGCCTATCCACGTGAGGGAACATGCCTTCCAATGAAGTATCATCTCGACAATGTTCACATTGTAAATAGAAAATAAAGTAATGGCCATGATTTACTTTGTTCTCTTGGGACCGACATAGTCAACTCAATTAAACTCCATCCAACTAATTATCTATTAGCTTCACATCTCCAATCCATGATCTCTTATAGATTCACTTTAAACTCTGTTTGGTTTGAGTTCTTCAAATGAACGTCATTTAAACATATCACACCACCCTCCACCCACTTGTAAAAATGTTATGAAATCATATATAGTCCCATCTCTTAGTATTCAAAGAAAGATGGAGTGCAAATCAATATAAAATTAGGAATTAAGTGAAACTCCTCTTTCTAAAATAATTCAACTTTATGTTTATTCTCGATACTTGTAGAAATTTTGCCACATAGAAAACATCTCTTCCTATTTCAACCCATGCTATGCTTCATATAGATTTAGGTGGAATGGTAAGCAAATTGAATAATATATAGCATTAGGTTTCTATCTAGAGTAATGCTATGCTTCAGTGGTAACCTCTCAAGTGTTGTTCTTTGATTGTCTTTGGTACTTCTATGCCAAGACAATCACAAGAACTGATATGTTTGATTGGGTATGCTCAAACGATTCTAATGAACAAGATGACGTGATAGAATTGAAGCACATGGTGGGAGTGCAAATGCGGCGGAAATGGCAAATATAAAGGTGCAAGTGGCGGATATAAAGACCACAGGCAAGGCAGCAGAAGCAGCCAAAAGTCTCAATCAGCCAGAGGCTAGAAAGACTAGAAGGGAGAGGAAATCACCCACTTAATTTGGCAACAGAGCTGGAAAAAAAGATAGCAATTCAAGTAAAAGAAGTACAAGAACAAATGATGATAAAACTAAATGTTCGAGCCATCGAAATTAGGGAATTTCCTAAGGAGAATGTGTATGATTTGATTGCAGACTTTTTCCAGAGAGAGTTAGAGGAATCAAGATCGGTGATATTACGGGCAAAAATGACAAGTGTCTTTAGAGGGAGGGCGAGACATATCAACGTTACTCTCAGGGACATGGGGGTGAAGCAAAGGATATTGGGAAGGCAGAATGGTCACATTGTAGGTTACGCTGATAGAAGCAATGATAAGGAAACAAAGGGAGGAAAAGAAGTTAGGAACTAGAGAGATTGAGAAGGCTGAGGAACGATGGCATCATGGCATAGATTAAAGATGGTAGGGTGCATATATGGGACCCATTGAAGCGGAATGGATTGGCTGGGGCTTCATCAGCGACTAGTCACCAACATAGCAAGGGACGGAGGAATCCATTAGGTTGGGGAAGGAAATGGACCAGAACATTAATATGGGCTAAGAAAATGGGCCAGGGGCAAGAGGAAGAGAAATGAGGGGCACGAAAAGAACTCAGATTAAGGAGTCCCAGATGAAATTCGAGAACTGCCTTATAGAGGCCTAGAGTGTGAAATCACTCTTGCACCAGACGCAAAGTCAACCAATAAGGCTCCATATAGAATGAGCACTCCCAAGCTAGTAGAGCTCAAGAAGCAGTTGAAGGAGTTGCTTGAGCTTGGATTTGTTTGGCCTAATGTATCATCCGTCGGGGCGCCCATTCTCTTCGTGAAGAAGAAAGATAGAAGTTTGAGAATGTGGATAGACTATGTCAACTCAACAAGCAGCCGATTAAGAACAAATATGCCTTGCCAAGGGCAGATGACTTAATGGACCAGCTCCAAGGAGCTAAAGTCTTTTCCAAGATAGACCCACGATCCGGGTATCATCAGATAAGGATAAAGGAGGAAGACATCCATAAGACCACCTTTAGAATGCAGTATGGGCACTATGAATTTACAATAATGCCCTTTTGTCTATCAAATGCTCTTGCAACCTTCAGGAGGTTAATGAATGATGTCTTCAGAGACTTTTTAGATGAGTTCGTTATCATTTCCTTCGACGACATCCTCATCTACAACAAGCCAATGGCGGTCATATAGTTCACTTGAGAAGGGTGTTAGAAAAATTGAGACAGCACTGCCTTTCTGGCAAGCTTTTGAAGTGCCACTTTGCAACACCTACGATGGAATATTTAGGCCATGTCATATCGGCAGAGGGAATCACCACTGACCCATACAAGATTGAAGCAATAATCGATTGTCCAGCACCAAAGAATGTGTCAGAAGTAAGAAGCTTCTTGGGTCCTGCAGGATATTATAAGTGAAGGAATTTGCTAAGTGGACAGCACCTCTTTTGGACCTCACTAAAAGCACCAGAAAATTAAAGATTGGGTTGCACATTGGATTCAGAATGTTCAAACTTTTTTTTGATAAGCTCAAGGAAGCTTTGACCACAACTCCAATGCTGACTTTACCAGACCCAAGGAAGGACAAGTTGGTAAGGGGTAGATGCAAGTCGACAGAATGGGGAGTCCTCATGCAAGAGGGAAGAGTAAGAGCTCAAGACTCCAAGAAGATGATTGATAAAAACAACGTTTATCCAACACATGACTAGAGCTTCGCAATTGTATGAGCTCGTGCATTACTTGCTTGGCGTAGAAAATTTCCCCAATTGATACGTAATCATCGAGCCTCCAAAGATATCAAAAATGCAACTACTCTTCAACTTGAGGCAGAGGCGATGGATGGAATTTCTCGAAGAATATGACTTCGAGATAGTATATAAGCCATGCAAATTAAATGTGATTGCTGACGTGCTCTTTCAGCTGCCTCGAGAGACTCGAGTGCATTGCAATACCATCTGCCACCTCCACCTTGTCAAGCGAATCTGGTAAGAAGGAAGAGGAATCTATCCCTTCTAGCATGGAATCTGGGCGCACGTATAAAGCAGGTTCGCAAGAGCCGCTAAAGTGACGGATAAGAAGAGAGAGACATTCAAGCATTTTAAAAAGGAAGACAAGTTTTTATATCACAAGAACAAGTTTACACGTACCGGAGGCATCAAGAGTAAGGAAGCTAATCTTACACAATACATATAATAGCCCTATCGCCGTCCATCGTCCATGTGGGTTTTATGAAGATCTACTTCGAGATTAGAAGTAGCTAGTTCTGGCCGAGCATGAAGAAGCGGATAGCAAGATATATCCAGGAGTGCCAGTTATGTCAGTGGACAATGGTGGAGCAACTCCGAATCCAGAAGCTTTAGAACTCTTTTGCCAAGTAACCATCATTCAATTAATTTTAGAATATGTCATTATTTTTAGAAATTTTTTCACGCCACATTTTCCCGCTCTTCACGCCTTACCTCTTTTTTCTTTTTTTTGGTCGCTGCTTCCACGCAGATTTTAAAAGTCCATTTTTTCCCTCCTCTTCTTTCTCTCTCTTTCGGCTTCTTCCTCTTCCCTTCTATTTTCTCTTTTCCCCTTTTCGCTGGCCCTTTCTTCTTTCTATTTTTATTTTTTTATGCTTTATCCGAAGCTAATTTTGTCAGGCTCAAGGTTTATGGGCAAAACTGAAGACTCCGAGTTACCTGGAATTGATTTCGCAAGTAGAGCCGAATTTTGCTTCCAAGCAAGAGATTCTACTGCCGCAGGCCTCTAAGGCTCGCCGTTTTGTTTCAAGGAGTTTCCTTTTGGGAGCATGATTGAAGAAGCCGTGGGTTGTTGGAGTTCGAAAAGGAAATATAATTGGGTTCAAATCCCAGGCAAACGCGGGCTATGGCGGCGCAGAAAAGTTTTTGCAGTAAAGTGGCTTTGGCCTCTAAACGCGGTAGAGGAGCCGCGATACAAGATCAAAGAAGGAAGTGCTTCTTTTGCCCTCTTCTTATGTGTGTATCCTTTCTACCCTTTTCTCTTTATATTTGCTATTTTTCTTCCAATCACTTCTTCTCGCCATGAGGTTGTGGCTACAAGGATATACCCTGAGTTGATATGCACAGTAAAGCCCAGTACGTAAAAGTTCTCGCATTTTGTGGTTTCCAACAAAAAATGCTCGCTTTTAAGGCTGTCAGTTGAGAAATATCTCCTTACGTGTTCACTATTCTTCACCAAGGTTTGCAAATGTAGAATATTCCGCTCTTCCTCGCTTGGTTTTTTCCCAATCGCTGGATCTCGCAGCTCTCGAGCCTGCAGACCGCCTCAACCTATTCCCTATTCTTCATTCTTCGCTTTTTCTCGCAGAGGCATCACTATCTTAACAATCAGAGTAGGATGCGTAGATTTTGCCCCTTTGGTCACAGATTGAGCTTTAACAACATTGAACCAATGCATGCAATTGGGGACAGTGGATTGTATGTACATCTCATAGAGTAGTGAATTTAACACTACCGAGATGGGTCCGGGTTCCGCTTCTATTACACCATGAATCAGAAGGTTTCCAGAGGCTTACACTACATCTACACAAAAATAGCTTGAGGCTCATCGTGTGGGAGAGGTTGCCCTTTGTTTCTCGTGATAGTATTCAGAAAGGCGCCCCTATTCCACACACAAAAGAGAACAATTGTGCTTGAAAGTTTATTGATTTTATTACATTGATTGACAAGTCTTATGTTCTCGACTTTGTAAACTTTAAACGCCAAGCCATTTACAGCTCCAAAATGTGGAGTATTACAACGCTTACATCACAATTTGTAAAGATGATTTTTCCAAAGAGAGAGTTGTAGAGGAACTTCAAGACTGATATTACTGCAAAATGAGAAGTGTCTTTAGAGGGAGGGCTTATGACATATCAACGCTACTTCCTCGTGTGACATGGGGGTGAAGCCAAGGATATTGGAAAGGCGTATCGGTCACAAGGTAGGTTAGGGCCGATAAGCAATGATAAGGAAACAAAGGGAGGAAAAGAAGTTAGGAACTAGAGAGATTGAGAAGGTCAGAACCATGGCATCATGGCATAGATTAAAGATGGTAGGGTGCAGTATATATGGACCCATTGAAGGTAATGGATTATTTCTATCAACACTAGTCACCAAATATAGTATATGAGGACCCATTAGGTTGGGGAAATGGACCTAACATTAATATGAGCTAAGAAATGGGTCATGGGCAAGAGGAAGAGAAATGAGGGGTACCTAAAAGAACTCGATTAAGGAGTCTCTAGATGAAATTCGGTGAACTCCGCTTTATAAAGGCCTAGAGTGTGAAAATCACTCTTTGCACTGCACGCAAAAGTCAACCATAAGGCACCATATAGAATGAGCACTCCTTAAGCTTTAGTAGGAGCTCAAGAAGCAGCTTGAAGAGTTGCTTGAGCTTGGATTTGTTCGCCTAATGTATCATCCGGTTTGCCCATTCTCTTCATGAAGAAGAAATATAGAAGTTTGAGAATGTGGGATAGACTATGTCAACTCAACAAGCAAAATGCATTAAGAACAAATATGCCTTGCCAAGGGCGTGATGATTCTTAATGGACCAGCTCTAAGGAGCTAAAAGTCTTTCCAAGATAGACCTATGATCCCGTATCATCGCATAAGGATAAAGGAGAAGACATCCATAAGACCACCTTAGAATGTGCAAGATGGGCACTATGAATTTCATAATAATGCCCTCTTTTGTTCATCAAATGCTCTTGCAACCCTTCTCGTGACGCTAATGAGTGATGTCTTCAGAGACTTTTTAGATGAGTTCGTTATCATTTCCTTCGACGACATCCTCATCTACAACAAGCCAATGGCGGTCATATAGTTCACTTGAGAAGGGTGTTAGAAAAATTGAGACAAAGACCAGCCATTCTCAAGTAAGCTTTTTAAGCAATTTTGCAACACCTATAATATGGAATATTTAGGCCATGTCATACTTCCAAGTAGAGGGAATCACCAATTTAATCTATACAAGATTGAAGCACAATCGACACAAAGACTAAAGAATGTGTCAGAAGTAAGAAGCTTCTTGGGTCTTGCAGGATATTATAAGTGAAGGAATTTGCTAAGTGGGCAGCACCTCTTTTGGACCTCATTAAAAGCACCAGAAAATTAAAGATTGGGTTGCTCATTGGATTCAGAATGTTCAATTTTTTTTTTTTGATAAGCTCAAGGAAGCTTTGACTACAACTCCAATGCTGACTTTACCAGACCCAAGGAAGGACAAGTTGGTAGCAATAGATGCAAGTCAGATTGCAATGGGGGGAGTCCTCATGCAAGAGGGAAGAGTAGTAGCCTATGACTCCAAGAAGATGATTGATGCTAAACAACGTTATCCAACACATGACTAGGAGCTTCTGGCAATTGTATGAGCTCTTCACATATGGAGGCATTACTTGCTTGGCAGAAAATTTCAATTGGATACGAATCATCAGAGCCTCCAGTATATCAAAATGCAACTACTCTTCAACTTGAGGCAGAGGCGATGGATGGAATTTCTCGAAGAATATGACTTCGAGATAATATATAAGCCATGCAAATTAAATGTGATTGTCGACGTTTCTTCAAATTCTCCCGCCTCAGAGACTCGAGTGTACTGTAATACCATCTCACACTTCCACCTTGTTGCTTAATTTGGTAAGAAGGAAGAGGAATCTATCCCTTCTAGCATGGAATTCAAGCACGTATAGGCTAGTCTTTGCAAGAGCGCAAGGACGGATAAGAAGAGAGAGACATTCAAGCATTTTAAAAAGGAAGACAAGTTTTTATATCACAAGAACAAGTTTATACGTACCCAAGGCATCAAGAGTAAGGAAGCTAATCTTACACAATACATATAATAGCCCTATCGCCGTCCATGTAGGTTTTATGAAGATCTACTTCGAGATTAGAAGTAGCTAGTTCGGCCGAAAGCACAAGAAGGTGATAGCAAGATATATCCGTGGAGTGCCGCTTATGTCAAGGACACAATGATGGAGCAACTAATCCGTAAGCTTTAGAACTCTTATGCCAAGTAACCATCATTCAATTAATTTTAGAATATGTCATTATTTTTAGAAATTTTTCACGTACCGCTTTTTCCCTGGGTTTACGCTACTTTTTTCTTTTTAATGCTATTGTCGATTTTGCAAAGTCCCGCTTTCTCTTATTTTTTTCCTCCCTTCTTTCTCTCTCTTTGCTCGCCTTCCTTCCCTTTCTTCTATTTTCCCTCCCCTTCTCGTGATCCTTTCTTTCTCTCTTTCTATTTTTATTTTTTGGCGCTTTATCCGAAGCGATGAAATGGCTCAGCTGGCGGGCGTAAACCGCTGAAAAACGTGAGTTGGCCTAATTGATTTCGTGAGCCGACTTGCTTCAAGCAAGAGATTCGGCTGGGTTGCGAGGCCTCTAAGGCTCGGCTTTGTTTCTCTCAAGGAGTTTTGAGCATGATTGAAGAAGTCGGTTGTTGGAGTTTGAGCAAAGGAAATATAATTGGGTTCAAATCCGTGGGCAACGTGTGGGTTATGGCGCTAAAGTTTTGGCAAAGTGGCTTTGCCTCAAACTAAGTGGTAGAGGAGCCGTTGATACAGCATCAAAGAAGCAAGTGCTTTTTTGCCCTCTTTTCTTATGTATCCTTTCTACCTCTCTTTTCTTCTTTATATTTGCTATTTTTCTTCCAATCAGCTTCTTCTTGCCGTGGAGGTTGTGGCTACAAGGATATAATACCTAGAGTTGATATACGAAAAGCCCATTCAGCTTGTTGCTTGCAAATGTAGAATATTTTGGGCTTTCCCTGCTTAGTTTTTCTCTCAATTGTTTGATCTGGTAAGTGTTTTCGAGCTCTGCATCTCGCCCAACCTATTCCTCATTCTTCATTCTTCTCGCTTTTTCTCAAGCAGAGGCATCACTATCTTTAATACAATTGTGAGTAGGATGCAGATTTTGCCCTCTTTTTGGGCCGCTGTGATTGAGCTTTAAATAACATGAACTAATGCATGCAATTAGACAGGATTGCATGTACATCTCTGCTAGAGTGGTGAATTTAACACTAGCCGAGATGGGTCTCTGGGTCTGGCTTCTATTACACCATGAATCGTGTGAAGCTTTCCTCGTGAGGCTTACACTACATCTACACACAGTTTGAGGCTCATCGTGTGGGAGGTTGCCCTTTGTTTCCCAGAGAGATAGTAATCTGTGAAAGTGGGCGCCCCTCGTTCACACAAAAAGAGAACACCGTGCTTGAAAGTTTTATTGATTTTATTATGCATTGATCGGGACAAGTCTTATGTTCTCGACTTTGTAAACCTTTTTAAACGCCGGCCAAGCGCCGATTTACATAGCTCCACAAATGAGTTTTACAACGCTATATCACACTTGTAGTATGATTTTTTCCACAAATGTGAGTTTTACAACGCTTACATCATACTTATAATATGCTTTTTTCTTTTTAAGCATGTGGTAGATTGCTTTTGATTATTTTATATATACTGAATATTCAAGCTTTATTTGCACATGTTATTGGGACTTAACCAAAAGTGTAAATAAATGTATTTTTGTCTTATATTACAATGTAACTAGTTTTATATTGCCAGGATATTTGCCTAGGGATGTACTACTTAAACTTAGAGATGTGTAAATAAAGGTACTTTACTTGTTCTAATTTTTAAAATTTCGTGTGAAACCATTCCAAATATGCAGTAATTTTTTAGTTTTTCATGTTGCCCAACATACAAATATAATACTGCAGAAATGCTATCTTATTTTAGGAAGACCATAAAATTTAACACATATCAGGTATTCTTATGTCAAAATGAATACAAATCTGGGAAAAAGTATGGTTACATGCATAAAAAGATCGATAAAAAGCTTATTCGGCGCGATTTTGGAATAGACATAATCCCAATTTAATTGAATGATGGTTAAGTGGGAAATTGTCAGCATGAATTTGATAACGGCCCTACCTTAATGATAGTGGTTGAGATGGCACATTTTTTGCCATGTTGAACCACAGATACAGCCCTATACTATCTTTCTAAAGAGATCTTTAGATTGCATGAAATGCTAGGGAGATTATCTTCGACAGAGGCCCGAAGTTCATAAGCGCCTTCTGGAAGGATTTCTTTAACACCATCAGAATGAAGCTTTACATGAGTACATCATACCATCCCTAAACAGATGATATGTTAAGAAGATATATGTGGAATAAGCAGTTAAAGTGGGAGGACTATATTTACTTGGTTGAGTTTACATACAATAGCACCAAGCAAAAATCATCCCAGATGTCCCCCTTTATGACCAATTATAGCTATCAATGCCTCGCACACGATACTTAGCACAAACCTGTGTTGAAGGTAGAAGTCTCTCAACAATTGTTGGCAGATATGCAGGAGTTAGTGGAGGAAGTCTGAGGAAAGCCTCAGAAGAATTTGGCAAACAAACATAGGACGATAAGGGAATTTTAGGTTGGAGATAGTGTGTGGCTCAAGATTAAAGTCAAATGTTAAGCTCCGGCAAGATCAAAGAACGCGGAAGTGAACGGCTCCGCGCGTGACCTTTAGAATTGTTGAAAGTGTAGGCACCCAATCCTACAAGCTTGACTTCCCTGCTCACTTAAAGGTCCATGTAAGTCTTCTTAAGAAGTATAGTCCCAATCCTGAAGAGGTATTAGAGACTCCAACTCTGTTGGAAATGACGAAGGAACAAGTTGAAGTTGTTCTTGTTTCTTGATAAGACAAGAAGGTTAAATTCCTTAAGTATTTGGTCAAGTGGAAACACTTGCCCGTATAACTAAGTGGTTAAGTATCGCTACAATAAAATCCTAAGTATTACACCCCTTACGATATATCCTTTTTTTGTTGCTATTGATGCCGGTTCGTTGACCTTATTGTAATGCTGAGGGCATTATTATGCTGGGTGGAGGGGGGTGAGAATGGGACATTTTCCTAAAATATATGGTACAAATATGTATATTTTAGGCCACGTCACTATACAAGCCTACCTTATACATTAGTATGGGAAGATGGCATGGCTAAGTCATTATATATATAATATAGCCAACCTTCCACATAACTCCATCCTATTGGTGACCTGACACATGGGCACTTCTCATTGAGGACCAAACCGTAGATCTAGGCCATCTTTCTGAGTCCAGCAGTTCTTGAGTTCAACTGGCATTCGTAACTCCATTTCGAGGATTGTTTGCTGCATTAGAGCCTAGTGTAGTAGCCCCAGGAGTGTGTGTGCATCAGGAAAAGTAGAATCTACCCCAAATCATCTACAGAGTGATGTAATAATTGTGAGGCAGCAGCTGCCCTGAGCGTGTATTTCTGGAGTAGATTCCTATAGATCATCCGAGGTTACCCATGAGTTAAAGATTCTTGTATCTTTGCGAGAGCCACCTTGGTGGGATACTCAAATCTTGGGATTGGCGGAACCCCTTAACTCACCGGAGCCCTAGCTATAAAGCGGATGCATCCATTAGAATCGATGTTAATTTCACATTTATCATGTTATGTGGATATATAATGTTGGTTGATCCCCGTGATTGCTCCTTTATATTGGAAGGCGGCAGAGACCTAGTAGCCATTTAGGGGATTTACGTTCCTAGTTTTAATCCCCGGCTCCCATCATCATACCGACATAGAGCCCCACCGTGCCATGGAGGCTACCAAGTGAAATTTGCTACTCCATATAATGGGGCCAAAGGGCAAAGTAGAGGGAGGTCCAAGGCCGGTGCGCTACACAAGGCCGACTCTATACTACCACTCTGAGAGTACCTTCGTGCATGAGTCCTGGATAGGTTCACATCAGATAATGCTTTATACGCACACGTGTGATTTTTCGCTTGATATCGCGACAACCGACGCGACACGCCAAAATACGCCAAAAAATCTCCTGCCGAAAACTCTTCGCAGTTTAAAAAACAACCTTCGCTTATCAAGTCCTGGGTTCGCCGTAGTTTAAACAGCATTTTCGCTTACGCCAACTGTAAATAGTTTCGCTGCGAAGTTTAATGACCGCTTACGCCAAACATCCTACGCAAGCTTTAAATGCCTAACTTCACGTGAAGCCTCGAAATATATAGAAAACTTCGCTGCAGCTTAAAATTGCCAGCCACGCCGTAACCTTCGCAGTTTAAACGCAAAGAATGCCCACGCCGAACAAAAAAGCTCTCGCTGTAGTTTGGTCCTTATACTTCACACGCTGAAAAGAGCCGCCAGAAGCTGGATAAGGCTTTCGCTTTACGCTGAAAGTCGGGCGAGGGCCGTGTTTAAAATCTCGTAATTTCGCCAAAGAAAGTTCTTAAGTTTAAATGTAGTTTCGCTTTAATGCTTAAACTTTTTTTTTTCCTACGGCTGAGATAATATTAAAAATACTATTTTCCAAAAAATAATGATTTTTGTACCCTTTATACGTCTCAAAAATAGTTTCCATAATGCATTTAACCTATCCCCAGATGAGTCCATACTTCCGGTCAATAGTGTTGCCCTCACCTCAAGAGTTTTGTGTGCCGTCCCCTGGGCTCTTAATTTGGGAGAGTCTGGGCCAGTAGCTGATATGTGTCACCATGATCCTATAGCCGCTTTATGGAGCCATTGCACTCTAGAAAGGGGGGAGATGCAACCCTTCCTACCTCATCGCACGGGAGATGCAACCGGCAGTCCTTACTGATGATACCAAGAGATTGCGCTTCCAAAGAGCCATGGCGAGCCAGATTTAGTCCATCCGTAGTATGCACATGAGGGCGATAGAGTGGTCAACCTTAGCCATTGTCTACGCCGCCCAAAGTTTGCCGCTAATCTCAAATTTTAATTATAGTTTGAGATCCCAAATTACGTACCTACTTCCCATGAGTCCGAAACGTAGAGTTCTATTAGTGATGATGTATTCATGTATCCGTGGATCTATGAAAGGATCAGGCCCTTGTGTTGATTGTTGTTATTTATCGCCAAGCATGATGTAGTTATGTTACTTAGGCCGCGTTAGAGCCCATAGTGATGGGCGCAAGACACCCTCCCTCACCCTTTTCTGCGACTGGCCATCCCAAGAGCTGGGTAGATGGAGGCCCATACGTAGGTCACCGTTTTAATGGGATTTCCTCATAGGATGGCTGATGGAGCATCAGATGTTACTAGAGAGGTCATATCAAGCAAGGACAAAGATGAGAACATTCAAGGAAACATCATATCGAATTGTAAATCTAACAAAGAACGATATGTATAGATGGAGATATGACAATACTCGACTTCATGAAGAAATGCAAAGCAAACTGTGATGGGTAATAACTCACTAGTGTCCACCACGAGGAAGCCTCAGCAATGCTTTTACGAATAGTGCCGTATGGCGTACCGCTGAAGAGGTTCAAATTTCTTCGTAAGTTCCACTCGTACGCCATCTAAATCTCTGCCTTCCCATTAGCTAGCGCTATGTGCCCATGATGACATTCCCTCCTCAAGAATGACCGAGCCGCCTATCTGCGGAGGTACTGTGCCCTGCCCCGAGCTTTATCGTAAAGCCGCTGCAAGTACTGCACTCCATTGCCCAGGTGATGTTCCCGGTGGGTCAGTATTAACCTTTGCTCAATACCTTCTCCGTATCAAGTCTTAGATGCCATCCAAGAGATCAACATCTCATATGTGCTCTCATGAGGTATCCCGCTTTTTCTTCTCGAGGAAGGAGCAATATCAATCGATGGCCTCGCGTGGGCTGAGGTGGGATTAATAACTCTGCTCAAAAGATTCGGCCCCAAGACTCATCACTCCAACCATCCGCTGCGTGGGAAGGCGGGTAGCCGAGGTTCTCCTCGCGGGAGTGGCCTCCTCCCAAAGCATCTTCAAGAAATTGCCGAAGTAGGTGAGTCACCAATGCATTGTCAGCCGGCAGTGGGGAGCTGGTGCGATCCCGGCTGTATCATGTCAAGTATCCCCGCACGGCCATACTTCACGCTGTAGCCGTGGCACCGGGCGTTTGAAAATGGATGCACGGAGCCCGCCATCGGCTATGCAAGAATGTGGGTTGGTGGTTTGAATCCACTTCTTCGTCCGAGTGTCTCTGCTCCAATGGAAAATGGGTGTAACCAAAAGTGATCCTGCTCTCACCAACAAGTAATCCACCACACCGCCTTTGGTCTTCCTATCTACAAGTGTACGTACTGAAGATGGCTATCAGGCTAACCGATTAGGACAACTGTGTCAAAGATACTACCCAAAGAATAACAATCACCGCCATAGCGTGAAATATATTGTCATCCCGATGGAGGCCCCTTGACCCCAAGCCACCTCCTGCAAGGTTCAACTACAAGATGTCCTCGCCAGTTCTCAAATTTTGGGACTGCTTCGACTTCCGTCTATGCATTAAAGTTCCAACAACATGACTCGTCTAACTGGTTATAATGGGCCAGATGTCATCATATGACGTATTAGTGGTTTTAATATATCCATACTCAATGAGTGTTATGTGCTGCTCGCGATGCGGGAAAGCGCAGTATGCCTCCCGCGAAGAGTGGGATGCCGCCAATGCCATGATCGGGCAAGACGCCGCGACCCACAAGCAGCGACAGACTGGCTCTGCTTTGTGCAACGAGATCGACCGCTCTAAGGTCAAGACGTGATGAAGAGGCAATCCCCCGCCCTCGCGTTCGCAGGTAATTCGCTGGAAGACCGGTGAAATGCGTATAGCCTGCGGAGGTTTGGCAGTCAGGTTCTCGTGATGTTCCCATTTTCCATGAGGAAATGAGATCCATATCTCACGCAGTAGAGTCGTAGACTCTCCTTTCTCGCCAAGGGAAGCCCGACAATCTCCAAGATACCATCCGAGGTACCTGCCTCTATATGTTGGCATTTGATGTAGACGACGCCATCTATTCCGCCACGGGGAGGGGTGGGGGAGGGGAGGCAAAGTACGCGTGGCTCGAAAGCAGCTGCGCGGAACACCGGAGCAAATGAGCAGGAGGTGCGACGGCACGGTGGCGTGAGTAGAGTGGCGTACCGTGAAGCGAGCAGCAATGGGGCCTCTCGGATGCCGCAGCTTGACGCGATTACAAGCCGATGACCTACAGCGCCGACCTAAAATGCAAAGCTTGCCTCTAATTCAATCCCCGCAATACCGATGGCAGACGTCCCCGACGAGCCAAACATAAGCATAGGGTGATATGCTCTTCATGTCGAACTCTTTAAAGGCAAGTGCTTGTAGAGATCATGATGTGGTGTAAAACATATGGTATGGCAAGAAATTCAATATGCCACCAAATGGAGTTGTCACTTTGTATAATCGGCATTTGGAATGCCTATACATGAGAGGTATGAACAATGCCATAACAATATGGGATACGGTCGTGTTTAACGGTCCTAAATTGCAAAGAATCCGCTAATAAAAATGCCACAGATTTTTATGATGTGATTTAAACATGTCAAGATGTAAATTTATAACATGTCAAAGACCCTTGATATTACCCACTTGATAAAATGTACATGATATACCCGCGGGTTTAAAATGACGATGGTTAATATTTACTTATGAGATATACCCATGGTTCAAAACATGCGGCGGCTAATATTTAGGGGGCTCAAGTATGGCAATAGTAGCTAAATGTAAAAAGAGGATGTGATATAGTGAAAGAGCATCAGGAAATATGATGCAACATTGTGGAATATGCGTCAAGAGGGAGAAATGTGTATGAACGCGTTGAATGCACATAACCTAGTTTCAGCAAAAAATAAACAGGAGTGGTATGGGACCCCTTTTGCCATCGCAATAAATGTCGGACGCAGTACGCAGCCAAAATTTTAAATGACAAAAATCCGCTAAGTCCAAAAATGCCGTGTAATTTTTGGGCATAACGTCAAAGACACGTATATACTCATGATATGCCCGTGGTTATAACGTGATAAGGTTCCTGCCGTCGCCCCCTTTGGTTAGTCAAAATGACAAATATGGGAAGCTATGTCCTTCCACCCGTCTGCCAGTTTCGCTTGTACTATTGCTTGCATATCTAGAAAGACCAACACATGATTTTGTAAAGGACCAAAGTCACGAGTTAATCCAGAGCATATCTTACCAAAGCTTTCTTTTATGAGTAACAAACGATGTTGACACGAGCAATCTCAGCTTAAACCACCATAAAAATATATTCAGATATAATTTGACAAAACACTTTCAGCAATTTGCTTGAGTTCGCAAATTTGACAAGGAAGTTCCAGCAACCTTTACTAAGGCCTAAATACTAATATTTAGCAAACCAAGTTTGATTAACTTGAGTTAAAACCTGGTCAAACACGTCTGAACAGGTTGACCAAAGTGCAAACGTGATAACACTGCCGGATGAAGCGGTGGCAAGTTTAAATACCTGTATATACTGAGCTAGCACTGTAAGAATGAGGAAATCGCCGTATGCATTTGGGAGTAGTCCACTGGTGCATTAAAATTGGGAGTAGAGGAATTTTGATTTTAAAAACGTGATTGTTACTGTCTTCTTGCCTCAGCCTTGAAGGAACCAAAAAAGGACCAACGCGCTTATTCAAAGCCCCCCACCTGCAAGCTTTTTCCCACTGCATCATTTTTATGCCCAAGAATCTAGCAAAAATCCCAGCAGTAAACCAGTATACTTAGATCCTATGGCAATTTCGCAACCAACCAAATCAACATTTTCTTACATTTATATTCAAACTTAATCTGAACACTTCCAATAGAATTTTCTATATTGAAGCATCAAAACGCGCCAATAAATAGTATAAACTATACCTTTAAAAAGAACTATTCATAGCAAAACAGGCAAACCAATAATTTCAGCTATAAATATACTAGCTTCAAATATTCTTTAGCTCAAGGTTCCTCGAAATACCAAAAATAAGTGGATTACATCATAAGCCCGCATTAGTTTTGTATAATATATACATCGCTTTTGGTTCTAGTCCATGGCTTCAAGTGAGGTGGATTAAAACCAAAAGCTGTACTTGAGGCAATATATACATTTTCCATGGCTGTTTGAACCACTCATACAAGTCTATGAGAGAGCCGACAAAATCTCTGAATATACGTTTGAAGAAGCTAAAAAGGTTCTTTTCTTTCAGGTTAGCAGCCTTCAAGTTTTCATTGAGATATGATACAGTGGAAAAAAAAAAAAAGCAAGGTCGTCTCTACAATGGTCTGAGCTGATTCTCAAACCCTAAAAGAATGAGATCTTTCTAACTGTTTACTGTACATGTACTGAACTTTAGAATCCTTCAAAAACTTCTTCTTTCATTTCTTCCTCAGGTCTTCTGTTGTAGAAGCTTCCTGGCTAGAACCGTCATGCCTCTTTCTGAGAAAACATCAGTTAGTCCTGAGCTTCCCATATCTGATGAAACAAAACTTGGACAAACTGATCTTCTTCCATAAACAGCCTTCCGGAACCAAATGTCATTGATCTGCGCCATGATCAGACGTTCTTTGTTTCTTGTACATGATCATCAACAAACAACTCCTTTAAAAACCTCAGATTCAAAGAAGGCAAGAAAGGAGGCCTTGACACAAGATGCAAAGAATCCCACTTAACATTCCCTTGAAAGGATTGAGCCTTGATTTCCTGCTCCACCCTTACTGCCCAATCCTCTGCGCCACCCTCACCAAAGCTTAGAGATAAGACTGTGGCAGGGCTAAGTTAGGGCCAGGAAATACTGGACTTTGAACTTATATTGCAGAAAGTATCAAATTTTTGATCTGCCTTGAAGGTAACTCCATATAATAATTCACAGGAAAACGCCAAAGGTCCAAAAATCGCTAAGCCATACTCACACCGATCCCCTATAATCTCGGGGCAACATAGTCTTCTAGCACTACAAAAAGAGTTAGAATGATGACGTAAAAAATTGTTGTGCCGTGCATTGGAAAGGCCATCTGGTTCTTCTTGCCATTAACTTCAGAGGCTGGAAGGAAATATCCTCTGTTGCCTCTTGTAGATGGCGGAATAACTTTGGCCATGCTTTCGGTGCAATTCCCTATGTTTAAGTTCAAGTAAGGACCCCTTTTTGTGGACGAATCCTCTTTATGCTTTCTTTTTGTTTCTTCTTTTTAGTACCTCTGGCCTTGCTTTCCACTTTCAGAGCAAATCAAACTGTTAACATTATATGCCCATCTTCTTGATCAGCACATTTTCCGGCTTGAGATCCCTATACATAATTCCCATGCTTGTGCAGATACCAAGAGCCAATAAAACCTCTGCTGCGTAGAATCTGCAAACAATGAATGAAATTACTGTCATGTTTATGAACAAAAGACGGAAAATTTTCTGCAGATCGAAGGAAGCTCAATAACAAATTAGTTTGTATCTACTCTAGCATCTACATCAAGCTTCACGGCAAGTAAAGAATACTTACGGATGCAGCAGATCTGGAAAATCTCTTCCCAGCTTGCTTCTGCCTTAGAAGATTTAAATCCTCCCAGGCACAGGTCATGACCAAGTAGATATAATTCTGAGTCTCAAAATGAGCTTTTAGAGATGGCAAAAAAGGATGGCGAAGAGAAGCTAGAATATTCTTTCTTAGACGCGGTAGCCACTGCCCCTTCTTCTTCCACTATCTTCTTGTTTATCACCTTCAAAGCAACCGGCTCATTGGTGCTTTACTACTGCAAAGAAAGACATAGTGCCCACACTACATGCTTTGAACCGCTCTTACATTGTATTCTGTGTAGCCTGAACCAGTTGTATCCATAGCTGCTATATTTTTCGGAAATCCGGTTTTGATACATACATGCATCATTTTCTAACATGTGGAGGCATTGAATCCACCTTAATTACAAATTTTATGAATCCGTATTAATTCTCCAGAACAAGTTTCTGAATCAATAAGCCGGACCTCCTGATCAGGAACTGCCCAAGATGAGGACCAAATTGTCCTTGCAGATCATAAACTTTAAGCAAAAAACCCAAGAGATGAACTGTGATCTTTTATTGCTATCTCCCCACCTCAAAAGCTTAGAGAGGGCCAGGAAATTGATGCTTTGAAAATATATCGTCGAAAACCATCCGTTCGTGATCTGCCTTTGAAGGTAACTCCACATAAAAATTCATACAGGAAAACTTGAAAGGTCCAAAAAATCTACAGCCATACTAGCCGACCAGGAAGGCTTCAGCTGTTAAAGTCAGCCGAACTGTTTGCAGTTTATTTTGTTATCCACGAAAGGGCTCCTATTCGAAGTAGGCCTCCTCCACGAAATCCAGCCGCCATTCTTCTGAACTAACTGCAGATTTTTTCAAATTAGGGGCTGGCTTAAACTTAACCGGATTTTTTTTGATTAGACTGGTTTAAACGTGACCGCATTGGGAACTCCAACCCCACGTTCAAGCATAAAACGACGGAATTCGAATACGGCCAGTTCCAAGCGAAGAGAAGGAGAAAAGTACGTTGACCCAATTCCTAAAGCTTGCCGTTTGTTTTTGGATTGAAATCGAGTCATACCTGTTTTTCTTGCAGCCGCCAATCCATGCCGCAAATGAAGTGGAATAGCTTCAGCTGCATTGCCAATGTAAGATTCTCAACTGTTATGCTTCCAGGTTTGCGCTTTTCGCTGATTTGTTCTGTAGAGATCATATATTCATTAAAGTGGGCTCAACTTCGAATTATTCCCATGAAATTGAAACTGCGGCTAAGTGAAACTGCGGCCATACAGCTCAGTTTCGGAATGTATCCATGCCCAATCGCCCAGCAAAGCCTGGTCTATAAAACCCATAGAGCCTATTTTCTTCTATAGAGTCCCGGCCCATGTAGCATACATAGTCTTGTGGAGCCTTTGTGCAGGATTCATATAGCTAAGGAAGGCTAAGGTCATACACAAGAAGTTTCATAGTAGTCCAAAATCTAGAGAGCATGTTTGTGGATGATCATGTGCAGCAATACTATGTGAACATTTGGGGGAATATATAGAAGTGTTTGGAGCATTGAGGTCTTTTATGTTGAGGAGTAGATACTGTAACAGTTAGAAAGATCTCATACTTCGTTAGGGTTTTGAGAACCACCTTGCTTTTTGCTTCTACTGTTATTATATCTGTAGGCCGTTAACCCCAACCAAAGCACAGAATTGCTTCAACAGCCATGGTCAATGTATATAATACTTAAAATGAAGGTTTGGTGGTCAAATCCACCTCACCTTTTATTCTTAAAGTCATGGAGTATATATTATGCAACAGTAATACACGTTTATGATGTAATGCCTATACGTTTTGGTATATGATAAATCGAGGAATTTGAAGCCAAAAGATTGGCTTGAAAATGGTATATATATTATGCCCCGGAAAATATTAGTTTATGGGTGCTATGAAATAGAGTCTTTGGCAAGATATACTTTATGCAATTATACAGTTAAAATTCTCTATAGGACTAAATATATGCAAAATGCTTTGGTTTTAAAATAGGATCTACTTATAATTATTTATTGCTAGTCTTTTGAGCTGGAGCATGGTGCATAAATTCAGGCAAATGTGGGTCCTAGGAATTGTTGGTGGGTCAAGGCTCCTTGGAGAAAAGACTGGAGGTGTAAATAATCTGTGGCAAGTTTATATAGAACCCTTTAGCTTCCTACTCAAAGTATACAACAAGCTCCAACCATACTCTTTGCACCGCTGGCAGCATATACCAGGTATCTATCCAGCAGTGTTAAAACGGCAGGGTTTTTCACCACAGGATCTATACAGCTTTACAACATATTAAGAGTGCATGTGCTTTGTTCAACCTGCTCAGACTTGCTTTGAGCAGGTTGCTGCTCAAGTTGTCGGGCTCGCATGCTAAATATCAGAGATTTAGGTCTCTGAGGCATCTCGAACTAACAAATCTATAAGTTCAAAATCAAATTGCTGAAATTACATTACCAAAGTTGTGGACATGCTTTTTGTTTTCATCCAAAAGGGTGTACTTGTTTTGTTTTTTGCCTTTGACTACCTGAACATTCATATTCAACTTGTTCATACTCGTTCTTATCTCATGTCCTATTGTCCAGCATTGTCTTTCCATATTAGATATTAGCTAATATCATGCTTATATAGTAAATTCTAACGCTCGAAACAAACTTATATGTGTACTTATGCAGGCAACGCGGGGTACCTAACTAGTACTAATAAAAGTGAACATTGGACATCAACATAATGTGTTATAATGGAAGTGCCTTTTAGGTGGTAAATTTTAGCGTGAGTGCATGCATATCATGATGTATAGAACCAAATTGTATGGTGGTAAATCCAATATCCCGCCAAATGAAAATTCATCGAAGCACTAACAATAGAGGCTAGAATGCAAAGGTACATATGTGTAGTGAACTCTATATTTCATGTCAATGATTTATGAAGATGGGATAGTGCCAAGTAGTAGGTGTTTATTCAATATCAGATATTTCATATTATGAAACAGTCTTTCTTTCTTTCAGTAACTAACTGACTTAATGTTCTAGCTTTGAAATGGCACCGCGATGCCATTTGCCTTTTGGTTCTAATATTGTTTCTTTCCTTCAGTGCTACCTGCCTCTAGCAGAAGTCACCATGTATGGCAAGCAAACTAAGGACTTCAACAAATGGGTGTTCATGCCAGGAGATATATATAAGTTATTTTTGTCTATGTGGAATTTTTTGCATGGGTGAGTTCCGCCAAAAGTTACAAAAGAGGTAGTTATAATGATGGCAGATTCAGGTTGATTAAGCAAATTTTAATTATCATGCCTCGTGTCCAAGTACTTCGATCTTTCCCTCCCCCTCCTCTTGTTGACGGGTTGAGGAGAAAAGAGAAGAATTTATTTCCACAAAATTCCATTTGCACAAGAATCTAGATTCATTGTGCAAATCAATTCGAAACTAGACCTTAATGCCATCGGATATACTTACAGACAACTTTACAAATATGCTAAACAAAATGCTTCACCAGATAAGTTGAAGTCGATTTTGGGGAAAAGAGTACAAAAAAAAACATGCTACAGTTGCATTATATAATCTATGAACTCAATCTCTCTTGTAGTTTAATCTTAATCCCATTGTTTCAATATCTTGGTTTTTCTGAATCTAGTCTTTCTTCAACAAGTAGAAGAAAGTGAAATGGCTTCTAAATCAGGTTATTAGATTTACTGAATAGGAGTAAGCGTACTCTGTCTTTGTTGTATGCAATTTGGCAAATGTGATAGTTTATGTTTCTAAGTGGTTCATCAACTGTGTTATGGTGATTAAATGAAAGTTAGCATGTTATGCAATAACCAATATTGTGGTTTAAATATTTTAGGTAGTATGTGGTTGGTAGAATGTGATGTTGCATTGTATAAATATTGTGAGATGATTCTTCTTATCATAGTGTTGAGAGTGCAAGGCAAAAGGTCGCGTGATATGAGAATGCAACATAGTCTATGTGTTGATCTAAGATGCAAGATTTAAACTCGTTCATGCAGTTTGGGTCATGCAATTGAGTAAATAGCAAGTAATTTTGTTGGCTTGTTAGAGAAGTTCCAAAAAGAGACAACAACCAAGATTATGCCATTTGAAGTCAATCACGCAAGAAAGTAGTACTTGATAGTCATAAATACAAAAGACAGAGATATGAACTCGAGGAACAATCTTAAAGACCAACTTTTGAGTGGGACAGTTATATTGGCTACCGCATAGTTGCCATTTTTTGAATGTGGTTGAGAATATCTTGTAGTAAAGAAGCAAAATATACATGATATAGAGACGATGTCATTTGGCTTAATAACTCAATGACAATGGCTCAATAATGCACGCCTAATATACATAACGAATTTTGTTCGAAATGCTTCCGATCACAACAAGAGGGAGCCTAAAGTCCACTTCTTATACCAACAACCTTCACCTCCTTCATTGCCACCCTAGATGATGTTCGTGACTGTACAAAGAGAATATTATACATGTAATTGCACAACCAACAGAGAATAGACCATATAAACATGAGTGTTGCTATGTACATGATTGTGTCTTTATTGACCTAGACATAAACCTAGCAGTCGTACACCAAAATAAGCGTGTGAGTATAGGCATTTAATAATATCATTCCATAGTTTTGTTTGTTTGTATGGTCTCTTATAAAGTTATATTGTAGAAAAGGAGCATAGATTTGATTTGCCAGGTGGGGAAGAAGACGTGTACACAGGTAGATACACTCCAAGTATGCAAGACATATAATACAATTGTTTATGATTGGAATGTTAGCATGCCAAAGTGAGAACCATGAGAGTGATGCAAAAAGGGAAGGTGATGAAGAGGTATGGAGAGAAAATGGGAGGATGCAAAAACTGGGTGAAAATATCAAGCACTCGTTTTGGTTGATTCCAGACCGCAGAAACTTTAATCACTAACCCTCTTGCCCCGCTATCCGTGACCTCTGCCCCGTTATCCGTGACCGCCTGCTATCCGTGACACCGACAGTTCTTCCTATTTTATACCTTCCTACGGACCACGCCTCGCTAAATACCGCGATGGAATCACCAACCTTTATTCTACGCGACTTTAATCACATGGAATTGATCCCGCGGTGGAATCACCGTGATACCTGCATAATATTCTCCCCGTGGAATCACCGCTGCACGCATAATATTCTCCCCGCGGAATCACCAATTTAAATATTCTCTCCCGTAATCACCGCGAGAAATATTCTCTCCCGTGGAATCACCGCTGCTGCATCATTCCTGAAGGAATCACCGAGAAGCCCAATGTTTGGCATTTTCAATTTCTCGCAAATGAAGCAAGCAGATTTCAAAGTATATCTTACATTTGCTTCTGCAGGTAAAAAGCAAGGTGGTGGATTGAATTGAAGAAAATATAAACTTGCGCTTACTCCATTTTTGTGTGCTCATTCATTGTTATTCTATGTAATCGCCTGCACTTTTGTGGATGGGATTTGAACCCCTTGCCAATATCAGCAATGCCATGGCCTTTAAAGCAAGAAAAAAACAAGAACAGTGGTATTTTCAAGCAAGAACAAGATAAAACCGACTTAGAGCACCTGTGAGCCAATGCTACTTAAAAAATTTTGCTCGAATCTAGCCAGTAAGTGATCCAGAATGTGACAAAATAACCCATTGCTTGTGATTTTAGTAAGAACTTACATAAAATGCAACTACAAGACCTCAAGAAACCGCACAAGTCTCATTCTCATGCTAGAATACCCAAACATATATATTTCTCACGCCTTCATTACTACCAAACAGGATTAAGTAAAATCTAACATATAGAAATGATCCCCGCTTATCAGTACGTAAAGATTCATCATGCTCAATATTGTAACCGCCAATGACAAAAACAAGTCTTTTAAGGCTCTTATATATGATTGAAATCCTCCTCCGTGAATGCATCATCAAGCTTAGAAAAAACTCCAAGTAGACCGAATAATCAAACAGATCCGCAAAAAGGGGGATGAAGCAAGCTGGAGGGAAGCTGAAAAAGAAAAACAGGGCTAAGAAGAGGGAAGAGAGAGAATAAGGTGTTGTGTGCTATGGCTATGGAGGCATTCACCCCATTTGAGCTACGTGAGTGAAGAAAAATAAGTAGAAAAGAAAGGGACATCTAGCCTCCACCGAAGAATGTAGCATCTACTCAAGACTGCATGTACCAAAGTTCAGTTTTTCTACCATAAACCTCGATGAAAACCATGCCGTGACATTTGCGTAATCCCATGCCCTTTTTGCCTGGGATTGAAATCATGCCGAAACCCCTCACAACCCATGCCCTTTCACGGATTTGTCGAAACGCGTATAAACCCCTCACAACCCATGCCGATTTGTCAAAACCATACCCTTTTCTAAAGTTTGGAGGCTCATTTCAAGAACATTCGATGCCAAAATTTCTCCGCTGATCAGATTGAAGAGGCGCCTTATCGCTTATAAGCCGCCATAGCCGCGACTAGGTGAACACCTTCCACAAGAATAAAGAATAGACGTGAAAAATTTGAATTTTACCGAATATTCGATTATTCTCGATGGTGATCCGCCCCATGGAATAATGAAAGCCAAGTGATTCTCTCGTCTCTACTAAGACTACAAAATGTGATTCTCGGCCGGCGGTATAAAACCTGGACGGCCAGATGGACTTACGTATTCGGATGGTGGTCGTGATCCGGTCCCATAGTACACCCTATTACTGTCGTACACGACAACGCCCTCCGTAACGGATCCCGCTGTCGAGGGTTCGCGGATTCCGTATTAGAAAGTATTCACCGCGATGGAATCACCAAAACCAGGGTAACGATATTTGCACCCGCAAAAACTTTTCAGCACCTTCTCATTTTTCATCACCTTCTGTTTTTGCACAAACTTTTCAAAAGCACACAAATGTTCCAAAAAAGCAAAAGTACGTATCCACCATGTCATCCTATGAAGTATGAATAGGCTCTATAAGTAGGTTGGGCTTGGAAAATGCGGCTGTAAATAGTATGGCCGCAGTTCCATAACCGCAGTTTCCGTTTCATGAAGAATTATTCGAAGTTGAGCCCACTTTAATGAATAAATATATGATCTCTACAGAATTAAAAAAAAAAAAGAGCTTAAAATTGCAAACCCAGAAGCATAACAGCATGATAACAGTTTGAGAATCTTGTGGGCGGCAAACAGCCGAGGGAATCCATTCTGTTTGACAGTTTATTGCGGCAAGGATTGGCGGCTGCGAAAAAAAAAAAAGAAAAGAAAAACGATGTGGATCCAAAAGCAAGAGACAAGACCGGCTTCTGCGATAGAATTTGGCAAAGTAGTTTATGTTAGAGTGCAGCTGGCCTTTTATTGTTGGAGCAACAACAAACGTGCAAATTTTCCTTCCCAAAGTGCAGCATTATTCTTTCTGTGTAGGCATATCCAGGGCTGCTGGTCTGATGCGAACATTCTGACTGTATAACTTGTCTTATGCATTTGGAGTAGGCTCCCTTCCTTTCTGCAAAACAACTCGAATCCTTCTGTGTCAATCCAACCCAGCAACAGAATCTGAATCCCAACTCCAACAATCTCAGTCATAGTAAATCCTTTGCCTTCCGGACATCCGATAAAATTAGAACGATACCCAGAAGATTCCCCTGCACAACGATGACACGCATAAATCTAGAAATGGTCCAAATTTTTTACTGTCCTCATGGATGCTGCCAATGTGGCATGACGTAAAAATACTATCTATCTATTATCTATCTTTTGGTTTTTGCACCTCCACTCCTACTTCTGCCACGTCACCTCTTGCAAACAAAACCTTCTAGACAATGCTTCGTGACCACCATACCATTGATTCCCCATTCTCCTCAATGCCTAGGTAGCTAGCAAATTAGAAGCCCACATAAGATTAATACTGGTGATGTCGAAGTGCTTTAACACCTGTCAATCAAGCCAAGTTCATTCTACATCATAACATTGTCAAATATTGATGAACATGATGCATCCATTTTGGGCTTTTGTGAGCCATCTTCGAACATGCTAGGGATATACAGCAATTACAGCAAGAAAACAGTTTTCATGTATTTTTATCATCATCGTGTCCATCCAAAGAATGTAGCTTGCTAGGGAAGTTCCTAATTTTTTCCAACTTTACGTTGAGGTATGGACTCAATGACCCATACACAGGTCATTTTTTGGAATACATATATAGAATTATACACTCTACCATAAGAATCCAAATGTGATGAATAAAAAGGCATTTCTATTTATAATGGACTAATAATTAACTCACTTTTAAATATCCTTACTTAAGTAACCAACCCACTAGTAATTAAAATCAACAAGGAGCAATTACATAAAGTAGAACGCATTTGCATTTTAGCCCCCTAATAAAACACCCTAAGAACAAAAATGTCACATTTTTAGATGACCAAGCGATGATTTCTTAATTATTGTGGGTTTTAATTTCACCAAAAGGGCAAAATGTCAAGGTCCTAACTTTTGATGGATGGAGAGAATTGATGCTTGTTTGAGAACTGTGGTTCCACTCTAATCTGAATACTTACACTTTATCAATAGCGATAAGGTTTAAAAATTGTATTCTATTTGATAGTGGACATAGAATGTATAGTATGAATAAACGCATGGTTCCTTTATTTTCTATTGATTGTATGCGATCAAGGGATGATGGTTGCATAGTATCAGCCATTTACAATGGGATGAGCGTATTCAAATTTAGAATCTTACATACCAGTAGAAATGTGGTCCTTTAATTATAATTATCAAATTTATTATTGTACTAAAAGGAAATTTCTGTAATTCAACGTAATTTTATAAAGTTTCTATTTGCATCAACACGCGTAAGCTTTACAAAACATCTCTCGTAGCTATCCTAGCATCTTACATTCCAAGTGCTTCAACAACGCAAAAATCTGCCAAATATATATTGATCTCAGAGCATATTCTCGTGATGTTTAATCCACAAATATATTGACCTCTCTCTCGATGTTCCGCATCGATTACATGTCGTGGCAGATCGTGATCTCATCCCGTTATCAACCTTGCATCGGGCACTACGCTAGAGATGGCGGATTCCGATCATCGCCTTTCTTTATCTTCTCGACCGATGGGCGCCTTATTTGGATCCCGCGTTCCAACACCCTCGCATACCCTACCAAGATTTAGATTCTCGTGACTTCAGCCTACCAAGTTGACCCCGCAACTCAAGATTTTGTCTAAACTTCTGAGTCTAGATCTAGATTGATATGAAACTATACAAAAGCAAGGGAATAGAATATAATAGAATAATGGTTTTATCGCTCAGGGGACCAATCGCACTGGGACCTAATAAAGAACGCAGCGAGACTTATTACTATCTCGATAAAGCCCCACCCCAAAAGTTTTTCGAGGGAAAAATTGTGGTACAAATAAGAGTGCTAGAAAAATCGCATAAATATACATACATGAAATATATATCCAAGTCGTGAGCTTAATGAGGACATAGCCGATTCGCGACATGAAGGTATAATCCCAAAGACCATTATCGGAGCCGAAAGCCAAGATCACATGCAACCATCGCCAAAGCCTAAATTCAATGCAAAGATGGCATACTTAGATTTCATCATATGCCGGATAGCTTTGGAGGGTATAGCATTCATCTCAAGGCTCCCATTTGGGAGCATCAAGAAAGCTTGTCCCGTGGAGTGGCTCTCCAATCCATCCGTATGTCTCACCCTGGTAAACGGTGCACCTCGTATGAATCAAGACAATGAGTCGCACACCGCGCCTTTCATAGTGCATGGGTGTGTGCAAGTAGTGCTGCGTGCCCCATTCCAATGTGTGAAGCCATATGGCAATCGGTGGGATGTGTTTTCTTGACCGGCCCAAGAGTGCTTCATTATCTCAAACACGACAAATTCAAACGAGGTTGCATCATTCCTGCTTCAAAGATATTCCCTTAAAAATAACAATTCGTGATTGAAAAATGGTCATTTTAAAGCAGTTGGGGATTTTAAGTGGAACAAAATATCTATCAGGCATTTGTGCTCTTTTGAAATGATGATCTTGCATTTGTAGAAAAGAGCACTTGAAATGCAAGTAATTCCGTGACATTAATACACCAAAGAACATTACTAGGAATCAAGACATCCAAAAACGAAAAATAAGAATCTTTTTATTAATTTCTTTCAAAGACATCAAAAATGGCGATTTTGTAGCCACACAAATAATATAACAAAGATAAGTTAGAGAGGTTCCAACCAAAGTCCTCAATATGTTGTTGGCTCGTCCTACCTTGTCCGGCCTCCTCAAGTAGCTTGTCTTTGTCACCTGCTTCATCTTTACCGTGTCTACAGCTTCCTTCTCGTGAATAGTAGCTAGAGCTACTTCTTTGAGCTCTCAAGAAAGGTAGCTTCATCTTCCGTAGAGCTTGTAAAGGAGGTCAGATCTCAAAGGATGTCATCTTGGCAAAATCTGGATGATGATTTAGCTCCTAACTCTTGATTTTCATCCGTAGAGTTGGTAGAGCAGACAACCCTATCTTGATAAAGTTCACAAAATTTCTTTATCAATGTCAACAAAGAACACAATTATGGTTCTTTTAGTGCACATGCTATCATAGTACCAGAGCCGTGAGAAAGCATCAAGGACCCAATCTCCTGTGACGTGGAGAAATTACGTCCGCACATGGTTGATTAGCTTCGTGGCTTCCGAGCAATGATCATAATTCCCGCCTTTGTGCACTTGTGATCCCGGAGCCTGTAATACATCACTGAAACTCTAGGACATTAGAAAATTTCAAGTAAAGTCACAGGTTTAGCGTTCATGGTACACTTCCCCTGGCCGAAATCTTAGTTTCAAGCATGGAGATACTCAATCTTGCTCAAAGCAAATTTCTGCCCCTCCACCAGTTGTAGTTAATATTAGTTTTGTACTGCAAGATCAGATTCCGTAATAGTAAGTACGTGATTCCGAATAGAACTTACTCAAGTTACAACCGCACCATGAATCAAAACTTGAAAGAAAGAAACACTTCAACCAAGACTCTTTGATTTTGGAAGACTCTACTTCGCACTTACATTTCATAACCGGCTGGGTACAGGAGAACCCGGGCGGTTCTTGGAAAGCAGCTTCCCCACAAGGCCGACAAGGCCGGAATGGAACACAACAAGACTTTGTTTTGTCATGGGTAACCGCTTAATTCCATCGGACAAAGCATTGAATCTCTAAGTTCTTGAAAGGTCGGACAATGAAGGCCATCCTTCACTTAAACCCATATGGCAAGTCCTGCCATGACCAAAGTAAAATTGCGGGCTTTATACTCTCAAGAATCCTAGTGCCGCCCCCATGAACGTATAGAATAAAAGTTATTTTGATCGGAACATAGAAAAACCTCTCGTAGTCGGACGGCTCAACATCTACAATACGCCTGTCCGCTAGGGTCCTCTCTGGTTGTTTGTACCAGGTGCATAAACCTTTCTCGGTAAGTCCTTGTTCGCTCCGTTAGGGTAAATGAAGTCGCCTTCATGCAGCACAAAGGAAAAACTTCTTAAAAACAGAAAACGACGCATCAGCCTCAAAATTGGGAGCTGTGACGGGCCAATACGCTTTACCTGATGTAGCAATGATAGAGCTTCTTCTTTACACTGCCCCAAATTTCCACGCTCAACCGCCTCCATTAAAACATGTTTGGCACGCATAACGCTATCGAAGTCAACAACAATGAAACTAAGTTGAGTATTGTTTTCCTCAAAAACGAAAACACCAAGAAGAAGAAGCTAAAGTGTAATTCCTGAATACTTTGATTCACGCTAAAAGCTGTATGTGAGCTCACACGCTAGTGCCAAAGCGTAATTCTGTACGCCAATTTTGCTTTAACGTGAATCAAAAGTGTATTCCGAATACACTTTGGCTTCTACCAGTAGTTTAATGTGTATTCCGAATACACTGACTACCCAAGCAGAATCCAAAGTGTATTCCAGACAATTGCTTCTTCAGAAATCTGCTAGTATTCCTGAATACACTTCAGCCACACGATCCAAAGTATATTCTCGAATACACTTCACCCCCACATCACAACTCCCAAGGTATTCTCCGAATACACTTTGTGCTACTTCTGGCGAAAACTTCTAAAACTAAAGTCTCCCTGGCTGCTCTTACTGCGCTCCTGGATACTTCTTCTCGAAATAGAAATTCTCCTTTGTCTACCACCTTCCTCGCAGTAGGCCTTCAGCATGTCCATGTCTCCAGAAGCCCCTCGTGATTTCTCCGCATACATCGCCATTTTTTGGGACGCCGAACCCTTTTTCTTTTCCGAGACCTTCTTACTTTTCAATTCACCACGCCAACATGGGTAAAATCTCGCTGGTAGGTCCCATATCCGCACGCTTTAAACGAGGTCATGGAGGGCAAATAAGGTTATTCCGTATCACAAAAGAAACTTACTCATGGCCTCTCGGTTAGTTGAAACTAGTTGTCATGCGGTATGAGTGACCGCCGCTTATTAGCCTCGCCGTATTCTGAGGCAAAGACTTCACATCGCATAAGCCTTCCCCGCTTCTAAAGAGTAATGCTGGTCTCTTTAAATCCTCCATATTTTCTTTAAATATCATGTACTCCCTCGTGCATAAACCTGACCAGCCGAATGGCCTTCATCTTTAGCTCAGACTGCTGTCGCGATTGTGGGTGTCAAGTACCCATTTTGTTTTTCTTCGGGTTTGCAGAAGACCAGCACAAAGAAATCCGCCAAGACGTGACTAGAGAGACTAAGTTCTTTTTTTTTTCTTTGTATAGTCAGCTTCTTGCCTTGGAAGTTGCGCGATTTCCTCCCAAGACGTAGTGAGTGTAAGTAGTTCACTTTTCTCTCGGCTATAGTCCCGGGGTGTTGCATTGCTCCCCCTCGGCCAACAAGGACAACTATTGGGGCCACATAAGCATTTGATTGCTCCTAATTCTCGCCCCTTCAGTTCCTAAGTGGTTCAGAGATATATTTTTCGAACTCCTGCTGCCTTTCACCGCCATTCTTTGGGGCAAAATTTCATGCAAGTCAAGGGGAAGATAGATCACCTCTTGTACAAATTTTTCTTTTTATTTATTACTCATTCTTTCTGAGGTCTTATCAACTTTCTTTTCTTTTATCAAGCAATTCCGAGCTTTTCCCTTTTCCCTTCAGGTTGTACCCCTTCCGCAGGTTCCTTAGCCGCTATGCGCTCTTTTGGCCCGCTAAGCTTCGGCTTCCGGGGTCGCTCTTCTTGTTCTTGAACCTCCATCTAATGACCCCCGGGTACTAGCAAGCGTAAGATGATGATTGTGATCTACTCATTCGGGATTGCTCTCACCACCGACAAAGAAAGTCTCGCCAGACTAGAACAAACCCGCTTCAATTAGTGAACACGTGCTTCGCTTGGTCCGGGTAGTGTGAAAAGAATTTGTATTAAAGGTCTCGTGGTTGCACACCTATTACCCTAAAGAATGCGATGTCTACAACAATGAAGCCTTGGGAGGTCTTTAGCGATAGCCTCCCACCACCTCCTTGTCCCAAGCAACCCTGAGACCTCTTTTATTGTCCCTAGGTTAACAAACTCCTGTTCGCTGCATCTTTGTTCCCGCGACTTTTACGCATGTGTAGAAACGCTGCTGTGTCAGATTTTCCGCTCACACCCCCGGGTTACTTAACCACATTGCGCTTGAAAGTTTTCAGAATCGCAGTTCGGGTCCGCAGGTCGCATAGTGTGCTTCATCGGGTTTGGCCGCTTAATCTTCGCAGATTTTTTGATGCCCTTGCTTCCTTCTTCCCCGCCACCTAAACGCCTCAAAACAAATAATGTTAAGATAGAAAATGGGATCTAAAACCGTATTCCGTAATAAGATTTACTAATCTTGTGCCCTAAAGGCTGCAGCTAGAAAAGATAGAAAACAAGCAAAAATATGGTCACTCTAACTCAATTTTTATGCCTTAATTGGACTAAAAAGCGATGTTAACCTAAAAAGTGGTCTCGTTTCAAAAAGTGGTATGTTTATGCAAAAAAAAAACAAGTGTTTTCATGAGACAACCGGAATACACTTTGCTACACTTTGCCCTCCGTGCTTAAGAGCAAAGTGTATTCCTAATAGACTTTGCCCTTCGTGCATAGGACACTTTGTTTCATTGAGGGTGTATTCTAGAATTACACTTTTGCACTCTCGCTAGCTCTCCAAAGTGTGTATTCCTCGAATATGACTGCCTACAAAGCAAATCAAAGAAACACAACTAAAGACTTTAATATGCCTTTAAATTACATGTCCATTATTTTCGCTATGTAAACTAATACAAAGAAATCAATATAGATCTACGCTAGCTTAATTAAATCTCCGAAGTTTTAACACGCTTAACCCAGGCCAATTTTCCTTTTTAAAGGTAGGCCACCGCTACTTGTGTTTTCTGGCGTGATGGAATACGCCTTGTCCAAACACTGACAAGTGTATTCCGAATAGCATCTATGCACACAATACGTAAAGAAATGTCGCATTAATAAAATAAGATTCTGAATAGCATTTGTATTCTAATATCATTAGTCCAATCGAATTGCGAGTTAGTAACAAGTCCACAATTTTTTCATAGCTTGTTTAACATGGTTAACTATTTCGTAAAACAAAACTTCCACCTCACCATTTGTTGCCCAAGTACCTCTACTTCAGATGGAACACAAGACCTGAGATGCTTCTTCAACACCCACTCGCATAAGGTCTTTGTTGCTCTCAAGACACCAGTCCAAAGTAACTAAGCATCACACCTTCCAACCCTCTCCAAGTCCAAGGTGAGGGAAACCGGGTGCCACTCTCCTTTCAAAGCCTCACCTGCACGTGAGTAAATCTTCCACCACCATTTGTACCATCCTCGACACTACAATTTACCTCGTAAAATTTTCAAAATGCATTCACTCACCATTTGTAGTTTCTCCATCTTCAGCCTCTTTACACACAAACAAGGAATACAAAATTGCTCAAGACTCAGATTCACCATAGCTTCTCCCACCACGATTTCACTACAAAATGAAGACTACCTTGCAACATCTACCTCTTCACACAACCGCAGGTGACACATGGGTTTGCACTTCACCGCTATAAGAGACATGTTTGAACGTCCCTTGTGAAGGTAAGAAGAAGAAACCTTATGGACGAGCATAAATGAAGACTTTTAAGAAGTAAATGTCAGCTTCATCAAGTTGCATCAACAAATTCTAATATGCTCCAAATTACGAGCAATTAGAGACAACTACAGCTCAATGACATTGGTCGCACTGCATACCCATTTGGCCTATCATGTAAGACCAGACCGCAAATACCTTCTTGCACTACATTAACCGGCCAAGAAGTTTGCTGTAAAATGCTTTATGGTTGTCCACCGCTAGGTCCTACTCGTAATGTCTAGAATACACAAAGACTCGACAAAATCCAAAGAATTGGATGATCATTGTGGACCAAGAAGAGTTGTAACCATGCATGCCTCGGGCTGGCCAGGTCGCGGATGGAGAAATATTTTAGAGAAACATGTGAGTCAGCCTTAACATTACGTATCATTTAACCGGGATAACATCACCAAAAAAGATGCTTTTAATGAGTACAAAGAGACTTGCACTCAGCCTTTAGCACACTTCTTACTCACACCTCACCGTGATCAGTGGAAAAGTGAATTTGGTTTAGTGAAAATTCGTGAGACATATAGAATGTATGTTTGATCAAGGTGTGCGTAATTAAAGAGTCAACGAGAACCGCGAAGACAGAGGTCGAAAGAAGTAAGTTCATGTTCCTCCAGTTCTTACTTGTTTTAAAGAAAATGCTTTGACCTCGATTTCTTCGCATGTGTGATATCAACAAGGGTAATGCATCCTTGCCGTATCGGAATAACAAGCGCTACAGAGAGAAGAAAGCTCACAAACACAAAAAGCTCTTGAACGCCCACGCAATATGTCTCAGTTGTGATTGATGGAATGGACCAAAAAACTACTCTAACAGCATTTCTTGAATGATTCCTCAAAGATGTGAGGAATGTTTTGTTAAGGTCCACCTTGTAGGAGCTTATGGATTTCAAAGGAAGTCTAAAGTGCAAAGTATTTTTGGATATATCCAAACTTGCATGGTGACCCGCCAACCTCACAATTACAATTCTAACAAGATCCCTGCGGGTAAGCAAGAGCAATTACCACCAAGCAAGAGCACTTGCAACTCGGACAATACTACAAGGAGAACAAGAATCAAATACTCTTTGTAATCGTGCGTTAGTGGAGCTTAGGATCTTTAGAAAAATGAAGCTCTGCTTACTTAGGCCAAGAATGATCGATTGACCAAATGTTCAAGCAGATTTTCTCGGTGGCGCCTTTAGAAGGAAGAAGACTTTCTCTACTTTAGTTCAATTATTGAAGATTCTTACACTCCCTACTCCAAAGTTGATCGATCTTCAAAGAGATCGCTGGATTTCAGAGAGTTTGTTTTCTCCTCAACGCTCAGCATGAGAAATAAGTCATGGAACAGTTGAATGATCTCACTTTTCAACATCACATCAAGTTCTACTTGAAGGATGGCCAAAGCTTCTATGTGAGAAGAAGTATACTACAACTAAGGACCGAGTCCACCGTAGAGGGATTACGCTTTCCCTAAATATACCTAGACACTTCCTTCTTAGAACGCGGCCGAAAGCAACTTCCTCTCAAAATCCTAAGGAGTCCAAGGTACAGGTACCCCAAGAAACATCCTTAAAAGCCATTGAAAATGGAATTTCCTCAGTTTTAAGTACTCCCTAAGAAGATCTGATGTAGGAGTAATTTCTTCCTCAAATGTAAAAATTGTTGTGCAAAATATAGCTCTAAAGACAGCTTGCAAGAACCATTTCAATGGCCTAACACTCCATCAACTCCCAAAGACCAAGCAGTCCAAAGCAATACTACATTAGCACCCCAAAGAGAAGAAGACGAGGATCGAAGCCATGTACCTCCCACCAAGACGCAGTGAATGAGCCTCATGCAATATCACGTAAATTACTAAGGGTGCTTAATTGCTCTTCCAACCGGAGGAGGATGCTACCTAATCTTTCCTGATAAGAAAAGTGCTTTCTGACATAGCCAAGGAGGCTTAGTCACTAAACTCAAGATTCATTACTTGCAAATAATTTAAAATGCTTTTTGAAGGTAGATATGAGTTAGAAATGAGAAGCCAAGGAAAAGGAGAAAGTCCAAGAAGGTGGGTTGTAGGATGGAGCCGAACCTTAATGACGGACTATATTGTGCTAAGTGATTTTAAATTGAAATCTATACAATTGTCTACGCCTACAGAGGGGACTATCAATTTGCTTAAAAAAGCTTGTAATTACCAAGAAGAGGATGAAGAAGGGTGGTGGCAATGCTTCACCTGACCGCTGATAGTGATGAGGAAGATAACCTGCTAATTTCCTCTTAGTGACAGTTGAAAGAAGTGAAGGTGATGAGGATGGCATAAATGAACATGATGACGCCCGGATCCCTCTCTCATCACTCCTCACACTTTTGTACATAACTCAGTCTTAGAAAAGATCAGAATTTTTGTGATGTGTGAATATGAAGATTCTATCTTCAAATTTTGAGAATACTACAGCCTTCAAGCATGTACTTACTTCAATTTTTGTTAAATATTTTATCCCCTCTCGAATTAGAGTTTCTCTCAGAAAACATACTTCAAGAAACATTCTATTTGCTAAGAAAAGTGACACTTTAAAAGTCAATTCTTTCGTTGCACAAAAAAATTAGTCATTTGGGGAGGGGGGGGTCAAAATAGAATTTCATGCATCTTTTTAACCTCGCTTTTTAATTCCCCTTTAGAAAAAAAGGAATCTTTTGAGGGAATATTCCTTTTGGTTTCCCTGCTTTCTCGGCTGATTTGCTCCTCATGAATACGCTAATCTTGTTCCCTGTGCTTGTTGAGAAAACAAGCATTAAGGTATTGTCTCTGCCATGGCGATTTTGCCCCTTTATTCTTCCCAGACTTGCGGTGCACTTTGCACATTTTGATCTCGGGACGAGCCACCGAGTTTCCTCGGCTTCTGCCAGGCTCTCGAGGGGCACTATGGCCCCATTGCCCATGGTATAAGCCGCATTAGAGACGAGAATCATCCATAATGACCACCTTCTAAAAGTAGCTCTCGCCATGTTGTGGCTTATCAAGGGCAAGAACGTATCTTTGCAATAGATTTGATATAGTCATACCTTCCAATGCCCGAGCTAAGAGGGCTTTTGGCATTTCTGCTCCAAGTCATTCCAGTAGCTTAGGACACCGCCAGGGTCCGCACTCGACCCCAGATAAAAGAACAGCTCCACAAAAATCGCGGAATGTGCAATGCATTGATGGGCTCAATCATACAGCCTCCGCTTATGACTATTGTTCTGGCCATAATAATGCCTTCTGTATGACTGCTTGCTCAGACAATCGAAAGCATCCCAATGCATACAGAGGGAAACCCACTCTCAAAATATTTGTTGGTGGGTTGCCACTTCTATATTTTTCCTCGGTAACGGTAAAGCCTGAGGCCCTTGACTAATGTGTTGGTGATATTAAGACCACTCAAGTCTTGGCTGTGTTGGCGCGGCATGTTCTGCCGCCAGCATAATGTGCTGTCCAGTATGCTCGAGATGGCGCCGATGTCTACTTCAGAGTGTGCTTAGAGTTCCACATCATTAGTATATATTAATCACTGTAATCGTGCAGGAGGTAGCCTCTATCAATTCCCCATTTTACTACAAGCGCTCTACAAATCATGAATGTACCCAAAAATAGAGAGATAGGGTATCCTCGAGACTCTGCATTATTATTTATACACACTGTGGATCTACTTATACGGAGCATTCAGATTACAATTTTAACATTATACTCAGATATACAAAGATGGTCAAGCCACACGTGATGCAAAAAGGTACACAAAAGTTTGAACTCACAACCTTCTGGGGCTGCAAATCACACCCTTCCTAAGTGCACCGCCAATATTTGTTGAAGACATTTTTACGCCCTTCCCATATGTGGACTATCTCCGTGGAGGTCTAGAATATTCTAGAACCTAAATGCATGCGCGACACTCGGCGCCATCTCATCCATTGGGAGTGGCACGATCCCCACCGCTATTCATTTATATGAGACACCTCTTCTTATTTAACCATTCCATTCAATGCCGCCTTGAGCCTTCTAGGCATCCTCTGGCCTCGTGTTCCTCACGCTCAGCCATTACTCTTGATTCATGTTCATATATCGATTCTTTGCCGGCCCGCGTATTTCTTCCTCGTATTTCTTTAAGTGCATTCTTTCTAATGATTTTCCTTGTTCTCGCCAGAGGTTCATGATAGCTTGAACCTAATCTCTTACCCGCTCTTGCCTACTCGATCCTAAGGATTTCTTTTATCCATATTAGGCGTATTCCGCTCTATGGAGGAAGTTTCATCCTTATTACAAGCAGTCCAGTAACTTGTCTAAGCATGCCGCCAGCTTGCAAATGGATAATAAGGAGCTCTAGGAATGCTAGCTTCTCATGAATCGCCTTCAGCTCTAGGAGGAGGGGTCATCTGGAATCCCAAGATCACCAAAATTTAAAAATTTGATGGCACTAGATCCAAGCTTTATGCTTTTTGAACCCATTCGCCTTGTTATTCTACCCACCTCACATGTATCCTACAGACTTGCAGAACAGGCCTGACTAGTTGGCTTCTTCTTTTCCCCGGGTCGTACTCTTTGAGTTGGTTTGCCCGAGCGTCGGAGAAAGTAAGCCCCGAAGCTGTAAAATTTTGCTTTATTCATCGCGCAGAAGCTCGAAGAGGCATGTTTGAGACACCGACACAGCTAGCCACAAAACTTTGCAATCTAAGGCAAGGCTGGGCCCAACTTCAAAGATATGCATCTACCTTCAAGTAAATTGGCAAAGTAGAGCACGCTCTGAGATGATGTTGCACTCGAGATCGTTCGGCGATTACGTGAGGATGTTAAAGATATGTCGTTGTTCATGGAGGACCCTCGACTTTGAAGAAGCTTACCGATTTTAAGGCTCGATGTGATAATCTACTTCTCGGGGTCACTGCGTGAGGAGACGTAGGTCAGTCTCTCCCAATCACACAAGCCTCAGAGGCCACGCTCTCCTGGGCTTCATCCGTGAGAATCCAACAAATCCGCACTCATTGGAAGGGTCTTCGCCATCTACCATCCGGAGACCAAATTGTCCCTACATTGTCTCAATCTTTAACATGCTTGTGTTAAAGGTCTATCAAATTTGTTTCACTTTGCATATAATGATCTTTTCCTCAAAAGTGTGTCAGGTCACCGTGAGATCCAAAACATTAGCTTATGCTTATAAAGGTTATGATGCAATATGTTTGGTATGGCTAAGCACTCTAAGATCTTTTTTTATTTAAAAAGGAATGCAATGTCATCTATGGTATATATATGAATAAATCATCAATTGACTTGCATATATTCTGTGTATACCGCCCAACCCCATCCAACCTTGACTAAAACTTAGTAGCATGATTTATTATGTTATATACAACCTTTACCAAAAAAAAACTTAGCAATGCAATTCAAATCAAAATGTATTAATGCTTTAATGTCTACAACAATATGTTGGGTGCTAAAGGTCCAATTAAGTGGTTGAATAAAATAACAAAAATTACAATACATTTAGTAAGATAAATGGATCATATACATTTAGCGGTGTAATGTTGTGGGTTGTTAAGAAATGAAAAATTAATTTTCCATGATCCTATTAGAGTGGACAATTTTAGAATATAACAGATGGGACAACATGTCAGGTTGTCTAGCTATAAGCACATCTAATCAGATGAGGTCAGTTTTCTTATCTAAATGATAGAATATTAGATTGAACTACAAGAGACATGCATTCCTCTTCATAAATGTGGGCAAGCCAAAACATTAAATGTTTTATGGCATTATTGTTTTTAGTGCTCTACAGAGATCCCGTAATCGTAAATAGGCTCCTTGAAAATGTTGATATGTATTCCTTTCCAAACAAATGTGCTATTAAAGACAAAAATTTTGAAAGGGTCGATGTGGCTTTTAGTAATTTACACAAAAATGGATTCATTGAAAATTTCGATGTGACAACTTTGTAGCTACAAATTTCGACTAAGAAGTTTGAAGGATCAAATGGTTTTATGGTGTTTGATGAATTACAAATTTCCATATCTTCAACTTCTACTTCAAGAGGTTTCCTACAAGTTGCCGAGCACCGGGCCTCTTTCCTCAACAAAAGCAAGATACCTCTCAGAGCATCGCGAATGATGTTTGGTCTCCTCGGATCTAAGACCCCAAGACATTCTCGAGAGTGGTCTGAGCAAGATCACATGTTCACTGTGGAACATCACTTCTGAGCAATGGGTACAGATTTCTGCAATGTTTTTGCATTTAATTCGCTTGGGGGCCTGACACCAGCCCCTCTCCACGATAGCATGGCTCGGGTCATCACAGAGGGGGTGTGTCATCATGGGCCTACAACGCCTAGCTAAGGGAAGGCAAAATGGATTTAGATGGCATAAGCAAGGAACTTCGGACGGGTCAGCTCCATCGGTGTTTCTCGTCTCATGGTATTATTCAATAAAAGTACTGCAGTTAAGGCTTCCCTCCTCACAGGTGGACTACTAAGAGTTGTGCCTATATACAAGGTGCGGGGATCCTCAATGCCCTACTAACTATCTTACTATTTTGGTCAATCCCTTGCAAAACTATTGGTCAGATCCTCAAGCAAATGGCCGACAATATGGGCGGCGAGGAGGCGACAAAGGAAGCCTCACGACAGTAAAGCTACTCGTGCATTCCACCATTGATCATATCTTCACTCAGGCACATTGAATTAGGATAGCGTGAATCACCGACAAAACTTGTACCGCTATTCTCGCGGATTTCGCGAAAAGATTTTCGCCACGCTGCCCTCGACAGCTTTATGGGACACACCGCGCAACTTGGGACCCCTTTGACTTGCGCACGCAAAGATTTTATTTTATTTATTTATTTTATTAATCAAGCCATTTAGACCCTGTGCCCTATGGCAAAAAAAATATTACAAATTAGTACTTTGGCACTTAACGTAGCTTCTTCACGTCAAAATCTCTCATAAGAGTGAAAAGCTCAATTATGTCTCTTTCTTCAAAGTGACCCTAAAAATATGAATACAAAGTATGTGCAAAAGTGTAAGAAAAAGTTCACTCAAGTGTTAAGGCTATAATGCCATAACGAGCCTCTTTAACCGCTCTGGTGATAGCCGCGGTGCATTTCCAAGAGTGCGCGGTTCTTCATCTTCACTAGCCGGTTCAAAACAACTTGACAAAACCGCCTCATGGGTGTGTCATCCCACCTATTTCGCCTCTCAATTCTAGTAAGTTATATGATAACTTACTTATGCAAAATAAGCACATGAGAGTAGATAAGGTCAGCTTCTTTATGCCTGTCGCATCGCTTAGATTAGTCAAGTAAAACTTCTTTTTCCATCCTTATCTTCGGGCTTCATACTCTGCCAAAGTTTTAATCGCTTCCATGCAAACTACATAATCATGTATTTCTTCACCGATAACGCCAATTGTCATCATCAAGCCATTTCGCTCCATCTTCGTATTACTCCATGATACCAACCTTTGTGCTATGCATAAGGGCTTGGTAAGGTAACCGGCCAAGGTCCATATCTAGAACTCTCAAGTAACAAATGATAGTTCAAGATAATGCCTCTACCCTCAAGAGGTAGCAGAATCTGCTTTCAACAACATCATGCACAAGGAGTTTGCACCTTCGACTCCCAATTCACCTTATCAAGAATCTTTTGGATCTTTTCAGATCGCTTCCACCCCTTTAAAGACAAGTCGCCCCCAACCTATTTCCATAAAGAACCATTGCCTTAACTTCAGATCCCAAAAAGAGCTCTTCACGCCAATGTTCAAAATTATTGATTTTACACCCATTCATCATAATCGTAAAATGCCTGAGACCAATTCGGGATGCACGTTTCTCGCTGCTAATGTCCACTTATAGTTATTTGACACTTCAATTCCTAAATACTTATAATTAGTGACTGCTCAAGTGAGCACCACCTACATAAAATTCTCAGGGTATCCCTACTCTATCACCATTATCTTTTGATTTAATGATTTACCTCATGCTTTTTCTTCACAAAACCACATAATACATCTAGATGACGCCGCTACTCCAGCCTGGTTCTTTTTTGATAATACGAGGTATGCCTCAGCCGTACTACATCGCCAAGACAAATTTAATCGCGAGGTATTGAGGCCAGTGGTTGCCTCTCTTCCCTACACTCTTGGCCTACATTGACCAAATTGAAGATTATTCTCTCGAGCATGGAGGTGCGCCCATCTCCCATGCATGACACAATTCTCAAGAACTCATATATGCCGAATACCGCCAAATCCTCCCGCCTATACTCCAGAGGACATGCAACGCCACCGATGTTCTCGGAGCACTTTTGCCAATAGAGTCAACAATCGCCAAAAGTTCGCGATCGTGAAATATGATAGTTGATTTCTCGCAGCTCGAACTTTCTGGAAACATAAAGGACGTACGATCATCCCTCTTACAAGATGCCGCCAAGAGCAAAATTTGATGCATCAGCCCGAATAGGACGCTACAGGATCCTGTGTGCAAGAACAAGTTCGCTATAAAAGCATGCTTCCAAAGTGATGAATGATAATTCGCTCAATTGTCCACTTAAAAGAGCATTATCCCTTCCCCGTGAGACGGTTAAAGGCAAGACGATTCCAAATAGTCTCGACGGCCATAAAAAAATTCGCAAAACCCCAAAGAAGCACCGCATGCTTAACCGAGGCGTGTTTCCAATCAAGAACTTACTAACTTCTAGATCCATGGTAACACCCCCTCGAGACGCGGATGCTTATAGCCCGTGAACTCGACATTGTCCCGCCAAACCGACACTTCCAGCCTGCATAAAGTCCTATGTTCCCGAGTTTCCCGGGCGACCTTTCCCGACGGTTCTTCATGCCCTCCAAAGGCTTCAATAAAACCGTAATATCATCTAGCCGCGCCGCGTACCGAAGATCACTGAGCATTGGTGTAAGGCCGAAGGCATGACTCGTGATACTCAAAATGGTCACCGAAGTTCAAAAGGTCAGTTTTCCACTCAATACCTTCCCCCATGCGTATAAGACGGCGGTGTGCACCCCGGCGATCAATTTTCGTGAAGTATCGCGGGCACCTTAGCCGGCCAAGTAACCCTAATTATAAAGAGGATACCGATTATGCATGTTGTTGTAACAGACTTACAGCATCTATACCTAAGACAAAAGAGAGGTATTTCCATTTATCATACCAGAACGCACTTTTGCTTAACGCATCAAAAAATGGCAAATTCAAGTAAAAACATCAAGGTATTGTACCTATAACGGTGATTTCTAAGATACGCATAGCATTTCTTAAGATAATGCATCGCATCTAAATTTGCAAGTTTTTTGCTAAATTTTCAGTTTTAGAAGATCATGTACTCATACCATATTTAAAATACGCATAATACCTATCATATTGCAAAATTTTCTATTTGGACCCATTAATTTTATTTCTACTTCCAATGAGTATGGAAACCAGAAATTCATAAGTCTCAGTTAAACAAATGTAGCTAGTTAGCACAATAAAAAGTAATGCATCTTTGAGTTTTAATGCCGTTTTTAGTTACATAAAGACATAGAAATCACTTTTACAAATTAGTTAATGTACCATTCGATTCTTTTTACAACTAGAATCATTTTACTAAGAGTTTTACACGAAGAATGACCATATGTTTGCACCGGCCATTCACCACACCCCCACCAAATTATGCACATGAAATCAAATAATTGATACTCACATTTTAAAAATATGCAATAACTTTCAAAACTTTTTAAGATATGAATTGATTCTTAATCATATGCTCACCTTGGCTACCAAATTGAAGAAACGTGAATCATCCTGACGAGATACTATCCATGGAATCATCTTCATCGCGGATCAATGCCTAGCCATCACTTCCCATCCATCCTCTTCTTCCTCCACACTCGCATTCTCATCTATGATCGTCGCTAGGCCGCTACACATCTACCTCTTCCCACCTCGCCTTCTTTGCAAAACGCGGATCTACCACTATTAGAGCTTTGATGCAATATTAGAAGCTACCAAGCACCTAGTTCGCTTCTAGTCACCCTTCCGGGTGCTTGAACTTGTGCCCTAACCTCGCTTTCTTCTCAAGAACTTCCTCACCACCCTCGCTCTCTCTCTCTCACTTAACAATTCACAGAGGAGGAGTTACACTTGATGTATCGCCTTGGTTAATTCAAATGATTCACCTACATAATCACATTAAGTTAGAAACTATATGAAAAATCATGCCATGGCCATATATAATCTACTAACTAATTGTAAATAGAAAATATATTAAAGAGCTTAATAAATCAAATTTATTACTCATGGGAGATTTTCCTCGAAGTCTCAAACTTATGCATCAACCTTATATTTTCTCTTCCGATAAATACGGGTTTAATTGAGCCGTTTCAACCGATTTCTTTCTTTAGAGTAAGTGTATGTGCACTCCAATTGCGCTCACATGCACCAAGAACAACCGGAAGAGATACACTACTTATTAAACTAAACTACAACTTTACACGACGCTATGAATCTACAATGTGGAGATTTAATTGATTGCGATACTTCATACCGTGACAAGATACGGATAGCCAAAGCTTAGAAGCCTCAGAGTGGCGCCGTGAAGCTGCTCGTGATGTGCGCAACAATATGAATTCGCTCTTTAAAAACCATTTCCAACGCAGTTCTCGGCTCAATTTTGTAGTAATTTGATCACATCTAAAAGAGAGTAAACTCAATTAGTATTCTCGCCTCTTTGGTTTACGCTGAAAAAATCGTAATTTAAACAAAGAATTTCAGCCATGTCATTGGTCAATTTAAGAACATGAATTCACAAAATCAAAATTCTGCTCAATCATTGGTTGAATTTAAGTAGATGAATGAAATCTCAACACTTAGAAAAGAAATACTTTGAATGAAAATGAGAATTTAAATGGATCAATTCTAAGCAAAGATAAAATCAACGCTAAGAATATGGCATACATACTTGCAGCATCTATAACTTAACTTTTCCCATCCTTAGTTGTTTCAGCTTCTTGCATGAACTCATATAAAAGGCCCATTGTGCATCCCTCTCTCCATATCCTAAACTAAATAATACGCAAAGATAATGGTTCCATAATTTTTTAACCAACTCAAAAGATTGTTGTGTAAGTGTGATCCAACACATTACCCTTTTGGACTAATTTGGTCTTTCTTTCCTACTATCGTACTCCAATTGTTCCAATAATCAAAACCATGGTTTGTTGTAGGAACCCATACCTTAAGTAGACGCCTATAAATGATGTACCACCAAACCCTGTCATATCAAGGCCCTAAAAATGGCAAGGTTTGGGTCAAAATGCCTAAAAGTATTCTTAGCAAAACTTTCTTTGGCAAAGAAGACTAATATTTTTCTAGCCTTCATGTGTACGCTCTGACCCAACTGCTTTTCCAATATCTTCCAATAAAAGATCAAGACAATGTGAAGCACATGGAGTTCTACAATAGTGGGGAATTCCTCCTCACTAATCTTCCCATGGATACACACAGAGAGGCATTGTCCTGCTACAATTTGGACGACATTCTCTTTGCCAACCTCTATTATAGCCGATTTCATACTTTCTACCCAAAAAGAGGCATCAACTCACTACCACACTAAGTTAATCCAACACCGAATACGGCCCACACCGCATTTCCAGAGCCGCGATATATCTGAGGAAGAAACGAGCTATCAGCCTCCGCGGAGGATCTGTGTCCCATCATCTCTAATTGAAATGTGTCGTTGGACTACGATGGAGGGCAGAGAATCCCCGGCATGAGAGAATATGCCGTTGTTGCTACGCGACAAGTAGGGAGGATGAGCACTACGCCTCAAGTAAGAGTGTCCCAAGATATACGCATATCCGAGCAACAATACATTTATCTTAGATGCCTGGCGGCACCGGCCAAGATCAATTGCCGCATCGCCAATGGTTGCATCGCCTCGTGATCCTACATTTTGCAAAGTCTCTATCAGCCGTGAGAATCCCTTTACAGACAAGGGGATTCGGTGAGCCTACTACCGTATTTTTCCTCCCATGTGTAGGTTTTTTTTCATCCCAAAGTAGTAGGGCACAATTTATAGTAGCATTTGTCTTTTGGTGTGGTTTTGTCTCGCTGAAAATCGCATGCACCGCCTCATAGGTCGTTTGGCCTCCATGACGCTAAAATATACTCTCCCTTCCTTCCTTCCTTTCCTTCCTTGTTCCAACCGGCCGCAATCAATAGTCTTCAAAAAACATAGATCCATAGGCACTAGAAACAATGATATTGACGCAGACCTCTACCATTAACATCAACCCATCCGTCAGACATAATAAGACATCCATATTTTGGCCATGTAGCTCACCATGGTCACATTTGGTCATTACATCTAAAAGTGTTTTTTCAATCTCGTGATTTCTCATTTGTTGGAAAAGAATAATCTGCACTTCTCACCAATTTGGCTAAAAGCTTCTAACATCTTTGTCCAACATGGCAATTGCAACAAATTAAATGATAGATTAACTCTACGTTATCTTTATCAGATTTCCATCATGCATCTAACTCTTCATAGTAAGGCGATGCTTTCCCTTTAAGTTTTGACCGACTTTCATTAAGGCGCTATACGAATGGGATGAATCAGCTGAGATCGTGGTGGTGGCATTGCCATGGAAGCATTGAATGCAAGATGAGGTGTCATCTGACCCTACAAAAACATATACATAACAGTATATCAATATCATCATAATTCCGCCAGAAAAAAATCGCGAATATAAAAGCATGGATTTGCAAAAAAAAGGGAAAACTATAAATTAAATACAACCGCATTGAGATAATGCTATTGCCGGTGCAAATTTGGGAGCCCATCCCTAACTCCACCTCATTCATATCATCGAACTTGTGTCCTCACATGAACCAACTTTCAAACTTCCTTGCATGCTTGTTTTACATCATCCGTACTTGAAGGCAACCTTTAGCACCATGCCCCGCAACGGACCCAAATGCCCACATAGCCTTGTCTTTGTACCAAGAAGAAAAACGGTTGACAAAATTTGCAATTCCATGCAGACCTCGCTGTCATTCTTTTATTACTTTACATTTAGGCAATATGACTCTGTACAACTTGGCTAGCATGGCATCCTTTACTTCTGGCATGCTGCAACAAGGAGAAAAGTAAAGCAAAATAACAATCATACAACCGTAAAAAAAAATTGCAAATACAAATACATAGTGGCTGATGCAATGGCTACAACTACAAAAACAATACAAGTTAAAATAAATAAACATTGAATACAAGCAAGCTGCATTGCACAATTCTAACAAATGACCAAATCGATTAACAATCCTCAATTAAGAATCCTCAATTAACAGCCTCAATTAACAATCGGTTCTCACATTTTTAATGGCCCAAGTGATTTTTTAAGGCAGAAACGACGAGTTGGAAGTTATCAACCCAGTTGTAGCAGCAGACCATCCTGCCATAAATAGCCAATTTATTAATCTTCTGCAGAATGTTCAGGAAGAATACTTGTACAGACAGCCCATAGAAATGACTCAACATGCTTTAACACTAAAGAAATAAATCTAAGTAATGAGCATTTCATTAACTTCCCAACAATTTCTCCAAGACATCCTGAGAGATGGCTTCATATGCAAGTCCAAACAGAAAGAATTAGAAGCAGTCTACATTTTCTATATGCTTTGTAGCAGGCAAGAAACGTACTATCAAGCGAGCATCTTTATATAGATTAATTAATGCTGCATGCTGCCATGCAATTCTAGTACCTAGGCAGAGGAAAAGATTACATAGGCTTAAGAATTAGAATTGGAATATGTAAACAGCTTATGCTTCTGGTAAAGAATATCTGGTAAAGAATCAATGGACTTCTTCTTTGATAAATCTGAGATCGATGGAATTGGAGTCGATAATGTACTGGGATTGCTTCTTAAGAAGCATTGGTCGATGCTTCAGGTATGGACGCTGTCACACATCCTCTAGCTAGTCGAAATTTCCCCTGGCAGATGGTCGCTTATTCTGGTTGCTTTACAGGGGGCATGGTAAATTGTAGGGGACTCTTACTGTTTGCTGATCTCTCCGATCTCTCCCTTCTGCTAATCTGCCTTCTCCCTTCTGCTAATCTGCCTTTGATAGGAAGCCTCTCCAAAGCATAAGCTTATAAATCAAATTGTTTTAAGCACATTTGACCTGATGTAGACAAAGGCTGAGCGTAGGAATGTCAGGTGGAATGGACAAAAAACGTCAGAGGTTTCAAAACTTCTTAAATTAAAACGAGAACACATTCATGCCATAAAATTTTGCTCCAGTATTAAGTGCAATCAGTGACTGCATATGCCTCATTATCACTCTCGATCTGGTGTGCAGCTAGTATTACACTAGAGATTAAAGGCATGTGGCAGTTCATTCATGGTGTAAAGAAGTATCTTGGTTTGCAGACCACACGTACATCAAACATATAAGATGAAAATGTAAGGAAAGGCTGAAAAATATAAGGAAATCATGAGCTCTAGTTGCATGCTATTCAAATCTGTCCCTGGAAGAAAAAGCAAGTAGAATCACTTTCCCTAAATCCTTGAAATGTAATTATGCTTTACCTCGCTATGGAAAAGAATTTTGAAGTCGAGTAGGTAAAAGGCACATGAGGCAACAAAAGAGTTAATCAGTTGTTTGGGCAGGCAAATAAAGTTATACCAAAGATCGGCGCATCCGTTGCTCACAAAGGCAGTCCCATTGGGCCAGAACGCCAATAGAGTATATATTAGTACCTACAAATAAATATATTGCCAAATCTTCTAATCAAAGTCTATACATGTATAACAAAATTGCAAAAATACCCTTTCAATGGCTTCGCAATATATTGTGTCCTAATAGCCCTCGCGATCACCTTATAGAAAACGTTCATTACGTAAATGAATTTAACTCAAATTAATGGTTCCGATGCAAATAAAAGCACAAAATGAGAAAAAAATTACCTTGACAAGCCGTGATATCACAGTTGTAATATCTCGATAAAATTCTAAAGGTACGTTTCCTTACAAAGCAGGTTTTGATTTTCTCAACCGACATCTTAAACAACTCCTCTAAAACAACAAATCTAGAAATGTAAATCTTAAAACCATAAATCTTGGGCTCTACAAAAATATTGGAATGCAACTAACCTTTTTGTTTTAAGCCTCCCCTCGCATCAATGCAAGATCGAAAATGATAAGAATTAGAAGTGCTTATTGATTAGAGCCATGCAATGATAAGTGTTTTCCGGACAATGTACATTTTGATTCGTTACCTTTGTTGCAAATCCAATCGAGTTGCCTATCACAGACCCTAAACCCCTCGTGACACTCTCCATCTCTTGTTAAAACTAAACCATCGGTTGAAACTGAAAGCACAAACCGCTCGCCAAGGCATTTCCTGATCACAAATGCTTTTGTGAGATCTACTATAACAGGTGTTCACGTACCAAGAAACTCCTACTGAGGGAAAATCAGGGGAAAACCCAACATCCAAAATTTTATATTTTTTATAAAATAATGTGATTCTACATATGATATGGCTCATACCATATCAGTAACGCATCGCACGCAGAATATATTGCATTTTCTCACCAAAACCATTCATTTTTAATCAGACGACCGCATTTCCAAAGATGGTATGGTAAGTACTTGAAAGTTACCGTATTCAGACGGACATCCAACAATCATATGCATAAGAATCTTGTTGAGGCCGCTGATAATCTACAACCAAACTTCTTTCTTTCTCTCTTCTTCATCCTTCTAAAACAGTATACAGCCTCAAGCGGTGACCGGTGAAATGTCAATAAACCCGCCTAAAAGCATTCTCCCTCGAGCATAGGTCCAAGAAGTTTTACCCTATCGCTTACAAGCCATAGATAGGGCCAAATGGCGTGGTCGTTCCTCGGGTCAAGATCAATGGGGCAACTATAAGGACGTATGCTCCATCGGGCAAAGCCGAGGACCTTTATCCGCCACCAAGAAGAAAAGACGAGAGAGGCTAATCTTTGCCTCTACTGCGGGAGGAGCCGGTCATATCGCCGTGGATGCCCCGTAGTGCTCCAAATTAGCCGTAAATCGCTCGAGCCCCGCCCAAGTAGTATGAGTCTCGCATGCTTGCCCGACATTCGCTCAACTCTCCCACATGTGAGGAAGGTTTTATTCCCCTCAAACAAGGTCAAGAAAGAATTTTATTTCTATTTCATTGGAGTCGAGGATGGGAAGATAGAGACGATGGCTAACTTGATTGTGGTGCGCATGCCCCCGCTTCATGGATAGTATGTTCGCCATTAAGCACGCCATTCCTAGAAGCAAAGTGGTCGGCATCCTAGTCTGCTAATGTGACATGAGATCCTTCAGACGCTAGCTCGGCCGTATCGTACCGCACTCTTCACGCTTTTGTTCGAGGGATCTTCTTGTAGCATTTCCTTCAATCTCATTGCTAGCCCACATGCCAAAAGAGTCTTGTCCGGGCCTCGCTCGAGCTACATAACCCATGATTGGATTGGCGCATCATAGATCCTTTCTACTTAGCTAGTTCAGCCTAGTTCCACTTCATCTCGTGAGTTCGTGCCTCTGCACTAATATCTACTTCTACCCATACAGATCGTGGGCTCCCCGGACTGGCCCTGCTATTCCCCGCTCCAGTCCCAAATTTGGCTCCTTTGCTCGGCTTAGTTCATGTCTCGTGATTCCGACCATATTCTAGATGGGATGTCCTAGCCTGTGTCTTGTTCGAAGTTCATGCTCCAGCCTCAGCTTTTGCTCCTTACCGCCACGCCTCGCCAGCCCTCGCTCTCGGGATCCGCCTCTCAGAGGCTCTCCTCTTCGCTACCACCAGATTCAAGATCTCTTCACAAGTTTATTAGATCCGCAGTAAGATCCTAGATCAAGATTTTAAATCCAAGTCCATCATGTCGCATGCCTTTGATGTTACAAAATTTTCTATTTTGGTATAAAATTTTGTTGTTTGGCTCAAGAATGAATTGTTTTATCAGGGCATTGTAATAAGCACTCGGGCTTTGTTTGTTCAACTTTTAATGTAGGTTCTGGACTATAATGTATGCTATTTTGCGTTCACGGAAGGGTTTTTCCCTCTCCATGTTTCCAATCTCTATCAATAAGCTAACCGCGCTCTTTCATTTGTTTCGGAGACTATTTTGAAATGGTCAGCCATTGAATGCTTTGCAAGATATGACAATTAACTCGCATGGATGATGTAATGCGAAGCAAAGCCATTGTGAACTTAAACTTTGAACATTGTGAAATCTCTTCATGTTCATCAAAATTCCATGCTAGAAACTAGGTTCAGACTGAAGATAAGATTCATTGATTGCACTCGCAAGCGTAAAATTCTATGACTCACGAAGCTTGTGGTGGCTTTTACCATTTAGCACTAATTCATGGCTCATGACTGTTAAAGATTTCAGATTCATCTAATTCTTTAGGTCAAATTTATGGTCCTCGGGCTATACAAAACATGTCAAGATTTCTATATTGCATCCGCTTATTGCATGTCTTCTTTAATCTCCAGCGTATACCGGTGCATCGAAGTTCGAAGCTGGAGGCTGAATGGCAAAATTTTATTAGAGTTTTCATGACTTTAATGTTAGGATAGCTAAAATCGTAGAGTTGATGTAGTATATCAAACTTGTTCATATAGCACAATAAAAAATATATGATGGTATTTCGACGTTTGATTCTGTCATTGACTGTTTCCCAGTTGTAGAATGTAGGCCAGTGCTTTAGGAGTTCTTATTGCTGCTGCAGTTGTGTCTAGGATGATAATATACATGAAGTCACGATTTCACAACATTTTCTTTCTGTGCACCAGTGGACATAATTGTGGAGGTCACTTTTTGCTCCATTCCTTTGTGTTATTGCAGTCATATCTCTCATTTTGAGAGCTATGTTACATTATCATTATACAATGTGCTAGACTACGAATTCACATATGTTGTTTGTTATTGAACTGCATCAGAGATGAGACTATGGATCTCTATGTTGTTAAATTGTAAATTGCATCAGAGTAAGACTATGGATCTACCTATGTTAATGAGTGAATTGCATATCATGTTTCACATATCTAATAGGTTTGGATAGACATGTTTGACATTGAATGGGTGTGGATGGAGGAATTGTGCATCTTAGTACAATTGGTATTTGTATATCCATCTTACTGCAGGTTGTATATGCAGGTTGTGAAATCTCTTCACTAACATTTACTGCTTGGTTGCTCTTAACATCACAAATTTGATGGTGTATACATCATTCTGAGGCATTTGCAACTTGCTCCAAAAGCAGCATAGAAGGTTAGAAGGTTGGGCATCATTCTGTAGGATCTTTGCATTGTCAATCTTTTCGTTGTCAATCTTTGCATTGTGAAACTAGACGGTATACTGAAAGGGAAGCTGGAGAGAAATGATGATACTGGTTTGGTGATTTACGCTTTATTACTTGGCGATGTTGGACTTTGCACATAATCAACAAGTTGCACAGTCTTGATGCAACTTGGTTTATCAATGTCCATTGTGATGTTTCAAAATGCTTCTATAGCTGGGTCGATCTTCAGGGACCAAATCGATTGCATAGCCAAGGAAGGCAAGGCGACAAGGCCATTGCATCATGTCAAAGAGATAGATATTTCCCTATAAACTAATAATAAGGAGCAAATTGCTATAATAGATTAACAAATACGAACCAAGTGTCCTCAAGTGTTCTGATTATTTCCCTTGAGGGAACATATTTATCATAAGATGTCAATATCTTTGAGCAGATTTGGCAAGCCATAGATGCGTATCCCTATTGCATTTTCTTTCAGTAGCCTGTTAACCTATGTTCCATAATAAGTATCATGTACTAACCTGTACAACTTGGTTGATATGACTTCTTAGTATAATGTATTGTTGAATAACAATTTAACTCTTGATCCTCAAACAAAAAATATATAAACCCTGAATTAGTTGAAATTCTAGAGGCAAGATTATCAAGCAATTTAACTATATATCCTCCATTTTGTATTTCATCAAAAACACTATAACAAAAAATGTTTGTTCGTTGTTAGGCCAAGCAATGGCCTGTGGACGGGAGGTGGAATAGTGACTTGCCGGAGTTCGCGTTTGAGCTTCCGACACTCATCATCAAACCATCTCAAGGCGGGGAAGGTGGCAGCATTTAGGTTTGCTATGAGCTGCCTTCTCCCAAAGCATCTCACCGCCGGGGCGTGAGTCACCAATCGTGGCATTGCCGCTGAAGTGTGGGGAGTTGCAGCAATTCCGGCCAAGTCATGCTCAAGCAACAAGTATAGGTCCCTCGCGACGGTCGTGAGTCCGGAAGCGCTACTGGGCACTCCGTAGCGAGGTAGTAGGGGAGCTTTGCCAATGGAGATGCACCTAACTGGTGGTCCGGAAATCCACTTCCTCGGCCCCGAAAGTGTCCGTCTTAATGGAAAGGCAACCAAAGTGATCATGTTCCTCAACCGCTGGTGACAATCCACTACACCGGAGCCAATTCCTTGGTTCTCATTACAAGTGCAAATACCGGAAGATGGCCATTGTGCCAACCCATTAGAAATAACTTCGTGTCAAAGATACTACCCAACAACAACAATCACCGCCATAGCACTAAATATGGTCAAGACCGATATCCTTTGATCGGGCTTACCCTCGGCGGGTTCAACCGCAAACGCCCCGCTGTGGATCAAAGTTTGGGACCTCGGTTCGGCCCCGCGGCGCGGGTATTAGTAAAGTCGCTAAGCAACATAACCTTTGCCCAACTGCTTGTAATGTTGCGGCGTCATCATATAGATCATAGGGCTCCAATCTATCCTACATCCAAATGAGTGTTATAAATTGTTGCTCGCAAGATGCGGAAAATAGCATGCCGCTATGAAGAGGATGTTGCCATCGTTATGCCGCATCGCACCCACAAGTAGCAATTGGTAATTGGCCTCTGCTTTTGTGCACGACTTTAGTGCCCCAGTTGCACGATAGTAGCAACTAACCTCGCATGCCCTCGCCATTCGGCAGGCACTCATTGAACACCGAAAATGCGATAGCCCGAGGTTCGGGCAAGCCTGCGGTTCCCTGCGAGAGGTTCTACGTTTCCATGAGGAAATGAGATCCATATCTCGTGCAATAGAGTTGAGACTCTCCCTTCTCGCCAAGGGAAGCCCCGACATTTCCAAGATACCAACTGAGGCACAGCTTCCTATTTGTTGGCATTTGATGCGACGCCAAGATCTGTTCCTGGTACGAGCAAAGCAGGCGTCGAACAAAGAAGCAAGGTGGAGCGCTTGGAGCAACTGAGCAGGAGATGCAGTAGGGGTACTCAGTGGCAGTAGCGGAGGGGCAGCTACTGACATTGCATCGACTCCTCAAATAGCGCCGGCCTAAAATGCCGGTTTGTCCTGACTGAAGCCTCAGTCACCGGACGGGCGGATCACCGGGATTTGAGCCACCAATACGGCTGACTCCTATTGCATTGAGTAAGATCCGGTCGACATACGTGGTAGTCCCCTTCAATTGCCTATACTTTGACGCTAAATTGCTCCACGCGACTGCGATAACCGCCAATCGCGGAAGGTGATAACGCTACGGGCGACTGCGGCGTTGAGTCCTGCTGTTCGAGCAATGTGGATCAGAGTCCGAAATGCCATGCGAGATAAGATCCGGATCCTGATGCGCTGGTGAGATCCTCTCACGCCTCCTCCGAGAGTCCACGCATTTCACCACATTATGACATCGGGTAACCCTGTTTTGCTGCTCATCGAGTCGCCAAACAATTAGTTGTCCCAGCAGATGTATGTTGTCCGAGTGTGGGCTGTTCACGCGAAAGGGCTGTGTGGTGCGCGTAGATGGAGCGTGTGGTGCCCCCTCATCACCGCTTTGGCTACTTGTATCGGGGCATGTGGGCTTGTCCGCCCCTGTGCTGGCGGCCTCGCTCGAGCTCCGGAGCCTAGCTCCCCTGAAATCTCCGCCGCTTGTCCCATTCGTGCACCGCCAGACTGCTCATGGACTCCTCGGGTGATGGAGGCTCCCCCGCTTTGCCGGGTAATGGTTGCTCGGAGCTCCCCGTGATTCTTGATCTTAGGTTCTCAGCCCTACTCAGAGGGTTCTTAGCTCGCCACGGGCTTCAAGGTGGCTCTGATGTTTCGACAGGCGGCGCGCACTCTCACCTTCTCGACTTGAGGCTGAGATAGTTGTCACTGCATCCCGGCCACCCTCGGCTATCCCATGCCATAGTCTCTATGGTGGTGAGGAGGGAGGACCATCACGAGCTCGCAGTCAGCAAGGCCCCGCTATCCCGTTGCCTCTCAAAGTGTGCTGCTTAAGCCCGCCTTCTAATCGTTGTACGCGGGTCCCCTATCTCAATCCGTTCTCCTCACGCTAACCGGCTATTTGAGCACGTGGATGCCGGGTTAAGATTGTATCTCGCTGCCGACTCCGGCAATCCGGCCTGCTGTTTCGCACTTGTTCCTCCATTTACTTCATGGCCCTCGCTCATACCGCTTGGTGCATTGTTCGCTTGAGTGCCTCTTCATCTGGGCTCTCGAAATGATTCATAGATTGGGCTTTCGCCGAGCCTCCTTCCTCATGGAAGAGGTTTCTCCCTTTGTCCTTGTTATCCGGACAGCCATTTTCATGGGCGTCCCTCCCCGGGTTCTCCCAAGTGGGCTGGGCTAGGCAGTAGCCCTTTAAGCCTCCCCAAATATCGCCAAAAGGGCTATTTTGGACATTTGCATTTTTTTTCATTACTGCTGAGTAGATCAATTAGAGTGGTGCCAATAAAATATCGCCACTTCGTCTACGCAATTTCTCCTCCACTCATAAGTTGGGGCCTACGCCACTAAATGATGGATTCTCTTGATTCGCTTCCATGTGAATTTTATTCTGGTAATTATTCTAAAATCGCCCCTCAAGCCCCAAAGCATGTAAAATTAATACTAATTCTATTCTTGGTGAGTTTTTTAATTGTCGCTTTATTCGGGAAAAAAAAGGGGAGGGATAAAGCCATGCATGTTACATGGATTTCAAGGATCCCCTAGCCCAACATCAAGGTATGCAACTCGATTATTTTTTCTTTTGGTCCTATTAAGCCTATCCAATATTAAAAAAGAGGGCTGAAATCAAATCGGGTTTGTGCTTGCCCACTGAATATGCAATTATTCCTGGGCCAGTTTTGTGTACTTCTTCTAGGGTTTAGGCACCAATGTCTTCGGACATGAAAGATTAGACTATTACTTTGTTTTTCTAACTAGCTTATCATTTAGAAAAATACAATATCACATTTTATCACAATTAGGTGTCACAATGAAAGTAAATTTAGGTCCACAAAATTAATGCCTTAGGGTACTACTAGATGGGTGTAATTAAAGTTTTTATTGTTGATTACTCAATCGTACTTTGGCCTTTCTCAAGGAAGACACACATATGCCAATGTCCGATAACATGTATATCATTATGTGAGCATTACGCTTTACAAGTGTATAATATGGACATAACAAATATATATTGTGGTGACCCAAATTTTACTTGAGAAAAGTATATATTCCATCGGCCATGGATGATCGCCAAGGTTGCTACAACTCAAATTTGAAGCCCAAACAAAATCACAACATAACTAATCGAAAAGCTAAGATTCATTTCACATTCTAAATTGGCATCTATGAAATTTTGGGCTTAAGGCTACCCCCGGGCTAGGGCTGGGGCTGGGAAATGTCTCCTCCAAATGGGGGTCTCGCAAGGCCATGTATGGGCCATGAGGGTATGGAAGGGGATTAGAGAGCTAAAGATATAAATCAATAGATCACGTAGAACTAAGTAAATCATGCATGTTAGCATCCTAGATTAGCTAAATATGTCAAGCCTTGACCAAATATGAGTCCATCTAGGTCACTCCTGCGGCTCCTCGAGGCTCCCACAACTGAGATCCCTTCGGGCAAGGAGTAATCCGGTTAGCCCAAAAAGGTGCTTAAATGTGTGAGATCAATGAGATGTATGTTGGTAGATCACCTAGAGCCAAGTAGATTAGGCATGCTAGCATCTTAAGTTAACCAAATATATCAAAGTTCGACCAAAATATGGCCAACCCAAGTCACTCTGCGCCTGGAGGCCTTTTCATAATCTGGGAGACTCCCTTTCGCACGAAGTAACCCTATTCTCACCATTTAGCTGCCACAGTGCCACTTGACAGCCATGCAAGATGCCACTTAGAAGAATATGCTCACATACAATATTGATCAAATAATTGTTGATGGACATGATTAGCATAGTTGCTAAGAACAATAGAACCTAACTAAAAGATTAAGAGCTTGAATCCTTTTTAGTACACATGTTCCATGACCTTCAGTAGAGTATATGGCCATCACAGCAACATGTCCTTTACCACCACAATGATAACAATTGAAGTCTGAATTGAGTTTTGGACATTCATTCTTGAAAATGTCATGTCTAGCATGTCCCATTCTCATTCTTTTTCTTCCAGTATATAATATCTCACTGGTATTATCCCCTACTCTAATTTTCATCTATTCATGTTTTGCCCTTAATATTCTTTCAATCACTTCTCTATCTATCTTTACTCATGTTCCTTATAAATATGCTTAAGCAAGAAAATCCACATTTCCCTCCTAGGTGTCCTGTTTCTTAGTTTAAGTCTAATTGTAGGATTTACCTTGCAAGTTATTATGTCTTTCTTTCTTCTTGATCTTTGCATACGCTGATCTCTATGCACACTCAACCTCAAACTAGAGGTATCTCCAGTTTCAACATTTCTTGTACTAGCGCCAGTAACATTAGTTACAATGTTAACTGACTTTTCAAATATAGAACTTAGAATATTGTTTCCACTGTCTCTAGCACCTCAAATTCTCCCTCGGGATCAACCATATCCCATAGTTCTTCAACTTCAAGTATGTGTTTGATTGAGTTCTTCCAGACTTTAAAGCCAGCTCCTCCTTATAGAATTTCACACCGCTCAATAAACTACCACCAAACCTACTCGACATGATTGTACAAACACTGCCTCAACCAAAAAATAGATATGCACAGTTAACTTCCAATTGAAATATCACTTACATCAATTGTGTTCAAAAGACCATTGAGTTAAGTCACAAAATGCTGTTGCAATTGAATATTGACTACATCACTGTAGCATTTATGACTAGTATTCACATGCGAAAACTCGAGCCCTAATACATCATTAGGTTGCTATTTCCTCCTCGAATCAATCAATCTGGACCATCTCATTTGTTCTTGAATCATCAATGCTTATATACAGATGTTAAAGCAGCGGTTTAGCAGGAATAATATTCCACACACACAAGAAGATATAATGACCATTGAGGAGGAGGAGGAGGAGGAGGGAGGAGGAGGAGGAGGAGGAGGAGGAGGGAGGGCCATTCAAGCCTTCAACCATTGCCTTTGATTTACCCCATCAATTTACCTATGGTATAAGTTGTATTATTTTTCAAACCGCATCACTTAGCTATTGCAACAATTGAATTTCAATGCATTTGTGCTTCTGGGCTATACATAGCTGAGATACTCTTGAGTGATCATATTATGATGTTCATAACAAGCTTAATATATGATGATCTTCCAACTATGATTCTAACAATGCTTTGGAAAACAAGACATTAGTGATGTATGATCTTGACCAATTCAAAGAACACACCAACTAGGAAGGGCTTGGACTAAGAAACTACTACAAATTAACCAAGAAAATAATATATGGTGGTAATCAATTATACCATAAACTCGTTTGTCATATAATGTCCCGGATCTTAGAGAAGAGAGTTATGCAACCTTCTAAACGCGTTAGAGATGAATATTTTATGGGTGCTCCATAGCATATCGACGCCTTCCAACCACTGGCAATTTTCAACTAACGAACAATAGCAGGTAGAACCCAATAGCCCAGCAGATAAACTCCATAGCATGGCCGGAACTTAGGGTTCTATCATAATGAAAATTATAATTATAGCACGAAAAATACTAATTTATTATCATGCCAAGCCAATCCAGACTCTTAGGTCCATTAGGCAGCAAAATCAAATGCATAAACATAATAAAGAGACGCTAGATGGGTCCTTTTGCCTCCGTAGCATCTGCTATACTGTTCAGATCTAAAATCATTTTCCGATGCTCCCTTCAAGCTTGGAGATAAGCCCCTAGCCATGTAGGAGACATGGAAAGTAACAATGAGAAACTCCTGAATGACACAGAATCAATTCCATAGGCATTTCTTATCTCTGTAAAACTAGAGCATTCAAGAAAAGCATGGCGTTCATCTTCTACTACAGGTTCCTTGGAGCATGGACAGAATCTCAATTCACGTGGGATATCATGATCATACTCCACCTCCAATATGTGGGATCTCAAACGAGCTTGAGAGATAAGCTTCCGTCTTCTTAGACCATCTCTATATTGAGATATTCTTGTTTGACATATACAACCATTTGATTCACCTCACATCGATAATAATCCATTTTTTGTGCTACAGGAAATGCCCATAAAGTAGTTATAATTCTTTCAGAAATCAGACTGCAAATTCCCAATGTGTCAAGAATATCCGAAGTGTCTAACCTCCACCTATGCATCCATTCTAGGGGCTGCTTATCGCATGCAGTACGTGGTTGCTTCAAAGATTCCTGAGGATCTTGGTATGGTAGTCTATCCTCTTCAAGGCATTGAATTCTCTGAAAATACTCACGCATCTGACATAATGCTTCAGCCTCTAACAGTAAAAATCCCATTTCTGCAAGCATCATACTATACGGCATTTGTATCTTTACACTAAGTTCTTCTATCAAGAACCTTCTTTGTATCTGTTCAATACTTATCGATTTCTTTTTTGATAAACCAGTCCCCCAAACCAGGCATCCATATAGTACCACAGGTTGTACCAACATCTTGAACATGCTTTTTCTCATATGCCATTTTTTAATGTGCATATCCCCCGACTTGCGTATCGCAAGATATAATGTGACGAGGCATGCTCGCTGTGCCGTGATCACATTGGCGTTATTTAAAGTAGCATTGAGCGCGCCGTATTGCCCCTCTCCCCACACCTTTGGCCTATACATTGACCAGTTGGAAGATTGGCTCTCTCAACATGGAGGTGCTGCCACATCTCATGGCATCACAATAACCGGCAACTCATATATGCTTCTATCGGCGTCAACTCATGGCCTATACCCGTGAGGACATGCAACGCCACTGATGCTCTTTGACACTTTTTGCCAATTCAATCGCATGAAGCTAACTCTGGCCAAAACTAGGGTGTCATTAGTTGCATCATCCCATCAGCCAAGGCTTCCCATTATCTACTTACCAAAAGGAGGTAGAGGTGGTTCAATCTACAAGTACTTCTGGGGATTGAGTTCAACTACCACTCATTGGGATGCAGCTATCGTGATGCTGGTCACGCATGGTTGGAAAGCACTATATGCCATGCGCAACAACGTACCACAAGGCGTAGTTGTATGCCCGGGGCCACCGGGCCACATTTGTTCTCGCCCTGGTTGAGCCGGTCCTTTTGTATAAAGGCGTATGTGGGTCCGGGTGATATCCCTCAACACTTTGAATGACTCGGCAGGTGCGTATACCTCTTTGGCGCTACCCCGGGGTGAAGTCCACAGCCCGTACTCAGATCCTACTCTAAGAGACAGCTTTCTACCCTTCAACGGTCGCATTGAACGCCATATCGCTTACTTCAAAAGGTGGTCGCTATGGTTGATACACGCTGCCCCACCTGCTTTGGCCACAACGATGGGTCCCTCAACGCCTGAAATTCTGCTGGAAAGACAAGCAAGCTCGCTGGTTCTCGCCGGGGTGTAGCAAAACAGACAAGGCCCAAGTCAGACAAAGAGCACGCGCAGGCACTTAAACCGCATCTAGAGGCTACTTTCCTTCGCAAGCTCGATGCGTGAGGCTCGACGCGACGCTAAGCCGGCACACTATCGAAGAAGTCAATCCCAGGCTCACAAGAGGCCCACACTGCTATTTGTACACCCAGTCAGCCTATGAAGAAGCCGCCAGATTTATAGCTTCCATTCGCAGACGGTGCACATCGCCCGCGATTGAAACAGTGGTGTTGGGCCTTGGAACTACGAGAAAAGGCTTTGCCGGTTGCCACTAGGGCTGATTGAGGATGAATGTCATGCCCTCCAGATCTGCCTAGCATTTGCCCATATCCGGTAGAGCCATATGTTCGACATTGCGCACCGGGCTAGCCGTTGCATCGCTATTGACTACCGGCAAAATAAGGATTGTTAGCTATAATCGAGGTTATGGATGCACTGGACCGCTTGTGTCCTATGGGACGGTATTGAACTGTCCTATGCACTGTACGCCAGGCCGCATGCTTATTAATGCTAAGGTTTTTCCTCTAAAACCCTTCGGCGGGTTTTTAACTCGCCGTAAGAATACCCTTTGTCAGCTTCCTCTTTTTGTTTGGGTCCCATAGGTCAATTGGTCTCCGTGGACGCTAAAAAACTATTCTATTCTATTCTATTCTATTCTATTCCATAAATTCATAGTGCCATACAAAGCCCTCATCCCACAAGCAACCCTTTTTTTCACTCCTGCATTCCACTTATAATTATCAGTAAATTCAACTCCAAAATATTTATATTAATGTGGATCTCAAATGTTGATTAAAATAGGGGTGTTGAATACAAAAATCTATTCTAGCTAAAATGCTACAAATATTAAGCTCCAGTACAACTAAATCTAGGCACATGTTCAAGACATATGTTGCCTTTAACAAAAATGCATATACATGGCAGGGAGGTATATGTTCCGTAACCATGTTACACTTAACAATGATACACATGTGCAGTCAAACAAAAACTAGCCTCCACATGTAAGCGTAGCACAAAATGTCTGCATCCATACCGTCTTATTAATTTTATGCCTTAATTTGCAATCAGGAACACATGTTGGCACGTGATGTTTTCACACTGGAAAGAACGCGCTTCGGTGAATCACCGAGTAGTTGCAGAGAAAACACACCGCCGAATTTTTAAAACAAAAAAGATCAGAATTCATCCCCGTGAGCTCGGTGTTATTTTGTAGTAGTGACATTTTAAACGATATAAATCCATTAGTTAAGGTTATCTAAACCTTTAATATATTTAACCTTAAAAAGGTGAGCACCATAAAAATAGGGAGCTGAAACAGGACTCGTCCTGCTGGATGCCATGCTAAATCCGGCACACCCTTTTGATTAGGAAGATGCCTAATCGAGCCTTAGGATACCTGGCAGTATGATAGATTGGCAACTGTGATCTGTTGCATTTAACCAAGCTATAAAAGATTTGGCCATTAGATTAATCTAGATCAATGGGGTAATGCCAAATGGCTTTGCCCATGTGGCTAAAAGTATATAAGAAAATCGGATGGATAAGAACAAAACCTGAAGAAGACGTTTTGAGGAAGGAAGAAGCTTGAAGCGCAGTTACAGACTAGAGAGGAAGCTTGGGAAGCCTGCCTTAAACTAATAGGACTACTGAGACCGATTACAGGTGTGGATTCTCACGGTGAGTAACTCGAGCCGTTATAGTGGAACGAGGTGTTGGAAGCCCCTGACCTGCCGCATCAACGGCGCTCTCGATTCCGGCAGGTCGGTCGGGCAAGAATGCCCTCGACTCTTCCCCGCTCCATGACGCCAAGGCAAGATGGTAACCCGATTCTACGTGTTTTGCATAGCTATCGCTATTCTTGGATTTGAATGGATGGAAAACTGCCGGAAAGCAGACCCACTTGCTCTGGATGTTTAGTTCCTCGATCTCCTCGAATCGCGGAAAGGAAGAAACCATTGCCTGAGCTAATCACCGTACCAGAGTTCTTATCAAGCCTCGATTGTCGATGAACCGTTGGGTTATCCAAATCCGCCCCTGCTATCCTTCAATCCGGCCATGTAGCCGTATGCATCCAAGATTGCCTCAGAAACGCCAGCTTTCCTCGCCACCACTCTATATAGTAGTTCCTGGGTTCCGATGATAGGAATCCTGAGCCCCGCCTTGAAATTACTTCCGTTGTAGAAATCAATCGGTGAGAGATTCAAATTGGGCCGGCTGATTTCTCGCCATCAGAGTATTCACCGGGGAAATTTTTCAAAGAACACATCTCACATGCACTCGCCGCCGACACGGGAATCCGGCAGCTAAAGAAAAGAACTATAAATCAATCAAAGGCTAATCATCACCTTCTTGCTCGATATTTTCAGATCTGGCCCATTCCCTCAAGCCCATTCTTCAATCCGGGCCTCAATCCGGGTTTTTAATCCACTCAAATCAATCCGGCTCCTCAACTTTTCCTCCCATTCCTCGATCCTATTCTTCCGTCTTCAACTCCTATCCTCCCATTCCATCCTAGAGTCCTCCTTCCAATCCTCTTATTTCACCCATTCCGATACTGGCATCCCATAGATTTCTCATGTTCTGCCCAACTGCTCGACCAAAAATCTGTTGTAGCCCAAATCTTGAATTCTCCAAAATCTGAATTTTAGCCCTACACCGCCCAGCAAAGAATAGAAGAAAAACCGGGCAGCATTCAATCGAATAGAAGCAATCGGAATTGAAGAATAGAAGCACCTGGCAAATTCAATCGCCCTGGGCTATCTACCGATTCCATCCGGGATCGCATTATTCGGGTCAAACGGTTTCAATCTAAGCCGCTGGGAAAAAAGGAGGAAAACATCCGCCGCCCATATGTGAACGGGCTACGAAACGCTACACGTGGCCAGCCGGACTTCAGCCCCGCGAAACTCATGGTCCATGTGAGCGGCATACGAAATATCCCATAACCATTCACCCCGTAATACAAACGAAGAATCACCCCGGCCACTAACCCGCTAACTATGTCTATTTCCCATTTTATAGAATTACCACTTCTTTAGCTTGATTAGGCCCCAGTGCCATATTGACCGGGCCTAAAAGTTAGAATACTTAACGTATTCCTGTCCATGCCTGCGAATTCCAAAGAAATATTCATGACAGGTATGAAATTACATGCCGCCAAGGCCGGAATCTTCCAACTGCCTGCTACGCTAGAATATCAGAATTTCAACTGCTTACAGACGCCAGAATACGTATTCGAATCTCTTCAACCGTTGATGTTAGAATACGTATTCTGAATCTCGTATTTGTCGTTCTCTTAGCCGTTCTCGCAGTTTATAGCTCATACCGCGATTTATTAGAAGAATTATTGATCATATCTTACTGGGTTGTAAAGATGTTTCAAATCGGTCAGTAATCTGTTTTCGGAACATAGCGGTAATTGAACTGCGTTTATTATTGTATTCAAACCAGACAGCATTAAATATTATTTGGCACACTTGAAGGTTAGATAGTGATCCTTTTTCAGCTGTTAGTTCGTAATTGAAAATGCGCATTCTGCCTAAAGTCCATTGGTTACTCATCTCTTATTTATCTTTGCTTAGCTTAGATATACCGCATAACGCAACATTTCATGTAAAAGCATATCATTAGCCGATTGGTCAAAATTGTAACAACGTGATTCGTTCATTAGAATCGCAGATGTGATAGCTGTAGTGTACGTGAGTTTTGTCATTGGTCAATAGCCGGAAACATTCGGAGGATGAAGGATGTAGAAAGTTGTTCTTTGTGTTAGAATCGGTAGATAAAGATACAGTCTTGATGCAATCTCCAACAAAATATAAATAGTTTCTTCCTTTTCTCCACCGATATCCCCCAAGAGTAGTTTATATTACCAGAGAATCTTTATCTCCCACGGTCGGAAGTCCATGCATTTGCAATTTTGTCTCGATTGCTCTCGTTTATTCTCGATGCTGCCCGATGAATGCCTTCCATTACTATTATCCATATAAAATTCCCTGCAATAGTCTACCGGTGACATGCTCTTTAGCAGCACTGCTTGTTAGTGCCAGCTCCAATGCTGCAAAAAATGAGTAAAGTTTTCCTTTTCCATTAGAGACTAGTCGTAACCGGCCTCCATATTTGGAGACAATTAAAAACAACATACGTACCAAGGAACCTTTGTTTATTGTGCATTATTAAAAATCATATTGCACAGCCTACCAGAACAGGAATAACATTTGAAAGATTATAACTAGAATCCAAAATCTTATAACGCGACACTTTAAGGTGATGCTCATTGTGCATCATACAATATACTCAAATGGCTATATGAAGGTTGACATTAAATGCTTTCTACAATCTCTTTATTGCCGCATCATAATTCCAGACTATGTGTGAGCACCATTTTAAAGGCATGTTCATTTATGTGTTTAATAGCATTGGAAATCCACAGATTGAAAGGCTAAATCACTTCTTTAGCTCTACTTACCTTTGCTTTCGCTTAACAAACCAAGTGGAATAACAACTCTAATTAATTTCACCATCAATTTGAGTCCCGAGATGCAGTATTACTCTAATATAGAGAAGAACTGCCATAAAACATGCAAATCGCTAAAGTGGATCTCACGGTTGATAAAGGTGGCAAAGCTTAGAATCGTAGACTTCCTTAACTTGGGTTTAACATTTATTCGAAAACTCCGTAGAGCATGGAAGCATCTAACAGCCAGCATTAATCTAAAAATGAAATGTACAAATTCCTCGCCAGACATGAGTGATTACATAGAATCCATTTCTAATCCCATGCATTTTGGTTCTAAAATCTGCTTCAACAAATTCTTCCGATTAGGCCCCGAAAGCACAATGTTTTCCGTGTCACAAAGATACCTCTAAGGAAAAGAACTTAAAACCCTGCTGCTTTGACATTCACAGAAACTACAGGCAAGATTGATCCCAGCTGCGCTGAGAACTCAAATCAAACTATATTCATCATATTCAAAACATTTTCATATGAAATCGCTTCTAAAAATCTCGATTGATTACCCGAAGATCTTAAGATTGGAAGCCCAACCGATTAGCTTTGATGGTAGGGCTATTGTTTGTCGGGATGATGGTAGATCATCTTCAAAATCGTGAAATGTAGCAGCTCCTTCTTCGGCTATTCCTCTCGGCTATGGAGTCCAATTTTACCGGCTTAACGCTTTACCATAGTAATGATCTGTAGATGGAGCAGTTTCGAAGCGTATGGGATGAAAGTCTGGCCTTATCCATGAGCCAAAACCTGAAATTGACCCGAAAATTCACTCTAAAAGCTAAGCGTAGAATAACTACCTTCCTCACTACGCATACCATACTTCAAGTAAAAAGGAATTGAGACCCGTGAAGAACCAATCCAGACCAAGGCCGAGGACGATCCTACGCAGCGAAACAAACTCTAGAGCTGAAAGGGTCCGAGGACGGCCCGGCTTTCCCTCTCGGCATTTCGCTAGCTCCACCATAGCTCCTACAGCAGACGCTAAGGAAGGAGGAAGAAAGACATTGTGTGAGGGAAACAATGCGGGTCGCGGTCTCTTCCTCGCCAATAAATGCAAAAATGCAAAAATGTTCCCCCAAAATTTACGCGATGCAATGGAGCATCAAGGAATCTTGAAGAATAGAATCAAAGAAACGCTTTTATATATATGGTTTGATAAGATTTATTGTTATCGTGGATACCGAATTCTGGTATCCCTTATCTCCCAAAGTGCATCATACCTAAATCGACAAAGAGGTTCCGCCAAGACGACCCGGCCGGATGGCTTGGGAGGGCTTCCAAGGCTTTTGCTCAGAGATCATCCGAACTCTATCAAAGTCAAATCCCGCAACACGTAGGAGCTCCGATCTTCAAAGCATGCAGCATGTAATCGGGATGCCGAAATTACTAATAATTATCGCGGTCGGATTTAAACGCTCCGTAATCGGCGTGGCTCTACAACTAAAAGGTATCTCAACCCTCTAAAGCCAGTTTCCATTATATATCCGGTGCAACAAACAACCCAGCTCCCGGTGCTACGCGAACAACGTGAACGAATCTCATGAAGCCGCCTGATACCTTTATAGCCACCGCCACCCATATGGCCTAATCTCTACGCAAATGATTTACCGGTATTCTCTCAAGGCAGGCCATTCATTACGGGCCCCATTTTCCCCTCGGCTACCATAACGCCACGCTAAAAAATTTCAGTCGCTTAATGGGCCGGGACTTCAGCATCGCTACGCCGCTCGTTTTATGCCGCGGAGCGACTCCCCTCTAATTCGCTCGCTGATTTCCTTCGCTTACTCACCCGTGAGGATTCAGGGGAATTTTTCAGCAAAGACATTCACATGCATCATCGGGGCTTGACATTAATGGAATCCCCGCAAAGAAGAAAAGAACTATAAATCGAATCGAAAAGGGTAATCATCACCTTCTTGCTCGAGCATATTTTCAGATCCGCCCATTCCCCGGGCGCCCATTCTTCAATCCGGCTCAATCCGCGAATCCACTAAATCAATCCGTCTTTCACTTTCCTCCCATTCCGATCCTATTCCTTCCGTCTTCTTTCAACTCCTATCTCTCCCATTCGGATCCTATTCCTTCCAATCCTCTTATTTCACCTATCTCCGATATTTGGCATCCCATAGATTTCGATATACGTACTTCAAGCCCAATCATTCGACCAAAAACTGCTTGTAGCCCAAATCTTGAATTCTTCCAAATCTTGAATTTGGCTCTGTAAGCAATTTGCCTAGCAAAGAATAGAAGAAAACCTGGGCAGCATCTAATCGAATAGAAGCATGTGTCACCACATGGACCTTTCGCCATGAGTTTTGGTGGTCAAGTCCGCCATTCACAATACAGCCCTTTCCCCGTGAGCCGCTCACATATGGTCGATGATTTTTCCTCCTTTTTCCCAAATAATTAGACAGAAACCGTAAGCTTTATCAATACCTCGACGGATGACCCATCGATAGCCCAGCCGATTGGGGATCATTCATTGCTTCTATTCTTCAATTCGATATGACGAAATTTCAGCCATGAACTATGAACGGCGCCGATACGTAGCCCTCACTGCTAAGCTGCCAAAATTTTGCGCTATAAGCTGGAAAATCACTGGCCTATGTGAACGGCCCCTCGGCCGAATTACTTTAGTTGTAGAAACTGACCAGAGATTCACCATATAGGTAAGTGTGTGGCTATAAAACCCTCACCGGGCTTCATAAATTCTCTCGCTCGCTGTTGTTTCCACTTTAGCCCGACGGGTTGTTTCTGGCAGTAACCAGATATATAATGGGAAACTAGTTTGGAAATGAATACCTTTAGTTGTAGAGCCTCGCCATTCGAGCCGCGAACCACCAAGACTATTGGTAATTTCCAGACGCGTCTGCATCGCCATGCTTTTGAAGATCCGACTGTTGGGATTTGACTTTGATAGAGTTCTCGATGATCTCCTCTCGAAAAGCCTTGAACCCTCTAAAACCATCCGCCGGGTCTGCTCTCTGGCCGAAAACTTTTGTCTAATTTCAGATGATACGCTTTGGGAGATAAGGGATACTCAAGGTCGCATCCCTCGATACTTTTAATAAATCTTATCAAACCATATATAAAGTATCTACTGACGCTCCTTCAAGATTCCTTTGATGCTCCATCAGATGCGCTAAAATGTCAAAAAATTGGGGAACATTTTTGCATTTTTGCATTTATTGAGAAGGAGCTACCGCCACGCGACTTCTCAATTGCGGTCTTTCTTCCTCCTTCCTTCTCAAGGCCTGATTCCCCGGGCCGTAGCCATGGTGGAGTTTAGCGTAAAAATGCCGAGGGAAACTGGAGTCAGCCTCTACCCTTTCCTTCTACCGAAGTTTGTTTCCTTTGGCGTCGACTGGCCCTCCGCCTTGGTCTAGTTGGTTCTTTCCGTCTCAATTCCTTTTTTTCCTCGCCAGGAAGTATGAGCAGCACTGCATGGTTGGTTATTCACCGCTTAGCACGTAAGCTTTTCGCGGAATTTTCGGGTCAATTTCCAGTTTTCACATGGATAAGGCCGCATTTCATCCCTTCGCCAAACCGCTTCCATCTAAGATCATTACTATGGTAAAGCTACGCTTCAAAGAAATTGACTCCATAGCCGAAGAGGAATAGCCAAGAAGGAGCTTACTACATTGCATTTGAAGATGATCTACCATCATCGTACAGTATTAACAGCCCTACCATCAAAGCTGCTAATCCGACGGGCTTCCACTGGTTTCTAATCAATCCGCATTTTCTACTTTGGATTTCATATGAAAAATGTTTTGAATATGATGAATATAGTTTGATTTGAGTTCTCATCGCAGCTGGATCAATCTTGCCTCGTGAAGCTCGCGGAATGTCAAAGCAACCGTGGTTTTAAGTTCTTTCCTTAAGTATGCTCGCGGGATCTGGAGAATATTGTGCTTTTTCTCAAAGCTAATCGTGAGCCGCTACGATTTTAGAACTTAAAATGCATGGGATTAAGTCGGTCTATGTAATCAAATACCATAATCGCGTAACTTGTACATTTCATTTTAGATTAATGCCGGTTGTTAGATGCTTCCATGTTCGAGTTTTTCTAATAAATGTTAAACCCGGGTTAGAGGTATCTACGCATTCTAGCTGCCACACCGCTTTTATCCTTCGGCCTTCGTGATCCACTTTACGCATTTGGTATGTTTTATGGCGCTCTTCTCTATTATAATACCACGATCACCAAATTGGTGAGTGGCTTCCAGTTGTTGTTCCAACGGTTTTGTTGTTTAAAAGCAAGGTAAGTAAGAGCTAAAAGTGATTTAGCCTTTCAATCAGGGTTCCAATGCTATTAAACACATAAATGAACATGCCTTTAAAGGCAAAGGTTTCACACATAGTCCTGAATTATGATGCAAAGCAATCAAAGATTGTAAGAAAGCATTTAATGTCAACTCATATAGCCATTTGGTATATTAGTATGATGCACAATAGACCTGCACATCCGCGTCACGCTATAAGATTCTTTTGGATTCTAGCTATAGTCTTTCATGTGTTATTCTTCTGTTCCGGGTGGCTGCAATATGGTGCCCTCGTATGCAATAATAAACAAGGTCTCGGTTGTGATGTTGTTTTAATTGTCTCCAAATATGGAGGAACTGGTTACAAAATTTTACTCCTAATGGAAAAAGGAAAACTTTACATGCTCATTTTTTGGTAGCATTTTCGAGCTGCACTAACAAACAAGGCTGCTAAAGAGAGCATGTCTCTCAGAGACTATTGCATGGAATTTTTATATGGATAATAGTAATGGAAGGGCATTCATCCGTGCAAAGATCGAATAAACTTGAGGAAGCAATCCCGAGCAAGGTACAAATGCATGGACTTCCAAAGAAATGGGCGTGTGATAAGATTCTCTAGGTAACTTATAAACTACCTTTTGGGGATATCAATTGGAGAAAAGGAAGAAACTATTATATTTGTTGGAGACGTACGGAGGAACATATGCATTTCCTATCCCCTCTATTATTTCGGGCTTCCTAGCTACTGGCAACTCTGTGCCCATGTCCATCTAATGACTTCGACGTTGTTGTTGATGACTAAAAACTCCTCAGACACTCGGGCACTTCGTCCACATCCTTATTCTATGTATAAATGAATTTAGAGTCCCTCGATTTGTTACAAGTTTTTGTGCCGAATCTAATATAATGATAGTGTTTAACGCAAAATGTATATCTGCTTAGAAACAAAGATAAATAAAGTTAGAATTGTGTAACTTAATGGACTATAGAAGTTCGCAACATTTTCAATTCTACAATGTATACAGGAATAAACTCAGCTAGACGACAAGATCCTATTCCACCTCTTCAAATTATTGCCAAATAATGACTAATGCTCGCTATATGCATATATTGGCAACTACAGAGGTTTGAATTTCCCATGCTCAAACACGCTCAATTTTTTATATGTTTGAAACTTCAGATTCGCTGATGCACGTAAAACATTCTTTCTAAACCAGTCGCTATGATCAATATTCTTCTATCGTATGGGCAATCGAACATAAACACAGTGGCAACAAAGGGCAACAAAATGCAAGTTCACCCCTCGCGATGTTCTTAGCATGTATAGACGAAGTTGGGGAAGTTCTCAAATTCCTCGCGATGTTCTAGCTTGTATAGACGAAGCTAGGAAGTTCTCGCGACGTTCTAGCATGCATAGATCGGAGTTGGAGAAGAACATTTCCGCGGGCGGCCCTGGGTCACGCATGATAAGTTTCTTGTAATCCCAAGGTTTCATCCCTACATGAATGCCTTCTTTAGGTTCCAGCATGACCACACCTTTTAGGATACTCAATGCTAGGGGATGCCATCTTTCAAGGGGGACTGACAGACCAGGTTGCACCTTATTCCTTCCCTTTAGGCCCGGGTCCAATATAGCACTAGTGGCCCTAATAATACAAAAGCTAAAGAAGTGGTAATTCTATAAAATGGGAAATAGACATAGTTAACTAAGTTAGTGCTAAATTGATTAACTAAGTTGTGGCCCCGGGTGAATGGTTATGGATATTTTAAGGAATGATCCTAGAAGATATAGGGAATTCTGTGGGAGTAGTAGAGTAGGACAAGTGTAGTTAGCCATGAGAATGATTGTTCCGCTTTTAGTGTGTATTTTAGCTCCCCTTGCACTTCTATGCTTGGTATTTGATAATATAAGCGTATCATGCCATGGGATATAATAGTTGAGACAGGTGTGGGATTCTGTATAATACTGAAAAATGCATGGAACATGAGTGCTATATAAGTAGCTTTACGCTGCTCTAGATATGGCATGATTTACCTTGTAGAGGTCCTCGGTGGTATTTCTCTTGTGAATATTCTTGATGGATGTTGTGGCATTTGGCATTGCATTTAATCCACCCATCTTCTGAGGGGTGGGCGGCCTGTAACCTCGCGATCCGTAATGCAGGGGAGGGCTATAGGATGAGGCCAAGGGGAGAGCCCCCTTCTTTAAGGCATGTACGCATAATGGATTGAATATGTCTCCTTAAATGGATCTGCGAGTTGGATCGATCATAGATCCTAGGCATGTAGTTATGCATTTATACTTGAGATTTCGTTTGAGATTTAATCACCTAACTATTTGCAGGAAACATGGAGCGAGGTAAGTTTTCCTTTGTCGTATATTGAACATAGATTAATATTCCATGATTAATATGGTTCTTGGTTCCCCACCAGTGTTCCTTAATTTTACTCCATATGTACTAACCCCTTCTTCCTTTGTTATTGTATGTTGCTAAAGATGGCACAACCGATGAGCTAAGCATCACGTTACACTTAGGATTCCTTCAGAACGCGGGTGGTTTCAGAGACTTGGGATGAGCTTAGAGTTGGTGTCAAGCATTCAGATCTATGAGCCGACCCATTTCTCCGCATAAATTTATTATGAGCTGCAGGCAATCGAGGGTTGACTCCTTTGATGGAGAGTCGCCAGATGATTTCTCGAGAGAGTCCGGGTTCATCGGTCCTCTTCACCATCTCTATGGGGATCCGGAGTGAACCTGCTATGTTTTGTTGCGCGTGACGCCCGCTATTATCTTTGACATGCCGCTAGCATATCTTTGCATAAGCTATGAGACTATATGTTGTCTTACCATCACATGGTGATGTGGTCTTGTAATGTGTGCACCTAAGTTATTGTCAAGTTGGGATATGTATGATTATGAATTGTGAAGTTTTGGTAGTTCTTGTATGAATTTGTATTGTTACCATAGCAAGGTCATTTTGTGTTAAGTGTCATTTATGTTGTGGAATGCTACGCACGGCCAGCCCATGCCAAGAGTGGGCTGTGGTCCGGCTCCCGGGCTTATGCACGTATAAGGTTTCCGACACCTTCTCGATGTGGGAATCATGGGATAAGAACTGAAATTCTACTATAAAGTAGAATAGTTTGATGTGGGAATAACCGGGCTATTGTGCTTTTGCAGGTGAATAGCAGGATGTCCGAAATGAGAGAGTTTACACTGAGAGTCGAGATAGTGCAAACCCTTCACATAATCAACAGATTTTGGTGGCAGCTTATGCAAAGAACAAATTTCGGCTACTATGCAACAACAGTGCTGCTAAGAAGGATGATAATTCGATGAAGTTAATAAAGTTTTGAAGCAGCCTAAATGGGAGACTTTCGGTAAGGATACCACGGTGAGGATGTTGATGCATGGCTGGGGATTGAGTTCTATTTTGAAGTAAAGAAAACTCCAGAGTCGCTAAAACTAACTATCCGATATGTTACCGACTAGACCTACTGCTAAGATATGGTGGATGAGTGGGTGGTTTTTAATTCACATACTCAAAAAGCATGTGGGCTTAATACATGTGCCGCGACAAAGCCGACCGCCTCTTCATTGCCCTTCAAATCGCTCTTCATTGCCCTTCTATAGCCCTTCATTGCCCCTTCAAAAATCATGAGTGTTTTCATTATATAAAGTTGATATAATGAGCATATTAGTGATGCAAATGATGATGACATAAATTATCGGTGAAGGTGCTTCTATGTGCCGCGGATGGTCAAAAACCGGGTAGGCCAATAAAAAGTTACCCGAGTATAAAAAGATAATCTTTGGTTCGAGCCAAATTTCATGGGATACTTTAAGGACGCTTTCAAACTCCATTTCCACCGGCCGCTTTGAACTCGAGCAAAATGAACAAATTTCTAATCTTGCTCAAGAGGACACCGCGGGAAGGATATGCCAATAAGTTCGTGGCATTGGTTGTTTACATGGATCTTACTATGACTATGGCAATGTTGAATAAGTTTATTCGTGGGTTGAAGCCCGCTAATGCCGTTAGTAGGGAGTGACATATCCTAGCTTGGAAGAAGCTATAAGAGTTTCTAAGTTTAAAGATAAGCCTAGGATAGGATTGGGCAGAATGCAAAGAAGCGCCTAAACACCGGAAGCCCGCAAGGGAAAATCTTCCCAAGGTAGAGAGAGGGGTTTTGTCGTTCCCGGTGGTCCTACAGAAATGCACGCTCTATGCCTACAAGGCGCATTAGAATGCACCAGCCTCGTGATGAGCTAGAGGAATGAGAGGAACGATGCCAGCCGGAAGGATTGTTTCTTCTTACAAAGAGGTCGGGCATAATGCGCAGTTGTCCCCGTGAAATGGAGTGAACATGACATCACGCGCCAGTTGCTAAAACTACCTAATATGACCTAAATATTGCTTTATGGAACCGTGGTAATCAGCCTCGTGCTAGTGGTGGAACTCCAGAAATTGGAATAGACGAAAGCTAGCACGCCAGAAAGTGTTGCCGGGTTCACCTAAATGCTCGTGACGCGAGGAGAGATCCGCGATCGGCCCAAGCCGCTATCCCGAAGAATCAAAAGCCGTTATTAGGGCCTAGTACATCTCCATTTGAGCTCCTGTCCTATTTGTCAAGAAAAGCATGGCAGCCGCCTATGTGATGATTATAGATTGTTGAATCGATTACCATCAAGAATGGTTATGCTTCTCACAAGATGATTTGTTTGACCAACTAAGGATAAAGCAAATTCTTTTCTAAGATTGATTTGGCGCTCCGCTCACCAAATTCGAATAAAGGAAGAAGACATTCCTAAACCGCTTCCTATCAAGATAGCGGGACATTATGAATTTGTACTAATGCCATTCGGCTTACTAACGCGCCAGCCACTTTCGAGGCTTATGAGCCGATAAGCCCGCTCACCTTGATCAATTCAGACTGTTCTTCTCGATGACATTCTGATCTATTCTAAACGCTAAACGAAAGCATGTGGAACACACTTGCTTGCAGTTCTGAATCTCTTAAGACAGCATAAGCTTTACGGAAACTTTTCGTACCCAGTTTCTTGCCCCAAGAACAGCTTAATTTATTCGGCCATGTTGTTCCAAAGAATGGAATTGAACCGTGATCCCCGAAAAGGTGAAAGCCACAGAAATGGCCTAACCCTCAATCTGTAAGGGAAATTAAAGCATTCTGGGTTTAGCTAGGTATTATCGAAGTTTGTTAGGCAATTTTTCAAGAAGGCGTTCTCCGACCACCCGCCTGTGTGCTGATCTAGCTTTTCAATGGTCCAACAAGCAGCTTTCAATTTCCAAGGATGCTTTGATGCATGCACCTATTCTAAAGATTCCTTGCATGGAAGAGAGAATTTTGTGTAGTAACTGATGCCTCGTGCACCGGTACTGCAAGATGGCCATGTGTGTATGCTGCGATAAATCTAAAAAAGCTTAGTCCAAATTTCATCGGGGATCATCCAACGCGATGATTTGGAGATGCTTTGGGATTGTTCATGCTTTAAAATTGTGGAGACATTACCTCTGTAAGAAATTTCTCCTTAAAACAGATCATCAAAGTCTTAAGTACTTTGTAAATACGTACCAAGCAAAATTTAATAATCGCCAAAAAGAGATGGATGCAATTGTTGCAAGAAATACGATTTTACTATCATGCGGCATCAGCCCCGGCATGATAACGGATCGTGAGATGCTTGTCCCGACGATCGTGATTGTGCTGCAATTAGTATTGCTATTAATCGCTGATAGCAACCGGTCGCTTAATCAAGGAAGCTTCTCATTATCGACCGCATAGCACTTGAGCAAGGTCGTGCTAAAGGGATCCTTATAGATTGAAGGGTCTAAATCTGTTTTATCAGAATCGCATCATGTATGGGCCTGATAATGCAGAGCTTAAACAGCAAATTCTAAAGGAAGCTCAAGACAGTCCCCGTGACGTTACCCCTGAATTCAAAAACACTTCGTGAAAGTTCGTGAAACGCCTTTTGGCCTAGCATGAAAATGAAATATTAAATTATGTAGCCAGATGCCTACCATGTCGAAAAGTGAAAGCTTCTCGCCAAAAAGATCGGCCATGAGTTGCAACCTTTGGATATCCCATGTTACCGGAAAGTGTCTCAGATGGATTTTATTGTATTTGCCTTAGAACTCGAAAGCGGTGATATGATTCCATTTATGTTGTAAATGGATCGCCCCACTAAGCAAGCTCATTTCATGCCAACCAGAACTACTTAATTATCAAGTAGCCAGATATTGCAAAGATATTCATCAAAGATGTATTCCGGCTTGCATGGGATGCCTAAGGTCATTGTGTCCCCATGAGAGACATGTTTCGCTGGTCGGCTATAAGCTTTATCCAAGGAGTTGAACTTAGTTAGCGGATGAGCACCGCCAGACAACTTCGACGGATGGCCGTGGAAAGAGTTAATCAGGTTGTAGAAGATACGCTTTGATGTAATGCGGCCGTAATGATCCACATTCTTGGAATCTTATCTATATCTAATTGAGCTTACCTACAACAACACGTGCATTAGGATTCCATGAAAAATGAGCCCATTTGAGGCAAGATATGGACAAGAATGCGATATCCATTGGATTTGGTGTAGTCCGCAATATAAAGTAGATTTGATCCAGACTATGGGGAAGATATTGGAACACGTACTTTCATCGACGACATAATATTGCTACAAAGATAAAATAGACAGTAAACAATATGTAGATAAGAGGAGGAGACCCTTGGAGTTCCAAAAGATGATATGGTATTCTCGAAGATAAATCCTAAGCAAGGTACTTTGAGATTTAAGAAAGCGGAAGCTAGCACCTAGGTATGCACTACTTTCAAAATTATCCAGCCGCGGTAGGAAATGCCGATATCGCTTTGGAATTGCCTCCTGCGGATTAAAGTGCATAACGGGGATTCCATGTCAAGAACTTTACGCAAGTACCTATCCATCTCATGCATCGCCACAGATAACTGCTGCGTACCGAAGAAACTCGCAGCTAGACCTCGATTTTGGGTAAGTTGACACTAAAATATCATGGTGGCGTAACCATTGAAAATACGAAGTGCAATGGGTAGGGTATCCACAAGAAGATGCAACCCGGAGGATGCTATCAAGTTCAAGGAGCCTCTATCCCTCCTTTTCCAAGAACTCCATGAGGACATGAGTTGAATTCTACAAGGTGAGAATGTAACGCATCCCCGCGAGCTCGCAAGTGTTATTTTGTAGTAGTGACATTTTAAATGATAGAAATCCATTAGTTAAGGTTATTTAAACCTTTAGTATATTTAACTTTAAAAAAAGGTGAGCACCATAAAAAATAGGGAGCCGCAGGCTCGCGGACATGTTGAAGGATGCCATGTAAACTGGCCACACCCCTTTCCTCGACAGGGAAGATGCCTCATCGAGCCTTTAGACGCTCAAGAGGATAGATTGGCAACTATGATCTGTTGCATTTAAACAAGCTATAAAGATTTGGCCATTAGATTAATCTAAACTAATGGGGTAATGCCAAAATCGGCTTTGCCCATGTGGCTAAAAGCATATAAGGAAATCGATGGATAAGAACAAAACCAAGAAGACGCGAGGAAGGAAGAAGCTTGAAGCTGCCAGATCGAGAGGAAGCTGGGGAAGTCGTCTTAAAACGCATAACAGGGACTAGTTGAGACCGAGATTACGAGGTGGGGATTCTCACCATATTGATGTTACAAGTATCAAGAAGTAATTGTTTCTAAAATATTCGCGATTAGGTTCACGGACCTTTTATTGTTTCTAAGTATAGGGCCCAAAGCAATCTAGGAGCTAACTGGTGGAAGCTTGCATGGCGGTGGGCAATTCGCTAATCCAGTGTGTCCATCGCTACCACGCGTATTCAAAAGGCTCAATTTCTATAATACAAGCCAAGCTTTTTACGCTTGCTCCAATGTCGCCTTTTGTTTATGTCTATTATGGTATCGTGAGCGTAACGACCGCGGAGAAACAGCATAAATCGCCTCGGTGAAGGAAAAAACAATCCAAGCATACATAGAAAAGCTAACGATCTCATCGCGCTCTACCGGGTTTATCAAGGTCAGAGGGAAGAAGTAAACAAAGGCTATGGCACATCGCTTCGTGCGATGAACCAAAGCCAACGATACCGTACCAGATGCACTCGACAACAAAATTTCGCGAAGTCAAGGGAGCTAAGGAACTGTGGTTTGAATCATATGTAAAAGACATGTGAAGCAACAAGATGCCCAACTAAGATGGATGCAGGACCGGGAAGCAAGAAATAGAATGATGAAGCATCCGGATAATACAATGATAGCACAAGTTGAAGCCGCCGAGAGTGCAAAGGATGCCCGGGAACAATTGAACGCAATTTACAGAAAGCACTTCTCACAGCCAGCAAACTTGTATGCTGCGATATTCACCACAAAGCTCAAAGACGTGCGCAATGTACCTCAAGAGTTTATTCAAAGATAAAAAGCTGCAAAGACTCCAGCTGAGGAATGGAGAAAGGCCCGATGATGATCTTCTAGTAGGTGCATCAGCCGGACGGGCCGCCATCCGCCTACAATAATGTGAAGAATCTCTACAGGTTCTCAAGAACATGTAGACCTTGAATGGCGCGTACAGCGTATCCTCATGGAAGAGACAAATCAATTGGGAGCCAAGAAACCTAGCAACAATGAAGGGCGTGCTTTGGTTGGTAAACAAGAAGGAGGTGAAACAAAGAAAATGCTTCAATTGCAATAAGCATGGACATATAGCCAAAAGATTGCCCCTCATCTCTACGTAAGGAAAAGAAAGAAAAAGGAGGAGCCAAAGAAAAAGCAAGATCATCATCGCTCGTGATGAAAGCTCTATGCTGACTCATTTGTGTCAAGAGCAAGGGCATTTGTAGCCGCATCAAGAAGAATCGATGGAACAACCTCAACAAGATAAGTCTATTACTCTTCAACATAATGATTCTTTTAAATGGTGTATTAAGCCCCTTCATGCTTATGTTCTGCGGATAAAAATCCCACAGCTATGGTCAGCTCCTCTAGATGAAGGAGACTTGTGGAAACCATGGTGCAGCTTTAAAGAAAAATGGATGTGTACCGCCTTGTGGCAAACCTACGTACCGTGCATGGCTATTGGATTCAGGAGCAAGTGACCATATAAGGATCGGGTCAAAGGGATCTATTCACGTGACTTCGAGCAATACCGAGGGAGCAAGGTGAAAATTGAAAGGGAAGTCAGCTTCTATCAAAGGAAGTGGATCCATTACACTTGCACCGCCACCGAGACATCCACTTAAAGAATGCATTGTATGTCCCCGAGCTCGGCTAAATCCGACATCCATATCCAAAATGGATGATGCTGGTCTTTTCGCCACCTTTGAAATGGCCAATGCATAGTTAAAGATGGGACCAACAATATTGTGGCCAAAGGAGAGAGGATAGGGCTACCTCAGACGATTAGTTGAGCAAAGAAGTGAACACAAAGATTGAACTTCCACCATTAATGCACACCAAGGAAAAGAAACTTTGTAACCGGCCTGCCTACAATCAAAGCCCCTGGATGGTATATGTGGAGGGATGCGCTTTAGGCAAGCTTGCTAGAAAATCCTATCCTTGCTAAATCAAAAGTAATAAGGGTACAACACCCTTACAGCTGATGTATTACACATGGATGTGTCCGGGTCCCTCAATGAAAGTAAGATCCATAGGAGGTTCACGCTACTTGCTTCATTGTAGATGATTGCACAAAGAAGAATTGATCTTTCTTTATGCAATACAAGTCCGGGCGACAACTCTTCAAAACAAAGGGCGTAATTACGGCTGGAAAACTTTCCATAAGAAAGTCAAATGATCGAATCGATCAAGGAGGGGAATTTATGAGTGATGAATTCAATCGAAAGCACCTCAACAATGTGGTATCATCCATGAAACTTTGCGGCCCATGAACACCAAATAGAATGGAGTAGTCGAGGAAGAACAGACAGTTCCTCGGTACGAGCCATGATTACTCTCAAAGAACATTGAGCACGATTTTGGGTTGAAGCCGCATACTGCAAGCAGGTTAATCATGCTGGACCTCATTCACCTCATCTTCGAGTCATCACTAGCACTTTCATGCTCACTGCGGCAAGAGTGAGTGGATCATATTTAGGTGGTTTCGTGTTTTGACCACGCGATAATCCTTTCATTGAAAGCCACACTTCAGCGATGACCATTTTCTTAAGGGAAGGAATCGTATGCCTTATATCCCTTGATAGTGTCCCCGTATTCTACAAACATGCAAGGAAGAGATCGGTGCCCTATTTTCCCTCGCTTCTTCTCATGGATAAGTGAACATATGCGCGATATCCAAAGATTTTGAAAGTTTAATGTTGGTTTGCGCCCCTCGGCCCATGCTTCCTCGAACAAGATCAGGGAGGGGCTTGGTGGGTAATTTATTCGGAGGTGGGGTGATGATGCCCCCAATGTCCCTTCCCCACCACGGAGGTCAAACAGCAGCCCAAGCCAATCGACAAAATGCTTGACTACTTGAATAGTAGGAAGCCTTAGAGGATTTCATTGCCCTTCATAGCAATGCATCCATTGATGAACCTGCGGTCCTATCACCAAGCAGAACAGCCCTAAACATCAGCAATTGAAATCAGCCATGGATGAAGAGTACACTTCCCCTTATGGAGAACAAGACATGGACCCCTTCAAGATCTCCTCCAGACGAAAGCCATCACATGCAAATGGTTTACAGTTGAAGTATGATGAGAATAATGTTATATCCAGGTACAAGGCTCGCTTTGGTAGCTCGGTGGCTGCTCCCAAACAAACAGTATAAGCAGATTCTCCTTTATGAAAACCTATGCACCGTACGTTGTCTTCGCTAGGAATCCGCCCTAGCCTTGCTGCCGTAAGCAGGGACCTAGATTTTGCAACAAATGGACGCGGAAATCAGCCTTCTTGCATGAGGAGGCTTCGACAAATCCACCGATACCAGGTCAAAGGGGAAGAGCACAAAGTGTGTACTCAAAAAGGCCATTTATGGCCTCAAACAACAAATTCCTTTACCTGCTATGGTACAAGACCATACATTCATTCTTTTGCAAAGCGGATTTACTAGAAGTGAAGCAGATTGGAACGCCTATATCAAGACTTCCAATAACAAAAATCATCATTGTGGTACTCTATGTCGATGATTTTATTCCTCGCAGCCTAACTCTTTCATTTCTCGATGTCACAGCCTCAAAGGTGCCTTAGAGAGAACCTTCACATGATGTGATCTTGCGCATTGAAGCATTTTTTGGGAATGCAAATAATACGGACTGCAAGAAAACCATCGCTTGCACCAAAGCAAAGCCATTGAATCTCTTCTTCAAAGTGCAACATGGACAAGTCTCAGACCGTAAGTAATTCTCGCTACCTCGGCCACTTATCATTTGATGATTGTTCCACTACGTGAGGTTCTTGATCCACAAATTCCACTATCTTTCGAAGTATAGTGGGCTCATTGATGCATCTTAATGGTCCGATGCACTGACATTTCCTCGGAAGTGTGATCACCATTAGCCAATTCCATGGAACACCCAGTGTCACCCATTGGCAAGCACTCAAACGAAATCCTTCGACATTTACAGCAGACTTCCAGATTGGGTTGCAGTTATCATGGTGACATCAAACCATATTTGCAAGTTATTGGACTTGTTGATGCCGACATGCAGCGAAATTCATAGCAGAAATCCCGCACGTGATTCTCGCTTCAACCCGCAAGGGAAGTCATTAGTTGGTGCGTTAAGAAGCGTAGCCACAGCCGTGCTAACGCGGTGAATCTGAATATATGGGCTGGCGCTGTGCAGCAGCTACAGCAATTTGGCTCGCATCTAATTTCTAAAGGATCTTGAGCCGAGCAAGTAAAACTCACCGGCCATTTTAAAATTAATAACAAAAGCAGTAAAGAAGCCTTGCTAAGAACCCTAGCAATTTTTCTAAGGTTAAAACACATATTGAAACCCAATATCATTTCACAAGAGAGAAGGTTGAAGAAGGAAGATCACCATTGCATACAGCTCACCAACCATATGACACAGATGTTCTTACTAAACCCCTTTGGAAAGAAAAGGCACTATGAGTGTCCATGAGATGGGAATGATGCAGGTTTAAACATCATCCTTTGAAGAATGGACTCTGGTGTATCATGAAAGGGGAGCTCATTTCGCTAAGCTGCTGAAGTTTTTCAAGAATTTTGAAGCATTTCAACATGGAAGTTTGGAGTCTGTTGAAGTTTGAGCGTTGCAGTTCTGTTTCATGTATGCTTCAAGAAATCCGGCTAAAGCTTAGATTTCGTGACAAATGTTTTTCTGGTATGGCAATGTATCACTTTGGAGGGGAGTATTGATGTTACAAGTATCAAGAAGTAATTGTTTTTAAAGAGTTCGTTGACGCTAGGTCCACGGACCTTTATTGTTTCTCAAGTAGGGCTCCAGCAATCTAGGAGCTAACTGTGGAAGCTTGCATGGCGGTGGGCAATTGCCAATCCAGGCAGGTCCATCGCTACCACGTTGTATTCAAAAGGCTCAATTCTATAATACATGCCAAGCTTTTGGCGTTAGCTCCAATGTCGTCTTTGTTTATGTCTATTATGCCTCTGCGGGTGAGTAACTCTAATATTGTTTAGTTCTCGACTGGAATCGCGGGAAGGAAGAAACCATTGTCGGAGCCAATCACCAGCCTATAGTTCTTATCAAGCCTGGGATTGTTAGATGAACTGCTGGGTTATCCAACCGCCCTTGCTCCCCACTAACTGCCATGTAGTTGTATGCATCCAAGATTGCCTCAAGGAAACGTCGCTCTGCCACCTGCCGACTCTATATGGTAGTTCCAGATCTGATGATTAGAATCCGAGCCCTGCATTGAAATTACTTCAGTTGTAGAAATCTGAATCTGTAGAGATTCGGCCATATATAGATGGCTATAAAAACCTCAGCTGGCTTCATAGGAATTTCGTTCTGTTGTTGCCGGCCTTAGCCTGGGAGATGGATTTTTTGTTGCACCAGATATATAATGGAAAACTAGTTTTAGAGGGGACGAATACCTTTTAGTTGTAGAGCCCTGCCACTCTGGAGCCGTTTAAATCCGACCAGTAATTATTGGTAATTTCGGCCTCAATGCCCTCGTGATCGCCATACTAAAACTGAGCCCGGCCATGCTTCCGGCTATCCGACCTTTGTGTTGAGATTTGACTTTGATAGAGTTCTCAGATGATCTCCTGAACAAAGCCTTGGAACCCTGTCTGCCTCTCTTGGCCACAAACTCTCTGGCCTCGATTACCGGATACGCTTTTAGATAGATATCAGGATTAGGTGCACCGATACTTTAATAAATCTTATAATCTTAAGGTTTCATCCCTACATGAATATTTCTTTATGTTCTAGCATGGACCACACCTTTAGGATTACTGCTACTTGATGCTACTCTTTCAAGGGGGATTACTGCATCAGTTGTGCCTATTCCTTCCTTGCCCATTCAATTTAGCACTAGGGCCCTAATAATAATGCTACAAAAGCTAAAGAAGTGGTGTAATTCTATAAAATGGGAAATAGACATAGTTAACGGGTTAGTGGCGAAATTGATTAACTGAGTTGTGGCCCTAGGGTGGATGGTTATGGGATATTTTACGGAATGATCTTAGGGGATATAAGGAATTTGTGGGAGTAGTAGTGTAGGAATAAGTGTAGTTAGCCATGGGAATGATTGTTCCGCTTTTAGTGTGTATTAGGGTGGGCTGCTGCAGGACTCCTCAAGATCCGGTGGCCGAGGGGAGGGCTAGACGGATGAGGCCAAGGGGAGCCCCCTTGTTTTAAGGCCTATACGTACAGTGGATTGGAATATGTCTCCTTGGGGTCGCGACCCAAGGGGAAAGTTGGACTGGATCAGAGATCCTAGGCATGTAGTTATGCATTTAGACTTGAGATTGTTTGAGATTTAATCACCTAACCGTTTGCATGAAACATGGAGCGAGGTAAGTTTCTCTTGTCGTATATTGAACATAGATTAATATTCCATGATTAATATAGTTCTTGGTTCCCTACCCTAGTGTTACCCACTTAGTCCATGTGGACTAACCCCTTCTTGCTTGTTGTATGTTGCTAAAGATGGCATGTTCAGATGAGCCAAGCATCACGCTACACTTAGATTCCTTCAACGCGGGTAGTTCTCGGTGAGAATTGGGGATGAGCCGTGAGTTGGTGTCGGGCTAATCGGATTCATGAGCCGATTGATCTCTTCGCATTAAATTTATTATGAGCGTATATAAACCGGGTTGACCTCTTGACCCGAGAGTCAGCGATGAGCCTTCGAGAGTCCGGGTCTATCGGTCCTCTTTAGTCACCGATGGGGATCCGAGTGGAACTCGCTATGTTTTTGTTGGTGCGTGACGCCCTCGCTGTTATCTTTTGGACATGTTGTTAGCATATCTTTTGTATAAGCTGTGAGACTATATGTTGTCTAATATCACATGTGGTGATGTGGTCATGTAATGTGTGCACCTAATTTATTGTCAAGTTGGGATATATATGAATATGAATTAGAAGTTTTGGCAGTTCTTGTATGAATTTGTATTGTTACGATAGCAAGGTCATTTTGTGTTAAGTGTCATTTATGTTGTAACGCGGGCGATGGCCCATGCCAAGAGGGTTGGGTCCGTCTCAAAGACTCAACACGAAACAAACAAACAACATGAAAACACACTGTCAAGCCACTAGAGGGCAACCCCTCGTTTACAACACCTTGTTACTTTGTGTCAAGTTACACTTGCTTTCTCATATAGTTACAAAGCGTAGTTTGGGTTAGCTTAGCTAGCAATGCTGGGTCAAGACCGCTTGTCTGCCCGCTTCGCCCGCTTCACCGGTCATTTACCTGGCCTCGCATGCCCGCCGGCCGCTCCTGGCTCCCCGTTTGGCCCGGCTTGGCCCGTCCGGGTCAACTGTTTGAAACATACGCGTTTGATTGACATCGTGATCCAGCGAGTGTTTTTAGGAGATAAAAGTCTATGTTGTCATGGGTGGTCAACACTCACCAACTCATCACCACACTCATCAATACACTCGCCACCACTCACCACACTCCCTACACCACCACCACACTTTGGTATCAACACTAATCACACTCACCACTATTGAGGTGGTATAGAAGAGGTATACCGATATGGAGTGATATACTATTACGCACGCATGCAGGATTTTGCACGATGCATTATGGAGGTATGATCATCAATCAGACATCCGGAGCAGAGAGAGGAGAAACGTGAGAGGGACCGCAGTATTGGGAGAGAGCATTTCCAGTTTGATCTAGCTATGCGATGATGATTCTTTTGTGTTGTGCATTGCCTTTGATCCGATAGGATTGAGCTTGATTGTTATTTTTCATCCTTTTGCAAGCGTTAGAGTTCGTAAGCTCTAACAATTTGGCTGTAATTAATCGGCTCGACGCACTCATTGATCTACCAGAATTTCCATTGAAAAAGGAGTTATTACCATTGGTATTGGTGTTCGCCGCAGAAAGAACTACATCTACATCGGTGAAAAGGCAATTTCTTGTGTGAAGGGAATTTTGCCATAATTGATTTGTGGGGTAGAATTTGATAAGGGGAGCATAGTTTTGGCGCCCAAGAGAAGTAAGAAGGATATCCCAACAAGCTTCCATCGCACAAGAAGGACCGTGACTCAATCTTTTGGGGCCATTCAAAATTGCATCAAGATTCAATTTCTGCTTTTCGTGATTTGGGAGCAGACCGGGGTCTAATTCTCGATCCAGGAGGTTTTGTGATTCCATTTACCGATCTAGAAGGTTATCCACTTCTGTTTTTCAAATTGAAGGGAGATTCAATTTCGCTTTTTCCACCCCCAAGAAACCCAAGAAGAGACAGATGGTTGTATTAGCACCTATGGTATGGGGTTTTAGACAATGGGGATTCCAAAGTTTGATGATCCGAGGATCGAAAGATCCTTGAAGCATATTGTGAAGTTTGAGAGGTATTGCCGAATGTAAATTACCAAATACCGACATTTGCTTTGGTTTCATAGTTCTTGCAAGATCTGGAGGAATGGGCACAACTCAGCTGATACCATGACATATCGTGAATTAAAGGAAGCTTTACTGCTAATTATCAAGAAGTTCATGGTAAGGATAAGATCATGGAAAGGTGGACCAATTTCACACAAAAGGAAGATGAATCAATTAGAGAGTATAATCAGAGGTATATTGGCGGTTCTCGTGCCGGTTCATTGAAGATTGCAAGGAGTGATGAAATGGATATCCAATGGTATGCGTGAAGGCTTCGAAACGAGCTATTGCTCATAAGGTGAAGGCTAAACAGCCTACAACATTGTTAGAGGCACAAAAAATATGCCTCACAAATAAGAAAGCCGAATACATTAAGAAGCTGTTACCCGCAGCATAAAACAGAGATACGGTGCAAGGTTTCTAAGCTTACACTGGTGAGAAGCCAAGGGAGGTTCAGCCTACTTCTGTGAGTATTGTGGGTCTATTGGACATTTCTGTTGAAATTCTGCCTCAAGATGCCAAATAAAGGGCCATAAATAGATCAAGAATGTAGGAGAAGAGATTCTCGAGAGGGTCAATCCGTATTTGCTGTTATGCAACAAGCACTCCACTCCTATTCCATTCAACCAATGCAAGTGCTACCTATCACACAAGTTCCAATGGATGCCACAAGCTCTAATTGCTCAACAAGTTCCAATGAGTTCCAGCATTTCACAAATGGTGCAGCCACAACAGTGGATGGTATCCAAGTAAGGCCCTTTGTATTGCAAGTTATGCGGATAACTAAGCATGATGAGAGTACTTGTTGGAAAATTCATGGAAAACCGGAATGGGCAACCAACAAGTAACCAATTAAGGCATCAAGTGTTTGAATGGTACCTCTTCCTAATAATGATGTCCGATTCAAGATTCAGTACATTGATAATCCTCGCTAAGGCTCTTATCAGGAGCTTAAGAAGAAGAAAAGGCAAAATCAAGAGTAAATTGTGGATTTATTGAGGTAGACAAAGGACTCTTTTTTTCTTTTTTGATGGTAAGATATATATTTATATTTAAAAAGTAATAAAGTATGTACGCGAGAGCCCCACTAAGGGAAATACGAGGATGTGGGAGTCCAAGTATCGAGAACAAGAGGGCATCAACTCGCTCTCCCGCTTAAAAGGGTAATTATAAGAAAATCTCTTTCTTCACCGTAGAGTGGGTACTATAGAGAGAGCCATTCCATTCTAGTACGTATCCACCAGCTTCTACTCCAGATTTAAAAGCAGTTGGACCCATTTCGAAGAAGAAGAAGAGATTGAGAAGTAAATGCGTTACAAGATCACAAAAGGTGGTCCAAGAACCACGAAAAGAAAATGTTAATTGAGAAGACTAAGACTTCTTTTTCCAAGGCTTTGAAGGAACGTTTGAAGGTATCAAAGACTTAAGAAGGTGTAATTCATCAGTCGCCTACGTAATGTAGCTTTCATTCTATAGAAGAAAATCAGCCCATAGTGATGCCTCCTATTGTGGACAAGGAAATTCAAAATGAAGATGATGTGATCAGCCGTTTTGCCACTAAAGTCATTAATTTACTCTTTGAGCAATTGATGCATTATTATTCTTCTAGTTTGTTGCAAGAGTTATGCTTAACAAAAATCAGAAATTTCAGTCCAACAAATCATCTCAAATGATACCAATAAGAGTAGAATGGAGCCACCAGCCCGGCAATCCAAGGATCCAGGGCTATTTCTTTGTGATGTGAGTATTAATGGATATTTAATCAAAGATGCCAACATAGATACCGGCAGCTGTTGGATTGAAAATGATGGAACCGACAACTATGATGCTCAAAGCATTCAATCAAATGAAGAAGGTTTATGAGGTGGAAGCAATCTTGGATTTCATGGTTTTGAAGTTTTCAGTATGCTGAAACTTATACTTTGTTGTTGAGCCGTACATGGTTAGATGCCGTACAAACTGAGACTTCATGGAGGAAGCGTGAAATGAACATGTTTCAAGGAGAGCACAAAGTTACTATAGATCATCGTCTGAAATCACGCATGGATGGCACAAATAGAAATAAGCACAGTTTCATTAAATATGGACAATACCTTGAATTGTGGACTTTTTATAAAACAGACGCTTCGATAACACTAACATACATCCTAGTGCCGCATATGCTTCAAGGCATCAAACGAATCTTTGGATGTTGTTTGGTAGCTTTTCTTATTCGGCGACTCCAAACGTAGTCGATAATTTCTATCTCAATGCGTCACTAGCAGTCATCGGGCCTCCATCTCTCTTCCAACACCGATATAGTTCATCGAACACCTCGTTCCTAATGTGACATGCTCCTGCCCAAGTGACCTCGATAGTCTCGGGTTGTCTTTCTTATCATCCATTTGGGGTTCCTTCTCAGAGGCATACTCCTTAGCCATGTTGGGCACAAGACATCATCAAGGCCATAATACGCAAACATGCCCTTCTTCAAATCCTTTTTGAATGGATTGAATTCCGGGTAATTGGCTTATCCTTCAATGGACCAACATAAGCGAGTGACGCTGTAATTGGCTCCACCCACAGCCAATTACCATCGTATGTCAAGTCTATCTTGGGTTTGGCGCTGCCAAAAGTCCTCGTAAGGACCTTTCCACATTGGTGATGTTACCCGTGATGCTGCAAGAGTCCTATCCAATATTCAATTGTCGGCCAGAATTGTGCTGTATATTTGGTCGCCTCCTCGATGTGCCCCTTCTTGTTCGGCCGAGCATGCAATTCAATGGAGGATATGCTTATGGATACCGCTTTGAGCTGACCAATGTCTTTCAATCGAGGTCTTAGGTGCCAACATCTTCGGATTTCAGACGGCATTAGGGGTTTTCCATCCTCCTTCTTTCCACATTCTTATTCCAAAGAAATAGTAACCAATCCACCTAACGTAGGGATCGAGCCTTTATGGTACATGACAGCCACTACCATTCATATAGTAAAACTCGTAAAGGTCGAGGCTCACAGACTACCAATCTATCTTTCCCATCAGGATATACCCTTCTATGAAACCTTTCCTTAACTGAACCTTTTATCATCAAGATATGACATCGGCGCGGTTGAGATTTCACCGCATGAAATTCATACAACAACTCGCATGGTTAGCACTTCGCTTTCTTCAAGGTAGATGAAAATTACCAAACATAGCATCTATATCATGTGTATGGCCAGGCATCATAAACCTAACTCAATCTCCTCGAAAAACACCGATATACAAGGTACGAAAGATATGAGAATACATACCTATTTTATTTCCTTTGTCCAGATGCATCGTCTAGTTGCAACATCAATTTGGCGAGGGAGGCGCTTCATCGAGGGTCCTCAGTTGAGGGAGAGGGCAACGGGATGCTCTTGCCGTGATAGCGACAATTTGATGTTGAAGCTGTGGTGTCACGTATAGCCCTTTGCCCAAATTGGGACTGGATGGATCGATAATGCAAGATACCTAACACCCATTAGGCGTACTCCAACCTCTCAAAATACTATTCAAGGAACCTACGTGGAAGTTGGAGTCGTCCTAATTCACGCATCCAAAGCAAAATTTCCATAGGACTCTCCTTACGGCCGGGTAAGTGCACCTCGCCAATGAAGTCTTTGCCTTTTATCTAGTCTCCAAAGGGACTTCACGATCGGTGAGCAACTTTGGAATCATAGTCTTTGCCTCGATCCATTTTGTCGGAATGATACATACATAGTCTCGGCGGATGGCCTCCACAGGATAACCGGGAAATTTCCATGACCAAGCATCGATGCACATGATTAAGCGCTCTAGTCTATGTGCCCTTTTCTCTCATCATGCAAGATTCTCCTTTCAGCCTCATCCTTGGTCTTCAACAGCCTTCGCATGGATAACCCCACAAGTGTCACACTTGGAGAATGCAACCTTCTTAGCAATACCGACGCCCTTAGCTACGCTCCACGCTCTATAAAATCCCTCGGCTCGGAGACAATCTTCTTGCCTCGGTGGAGTGCCATCATCAGTTGTTGATCTCTTCTTCGAGAATACAGTCTTCGTGAAACATAGCGTGCAACTTCCTCACGCTTTCTCAATCCCATCATCATTCCTCCTCGCTAAATGAGGTAAGGATCTCTTCACTAACATGGAGAAATGTACCGAGGCCAAGGTCGCCGCGACGCGGCTTTCATCGTGGCCAATTGCCATGCTCACTTTCGGAAAGACCGATTTTAATTGTGCCTTCCACTCTGAGATACCCCACTTTGAAATCCCAAGTCCAAGGGACCAAGCTCTTCACGACATTGACGCCTTTGCAAGACTAGCCGATGGACTCCCTTCTACCCTTTATATTGTTGCCTAACATATCATACAATACCAAAAGTGGTCCTGGCTTCACTCGATTTCATAGCTTAAGAAACTTTTCGCAGATGTTTATAGCTTGATCCCTACCGAATTTTCACAACATCTTTTGTTTGCAACACATGGTCTTCTATACCTTAAGATCGCCTTACTGGTTGTTAGCCCATCTATCTTTGGAGGCTTTGATGCTTTCTTTACCGACGAGAATGGAAGGTGTATTTACGCCTCGCATCACGGATGCTTCTCAAGTCTCGAGCTACCCTGGCTCGACGTCAGATCATGCCATATTCCACCGGGTACGACTCAAAATCTCTGGACACCTTCACCCTAATAAACCCTAACTAGATTCTATTATTCCACCTCAAAGCATGCCCGCTTTTAGGGTAATCACAAACATGCCTCGGATACCCCGAAGTTCACCTCCGGCCGAGGGGAAAAGTCTTCGAATGCATTAATTCCTACGGCTCAAACCCAAGAACCTGGTCACATACCGCATCGCCTCGACCAAGAAGGATAGGTTCCTTCGCAGTGGATGGCAGCACAAGAGAAAAATTTTGGTAAAATACTCGAGAGGGTGTACCTTAGTTAGCTTACATAGTATCTCTGTTGCTCTCCCACTGGCCGCTCTTGATGCCGATGGCATCGCCCACGACATTGGAGTCGCGGAACATCACTTTCCTCCAGAGAATGAAGGCTGAACCTGTGGCCTCACCTAAAGTTCTCCTGTATCCGAGTAGCCAACGTGAGAACATGATGCCCCCTCAAACACAAATTTAGAACACCAACACTACATGTCCATCTGTCTTATAATGGCATCGCCCTCGCTCCTATGGCTCCTTTGGCAACCTAGCCCGACCGGCCTTTGAACAGGTACACATCCCCGGCATCGTAAAAAATGAATCGGGCCCAGAGCAAAAGCCAGCAGATGGTCCCTTAGCTGTGAAATTGGGCTGGCTCAATTTGCCTCGCTGTAATGGTCCTATGGGTGAAATTGGGCACCAATTTGCCCCCATGTTGTAGTGGTCCTTAGCGTGTGAAATTGGGCACCACCAATTTGCTTCCCGCTGTAGTGGTCCTTGGGAGGTGAAATTGGGCACCCGGTCCAATTTGCTTCCTCACAACGGGTCTGATGACAGCTTGAAATCAAGTCACCAATTTGTCGCGGTAGTGGTCCTCACAGAAATCAGCACCCGCCCACTTGCTCCCCTGCTGTAGTCGCTCCTGGCGTGTGAATTACGGCGCTCAATTTGCTCCCATCAGAGTGGTCCTAGCTTGAAATTAAGCACCTCGCCCACTTGGTTCTATGCAGGTAATGGTCATTAGCGCTTGAAATTGGGCACCCACCAATTTGCCTCGCTGTAGTGTTCCTTAGCAAGTGAAATTGGGCTGGCTCAATTTTGCTCCCTCAGTGGTCCTATAGCTTGTAATTGGGCACCCGCCTAATTTGCTCCATGTGGTAGTTACCAGAAGTTAAACTGCACCCACCGTGAGCTGCCCCACATCACCCGGGTACATGAAATAGGCAGTAACCGATTTGCTAACCCAAACGAAATATAATTTGGCCACGATCTACCCGGGTGTCTAATTGGCTGTAACCGTGATACCATGCCACCCCACAGAATCTAGGCTACACTGTTAAGTGTTGGGGGGACCGACATGCATCTCTCAATTAAAATTTATTACATCAAATAATTCTTCTTACCACAATGTTCTACTCATCCGCATCACAATATCAAACCCAAAGAATAAACGTGATAAACCGAAGTCCCATCACCTTCTAGAAGACGCCATCCCACCAACAAGTAGCCCAAGAGGTGAGAGAGAGAATGAATGGCTAAGCCTCCGCCCTCAGAGAGTACTTCAAAATCTGCCTTCCCCTAGTTTGAGTGGGCGGGCTCAACAACTTAATTTTAAACTAAAATCGAAGTAAGGGCTCGTATCAATTTAATTTCAATTTCACCGAAATGGCGTCTGTAATAATATAATACCAAATTCAAACGATCAAGTCTGTAATAATATAAATTTCAATTAGGGGCCCCGAGTACCCTGCAATTTAAAATTTAATTTCCACCATCGGGCCGAGACACTTAAAACCGCATTGAATGTATGGGGCACACGACGCAAAAGCCCATTTTATCGCTTATTCCTTATGGTCTATACTGAAGAAAGGGCACTATGTTTAGCGCCCCACCCATTTGCATGGCTGCCACTTGTCATTCACTCCGCAACTTCACCGCCTTCCATTCCTTTTCGGGCTATGAATTATTCGCTTCCCACAACACTCCTGGCTAGTCTTCTTTTTCACACAAGGGCTGCCTGGCTTTCAAAGTGATTGGCGCTTCAGGTTTTTCCCGACTTAGGCAGTTGTTTCAGCATCCAAGACATTATGATGTGGAACACCTGACCTCGAAGGGAGGAAAAGGTCTCAAGGACCAGCTTTAGTTTATTGTATTAGTGCGTGATAAGTCACTCAAGGACCGGGTAAATTGGTCGATAATGCCCAGGCAAAACCTCCCGGTAAGTGTTTGCTTCCCTCATTCTAGTGAAGACAGATTTCCTCTACTCATGAAGTCGTCCAAGTCCGCTCTTCTGAGTTACAGGCAGTAACTCTTCAGGTCGGTACTCCTTCTGCACTCCTAGAGGTTTTGTGCCGCTTAGAGTGCAAACTCTCACCTTCGGACTATATAATAAGCCAGCTGCATGCCTAACCCGGTGGTGGCGCACCGAGCCCTGGCCGCTTCTCTGCTCCTGCCACTCCTCGCTCAGTTGTCAGCCGCTTCCTCTCGGCCGTGGCTCCAGCCTCACATCGCTCTCCTCCCCATTCTCCTCGTCAACCGGTTTCCCTTCCTCCCTTCCTCGCCTCCCTGCTCATACTGCAGAGGAGCCGCTATGTTCTCATCGCTACCTGCCAATGGACCACGCCCCTCCATGGGGAATGAGGTTTCCCCACAATGCTCTCCACACCTGGTGCAGCTCGCCGTGGCGCTGCTGGTTACTGGTCCCGCTGACGCTAGGACCATTATTCAAAAGGCGCTTTGCCGTGAGGTATTTAAGCGCATGTTCGACGGTTTAATGTTGCCCGCGGTGGGACCGTTTGCAAAACAAATATCCCACAATAAGGGCTAATTAGCGCCGGTTCGCACCAGTTTGGAACCCCGGCCAAGACTCTACGCTATGTTTCCAGTCGCAAGTTGGCCGGACGCCTACCCTTCCGGCAACTGAAGATTTGGTCGACGCCGGCCTCGGGCTAAAGATGAGCGCCGGCGCCGTATTCATCTCTCGAATTCAGGAAGTTGCTATTGATTAATTGCGTAATAGGCAATAAACGGGTTGTTGTTACTGTGGAGTTGGGAAATCTGGCTTAGAAGGATGAAGTACGGTAGGGTGCTATCCAGAAGTGATCTGCTGATGAGTAGGCAAGGGGAAACCCTAATTTTGATGACTTGAAATGGATTGGGTAATTTAACTTATCGAGGTCAAAAATAGGAGTTTCATAATTATGGCAGGATGCCGGTGCGTTAGTTACCCAAAGATGCTATGAGGGTTGAAGGTGACCTTGACAAAGTCCCGGTGAAGACTAGATAGAGGTCTCCGGCTGTGCCGCTTCAAACTAACTTTTGTTTGGCGTAATTGCGCGTTGCCGAGGACACGGGCCTCCATTTCAATCAAAGATGTCCAACCGGTAAAACTAACGGTGGGCGGTGGTAATGTCACTCAAGAAGGCGAATCAATTCCCTCTTATTTATCGATGAGCTGCTTTACCAGTAGCTGGTCTCTCATGTACTATACCACAACTTAACTTTTTGTTTTATGACGGTATGCCAGCGCCGCAGACATCATGTTCTCGCTCCAAATGTCCTATTTCACCAAACAGGAAACTATTATCCCCACTACTCACCTGCGTCATCAAGGTACACAGCCCGTTTCTTATTATTACAAAATTTTAATTATTTACAACAAAGCTTTGCATGCTTCCCTTAATGCGGGTCGCAAGACTTACGTCTTTTTCGCATTATGCTCGCTTGTGATATGCGTCGTTGAATCTTCAAAATGTTGTACTCATCTTGCCTCAGTCACTTCATTGCCAGCAATACCGGCCTGCAGGACTCTAAAGTCTGTTTCAGTTCAGACTTCACGATGGCCCCAACCTGGTGTTATGGGGCACCTGTGATTAGAGAACTTAGCTGCGCCTGGAAAGTGCCTCACCTCCTCAGCTTCCAATCTCCTTTCTCATCACTTTCTTTATGGTGGTTGGGAACCTTGGCTTCTGGTATGGTTAAGGTTTGATGTCATGGTCGCCTCCTCATGACCCTCAACCCTGTTTTCTTTCATAATACATGTGGCCTCCATTTCTTCATATTACATGTAGGCCTCGCTCCCTCATTTCTCGATCTTTCACCTGCTTGTGGTTTTGCAGTTCGGTTTTTCTATCCCATGCCGGTACCTGTTCAGACTTTAATATCCCGGCTGCCAGGTTGCTGCCGCAATACGTGCTTCCGTTTCCACGCTCGGTGCTTTCAGTATTTCCCACCGCAGATAATGGGTCCCTCCTCGCAGAGTCGTTTGGCTTAGTTCGCCGTTGCCGCTTCCTTGATGATATTTGTCTGGCCTCTTCATGGCAAAATTTTGTTCTCTTATGCTTCCATCAACTTCTTTCTTTTTCTTTCTCACGCTTTTTGTTCCTCTTTCTTTCCTTCCTTTTTCCTTTAGACTTCCTCTTTCTCACGCGCCAGACTTTTCTGATGAACCTTTGTCCGGCACTGCCCGCACTCCACACCGCCAACCGCCGATCTTCAGGTGCGGCTCAATGGTCTGTTCCCGGCCGGATTCTCCCGCTTATTTCACCTCCTTCGCTCTCGGCCCATGGAGTTTGTGATGTGGCCTCGCCCTCGCCCACCGGCCGGGTTGAAGACATCAATCGACGGAAGGCCTGTTCGGTCCAAGCAAGGGAACGCACTTCGCAGCCTTCAATGGCACTTCCTAATGATTCTTCGGCGCCAAGGCTTCGCCTCAGCGACGTTCTGCCTCACTGCTTGTTCGGGCCATGCTTTACCTGGACGCCAATCGGATAAAAGCTGCCGAAGATCGCCGGTTAGCATGGATTTCTAGGCTGACTTAAAAATGAGGGTCTTACACTATTTTATAGTTTGTGAATTTTAGGTCAAAACCTGTTGCTCTCATTAACATGCTAAGGCACTAAATCCTGTACTGCTTATTTCTGTGACTTTCCTATTTATATTCATTAGCCATACTGCCCAATACTAATGTTTAGTTTATACCAAAGCGCCAGAAATGTGAGATCTCATACATTTCTAGGTTTTAGGCAATTAAAACATGCTATTCTAACTAATTCTACCTAGAATTATTAGCCTTACCACATTACTATTTCTTTCAAATTCATCATGTTTTGGTGTTCTTGGTTTCAATGTTCATAGCTTGCTCTCGCCAAAACAAAAGCATTAATTAAATAGCTGTGAGACCACCTCTCACTTGGAAAAATTTGGCTCATTCTTTAATCTTGTTAAATTCCAATTCACTTATCATAATGCTTATATAATCTGCAAGGTGAGAAATTTTCCCACTTTTCAGCTGGTAACTCTATCAGCTATCGTAGTTTTCTGCTCTTGGTCTCCAAGAACATTGCTCGATACCACTGACGTCTCTACTCGTGAGATAACGCGTCTTCGTGATACAAACGAGTTTCCACAAGCTCCATGTTTATTGTGGCCTCCACATATCAATCGCAGACCGCATCCAGTCCTGGGTAGAAGTTGGTGTTGTCACCCCGCTCCTCGTGGTCAATGCATATGAAGTTTAGAACATACATGTCGCTATTCAACAAAATCCTCCATCCACCCTCGAGGGTGGTATATCAACATCCGGCATAGACAGTGGGTCGCGACATCACATGGGGAATCCTACCCGCTCGCACTCGCGGTGACCGGGATGGCTTGTCTCCGTGAAAGTTCATTGCGCACGCACCGCCGGCAATGGATTTACCGCATAAGAACATGGCACAGGGCCGGTCCCACCCATCCGCCTCCCCGTAAATACCTCCTGCAGTGGCAGGTCAAAAGTGTTGGGACTCGACCAGAGTCTCACGGATGCATAGCCAGGGGCTATATCCTGCTGCATCTCCCCAGTTCATGGGGTAGGCATCTCCCTCCCTCCGCATCTGCCACATGTCGGACTCAAGGTGACCAGGGGAGGGCCACCGCCTCGTATTCACTTGAACTCAATGGAAGGCCTGAGCCTCACCACTCACGAGTGCTTGGCCCATGCCTTGCCCACACGCAAAAGCCATTAGACCTAGTCACAATGATCCCCTGCAGTACTAACACACCATAGGGACGTCAAGAGCGTCAACGACGAGCTCTTATAAGCTGCCCTGCCCTCCACTCAAACTGTGGGGCTCTGTAATGTGTCAGATCTACAAGGCAGGGCAGAGAGGCTACTCAGGGAGCATCAACCAAGCTTTAGGGCCTCTACCCCCTCCCACAAGGAGTTCCTCACAGAGACATCATCCAAATACATCAGCAGTAATCCAAAGAACTAGATCTAATCATGTAGTTAGGTTCTTTAGTTGTTGTCCGAGATCTAAGATCTAGATATATGTACAAATTTAATAGTTCAAAACCTACTCCATCTTGCCACCAGAAGACCGCTTAAGCCGCCAAATTGAATCTCAAACACCTCGGATCCTGAGTGGTTCCTCCCACCGAAGCTCAACCATCCTCACAGCCGAAATAATTCAGGGGAACCGATGGTGCACCTCGGCCATGCCGTCAGATGCCTTCACCTAGGGCAGCCAAACCGAAGCCCAAAACCCTATGATCTAAAAACGGCAAGTTGTGTGCCTTCCGCACCCCAAATAGACATGGGGTCTAGCTAGGTTTCCACTACCCAATTTGCTGTGGGATAATTGGAAAGCCCCCACTTGCCTTAACAATAGTGGCAAATATGCCATGGAAGCAGGTGTTTCATTAATGTGCACATGTGCACATTAATAATATATGAACACTCCTAGCCAGTTGCCCTCAGGGCGTTGTTTCGACCATATCCTCATATACGCCTGGCCGAGCGAGCGAAGTGACGACAGATAACGCCCCGACGATAGCATCAGGCTTTCAAACGCCGCCACCCCAATTAGTCATCCTCGCTTTTCCGTTTCCAACCTCAGGTAACGGCAGCCCAATTTGGCATCCTTCTGGCTCTTCCGCCTTTCAAACCTCCTCTTTCTCAGCGTAATTTGATACGTCTTGCCCCTTTCCGCTTTCAAACCTTCTAGGTACCAGCGCCGCTTCACGATAGCGTCCTTTGCCTCGCGTTTCCAAACCTCCTTCAGGTGGGTAAATCATGAGCCAATTTGTCACCCTTTGCCTCTTACGTTTTCCGAACTCCTCTGGCAATTAGCGGCGCTCAATTTGATGCTGCTCATGCCTCTCTTCTCCGTGGCTTTCAAACCTCCCTAGGGCAAATTAAGCATGCCCAATTTGATGTCCTCTTGCCTCTTTCCATGCTTTCCAAACCTTCCTCTGTGTAGCAATTGGGCTGGGCTTCCACTTGTCACCCTTTGCCTCTTATCGCATTCCAAACCTCCTCTCCGCAAATTAAGGGCCCACTTGGCACCCCTTTTGCCTCTTACTTGCTTTTCAAACCTCCTATGGGGGCATCCTCACCTTGTTTTAATGCTTGCATACACACCAATGGGATTAATGAATGATGTTATGCAAAAGACCACGTAACTAAACAAACCGCATCGCAAATTGAACTCCGCCCTCCGCTATAATGTGCATTTCTCACAGCAATACATAGAAGCAGAGTCGAAAGCATTCAGTTCAATGGTATTGAAGTCGTCCTTATTAGTGACTCGTAGCCTGTAAGTTTTCATGCGGTGCATGGAGGTAGACCCATCCACTGCTCTAGCACAAATCAATTCCAAGGGATTCAGGTTTGTACTTATCGGAGTCCGACCCAGGACACGTATCGCTCTGTATAGTACTGACATGAACGGAGCACCGAGGTTGCCAACGCAGATCGATCTTATCGCAGAAGACATGCCGATAAGTCATTTCCAAGGATGTGCTAATCTTTGAACTACAAATCCCTCACGCATGCAAGCATCAATCGGTCTACATTCAGCGTCGCCGTATCGGGTCCTGGGCTTCTTGGCGAAAGTTCTCGAGACTGACTGACCAAACGGGGAGATATTATAGATGGATTTAATACGCTAGACAAAGGGATACCGATCACAAAACAAAAATTCCATCAAAGGCCCTTTATACGCATTATCGGAACCAACCAAAGGTCTGGTGACACAAATGGTTGAGGTCAACATATGGGAGATTTCTAGAGAGTGATGGAGCTTAAAGGGTAACCGAGAAGCCCATTGGACGGTCATCAAAAAATTAAATATTCCTAAGAACAAAAGTTTAAAATGAAACGCACTTATTTCACCCAAACACTTTAAAAAGGAATCTTAAAAAGATTCCGAATTCCCTAAAAAGGTCCTCGAGGTAAATTTGTCATAAAGGTGACAATTTGAATATTTTAGGTACTATTTTGAGGGTTAAATTGAACTTAGCTTCCATGCAAAGTCTTGTTTGATACCCCTTTTAGCCCCTAGTTTGGTATGAAAATTGTAGCATTTTCTAAACTAAAAAATAGACATTGAAAAAACATTATGCACTAGAGCCTAATAAAAAGAGCCCTGCAGATTCAGAAGTTTTGAAATCACTACAAATTTTTAAATACATCAGGCCAAAATGCAGTAGATTTGGACATTTTAAACAAAGTTACACCCTTTTTACGATGGCTGTTATTGTGTGACCATCCGTGAGTTATTCGTGGCTCACCCAACCCATGCAACTTGTTCTAGGTTTCCATTTTTTCCAAACCAGATAAATTTATTCAAAGGGAAGCTCGGGAGGCATTGAATCCAAATCCAAGATAAATTTATAACGCGGAGCTCGGGTCGTGGTATAAATTTATACCGGCCATGAGCTCAAGCGGTATAAATTTATAATCGCTAGTGAACTCGAAAGTGGTATAAATTTATACCGCCAAGGAGTTTCGCCGGTATAAAGCGATACAATCTTCCCACATGAAAATGTTCGGGAGCAGATAAATTTATACCAAAATTTTGCTAAAGAAGTCACTTTTGTACATTTTATAGTAATGCATTCTCATGAAAACATTTCAAGTATAGTAAATTTCATACATTGTAAACGCCCACGTGGAGGAAATTTTGGTTTTTTATGCTTTTGTTCAAAACAAGAAACCATCATGGATCTGAAAATTCTAGTATCCGAACTTTATTATGGTTATACTTGACAATCCATGGATATAACATGATTGATATATAACATGATTGCCAAAAACATGGCAGATGTTTCTTTTGACCAGATAGAGCACCTGAGTTAGGAAAACTTGGTGTGAGAAAAAATTAGGTTGCAATTATCTAACGATCCGGGTGTTGGTAGGTTGCGGGTAAGAGTTTCTTTTACCGATGCAACAGTTTGTTTCTAGTGATTTTTTTTAGCTTTAATTTTGCTATTCGCCACTTTGTCTAGTTTTTCACGCGTCGAATGAGTTTTCATAGGCTTAATGGTTTTCGCCGTGTCTAATGCAAAATGTGTTCTTTTACATGTCGTATCGGGTTTTGATCTAAGTCAATGGCTTTCACACATGTTTTCATTATTTGTGTCGAATTCCAGGTCAAACCTTCCGTGTCAAATCACACGTTTTGAATCCTTGCGTGTCAAATTCAAAGGCTGGGACCGTGTTTACCTGGTGTCAATCCATTTGTCCAAGTCAATCTGTATGCTTTTAAGGAATGGCCCTAACTATAAAGGCATATGTCAATAGCTTTTGATGGTTTTTGAATGCTTCACGCCAGATGGTCCCACTTGTGCGCTACATAATACCCGTGTCATAAATCACATCGATATCCCACTTGGTATACACGAATACCTCCAAAATGTAAATTTTTCAAGTTCCAGCCGAGAGTTTCCAAATCAGTAAAAGTACCTTGTGCTTTAGATGATACACGCTCGGGCTTTGTTTTTTACACCGCTGGAATCATTTCTCGTTGGTTTTGTACCGCTATTGGACAAATACTTGTTGAGTTTCAAGAAATATAAAGCTTATTGGACGGATTAGATGCATGGTTAAATTGGCTAACACAATTTTACGGATTTATCCACATCAAATCACTTGGTATTTGTTGTTTTGTCTTACGCATTCGCAACAATTTTTCAATGCATTCACGCATTCAGTTGGAAATAGTGCAGTCCAAACTACTATGTATACCAGACTCCCCTGACAATCGTGGGTAAGCCTAGCTTATTCAGCTAAGAAGGTTATGATGTTGATCCTTGCGTACTTCTTCTTTGCTAAAGATGACACCGTTAATAATTAATATGGCATCCTTTTCCGTATGGGATCTATTGTCTGCTGGCTAATTGCGATAATGTTTTGGCTCTTCTCATTTTAGCATGAATAAAAGTGATGTATAAAGTGTTTGGTATTCGAGATGACAGTCCAGCTTCTCATTTCTAAGGACCTTGATTATGGAAATAAGATGCAAAGATGAATTAGCCTTTTTTAAGATCTCAGAATCATGTCTATTTAAGAGCCATAATCCATGATTATGGTCTATTTTAAAAATCGTAATTCATGTCTAGTAGATCACAAGCAACAGCCAGACAGGGGTCCGTAACATGTCCGGCCTTCGATTCATGCGCGCGTCGCTTTTTGCGTAGAAAATCATTTTCCAGTAGTTTCAACAAGAAAATGAAATTCAAGTAGAAGGCAACACATTATCTCAAGTTCAATATTTCATCCCATAATAGCATCAGTAATACCAAGCCCTGTAATGAATTATTAATTTTGTGGTTAGCAAAAATTAAATGTGCCCCTGAACATACATCGAAAGAAAAAGACCGGTGATGAGCAAATGAACATACATATGAACTCGGTTGTAACTGGCTTATAAATTTTAGTCAATAGTTAAAGGTACATTTCATACCTATTTTAAATATTAGCTCTTCAGAATAAGTAAAGATATGGAATATCCTTAATGCACTAAAGGTTCTTTTCATAAGACATATCGGGCTTACATGCAATCCCAAGAATGCATTTGTTACCTATCAAATGTTTTCATGACTTTAATTAATGAAGGTTATTATAATACATGGTTTTACTATTGTAACGCATTTAGAATTGTTTTTTTTTTCCAACATATGATTTAATGGTTGGAACAAATGATTCAATGGTTAGAGACATTAGATAAGCTTGTAGGTCAACTATGAGCGAAAGCCAACTATTGTAAAAATAAAATTCATGTAAAAGCCAACACAAATCGCCAGGACAAGGTGCAAAGTGAATAATTTCTTCACACCAGTTCCCCAAATGGAATATTTTTATTTTGTTTCGTTCGTGAACGGTGCGCTCCCAAAATGGTTGTTTTCATGAGCACTTTGTAAATATTTTGGACCTAAGATAATCATCGTTACTTTTAAGGGCATTTTAGAGTTTGTAAATTCTCGTAAGGAATCTTTCGAACGACCTCCTTAAATGCGCATTTCAATTTTAAACATTACATTTAAGAAGAAAAGATTCTTGGTGGTGTGCCAAGGATCACATAGTCCGACTTGAGCATTCAATCATGAGTATCCAGCAAAATCTCACCGAAAAAGCAACTGCTAAAAATCACATCGAGGGCAAGAGGCTTCCTCGCCTAAGAAAGAAGACAATTTCCACCATCCACATCGTGATCCGATGGGGAGTGGTGACGACGTGCTCACGTGAAGATGACGCAAATTGCGGCGTTCGACATCCGGTGGGCCTGACCCGTGAAAGCGACGGCGCCGGTTACAAAAGTGCATTGATCAACATTAAACTGTGGAAAGGATCATCCCTCTGAGTTGAATTCGAATAGAGGTAGATATATTTAAATGCATCAGCACCTCGCGAAACATGACCGTCACCACCGAACATGTAGATACACCACATGAATCATTTATTAATGTCCGGAGTATCCACCTCAGGGCGGGATATGTATCTTTTTGATCCGCATTAATGGGCGCAGAATCGGCGGAAGAAGGCCGACGGACAATGCAGAATCGACAGTAAATGCGCAATCACACTACGCTGTCTAAATTTTGTAATCAGGCCGGAAATGGCCAGCCAGAAGGGGTCACGGAAAGATCTTATCTTCTTCTTCTACGCCAAAAGAAAATGTCGCTAAGTATTAGCAGTATAATCTAACCTAATATGTAAAGGTCGAGAGCAAACATACGAACTAAGGAATCAATGGGCATCTCATGTGGAAAGTCAGCAGCAAGCGTGGATATCCCAAGATAGCGCATATCTGTCACTTCCAATTTGTTCATGCAAGATATTTTCTCATCAAACCGGGAAGGCGCTCAATTTGGGATGCCTCTATACCCACTTCCAAGATGTTAGGCCCAGATCTTCTCGCCAAGACAAATTGGGCTTCAATTTGCCTCATGTCTACTCAACATGTTAGTCATGATTCTCGCTATCAAATTGACAAAGTACTTCAATTTGGGATGCCCCATGTGCAGCATTGCTTTGAACTCTCATTATCAACTGGCTGGCCCAATTGGGATGCCCCCATGTGCACTCTCTTCAAGATCTTAGGTTGTAGCCTTTGCTTAGGACTGGGCTGGCTCAATTCTGGCTTTTCTGCCGCCATGTAGTGAGTATGTTAGATTGCATCTCGGTTATCAAATTGGGCGGGCTTCAATTCTAGATGCCCCGCTGCATTGGCCCCCATATGCATTTTGCATGTTAAAGCCAGGCATTGCTCAATTTTGCAGACCATATACATCAAATATGCTAAGTTTACTATGTTTTGTGATTGGTTCGGCCATAGCCATGCACTTGAAGAAATCCGCAGCGCTGCCAGATTACCATTTAATCTTCAGAGGCCATGGATCTAATCTTAGAATATGCCCAGCAGTGGCTCAGCTTTGTTCTATGAAGATCAACTAAAAGATGTGAATTAGGTGAAACGATAGTGGTTAAGGACCTATTGAGACGTTCAATGTAATAACAAGTGTCGACCTTTAAAGTCCATGCATCCATTGATTTAAAGACCTAATAGAGATCATGCATGTGCAACCACGACATCAGACCACCACCGTACTGGCTAATCGGAAGGCGTGAACAAGGAACCTACGCGCTGTGTTCCAGCGAAGATTGCACCTGCAGCTGCACCTTTAACATCCGGAAAGATGTAAAGAAGCTCAAAGTTGACAACATGGCGATGAGGAAAAATTCCATCCAACTACCTTAAAATTGATGTTAATGTTCACAACAAGGTGGGGTGATTGGATTGATAAAGCCTATGAGTACGTAAAAGCTGAATCCCTTCCAAAGCCTCTTATCCTGTAAAGGTTAATGAATATCTTCGCGGACCGGTGGAAGAGGATCTAAATCATTCAAATACCATCGTCGCACTGGGATGTGGGGCTGATGTGTCACACCGTCGGTTTATCTTGATGTGATTTAAATATCGAAATGGAGCGTAAGAATAACGTAAATGGACCGCATCGTTAAAATTAACCGACCAGCAACTATATTGGATCACCATCTTTACCCGCCAGATCGCTTGAGTGAATGCTTGTCCGCCTTTGCGAAGATCTATTATGACGGAGAATCGGTATGGGTGGAGCGCATCAAGATCCTAAAAGAGAAACCCTTCCTCTCGTTCAAGCGTAGTCATGCACTCGTTCGGTAATGTATGTGGCCAGAGAGACCAAGAATGTATGTGGCCGAGACTGGGCAATGCCTCTCGCTATGCATGACCTCGACTCCATAAGCCAACGCGACCATCCTCAAGAGTATTCCAAAGTTTCGTGATCACTTTGAAAGAAGTGGAGGACATAGAGAAGAACCTCCATGAGTGGGCAAAGAGGTAACGTGAATAAACTGTGTCTCGTCATTTCTTTAATACCACTTATAATCTGTCTACATTCCTTCAAAGATAACGGGTTGTATCGGGCTCTGGGTGATAAGAGTGCGCGTGAGGCGCGGTGCTCGCCATCAATTGACTCCGTGACATGCACATACCTAGTGGCGAAATTTATGTTAGAGGGCTGCAAGTAATCCCCGGATTTCTTTCTCCGAGGATCATTTAGCCGCGGCAGCCGCGCGTATGGGTGGCTAAAGCTACCGCTTTTAAGATTGATGAGACTATGTGTTTTAAACTCGCCTGCATTTTGGATCAACTCAAGTAATGTGTCATTGACGAAGCAAAATCGAGCCCGTGTTTTGCAAAAAAACAGAGGGAAAAGAAAGCAAGTGGCTCCAAGACATCGACAGACACACTACCCACCTCTTGTCCATTCCCGCACAAACACAAGAATGCAACCACTCTGATGTTCCAAGGATTTTGTCACGCACTTGGAGAGAGGTGGCAATGATAAAGCGACACGTCTTTCTTTAGAAAGAAGAAGGAAGAACATTAATGCTTTGGCGGCACTACACCTAGTGTGCACCTTAAGATGTGGTCGAGGGTATTCTAAGCCACGCAGCTTCCTCAAGGATCAAGAACCTTCGTATTGGAGACATAAGAAGCTCAACCTGACCCACTCACCATCGTAGCAAAGAGAAGGAGGCTAGTTGAGCCCGAGGTTGAGAAGGACCAGGAAGCTGAGAAGGACTTATGAGGCCGGAAAAATGGCTGGTATGGGGTTGAGAAGGAGGTTGAGAATGAGGGTGATGACGCTACACTAACCACAAGAATTCCTGGCCTGTATATCTCAAGCACAGTGAGGGGGGGAGAACAAAAGGAAGTTGGTCACACCGCTATGTCGGCCTACTAAAGGTGGATGACCCTTAAGCATTTGTATGTTGTCATAAGATCTGCGAGCACATAAACGGGCCAACAATTTACACCCTTCAGCCTCACAATGTATGTTTTTAGAGTCAACTTGAAATAAAATAACTTATGTACATGAATCAATACATGTCTAATATTTTTGTATTACTTTCCAAAGGTTTCCTTCCAATATTATTAATTAACCAAATGGCTATATTCTTTACATAAAAAGAAAATCACATATCTTGGCTGTGACATGGCTAATCTAAAACAAATATAATAGATAATAGACAACATATAATATAAAAGACCAAAGTTTTACCACGCCCGCCTAACCTGAATAAGCACCCCTGCATCGAACTTTATCAATATGACTTCATCGCAGACAGATTCAGCCAAATATCCAAGTTCTTGAGAGAGTGACCTCACTGCTAACGAGCAGAGCTTGATTACCAAACCTTCGGTTGTCTACACTTTGTTTTGTAAAGTTTAAATGTAGGCTTGAATCGCAGCAGCATCCAAACGCCCTCCATTTTCAGCAGCCTTTTCAGTTGCCTTTGCCTCAGAATACAAGCATTTCAATGATATGAGGCAAGCCCTCTAGCTCCACCCCAATGAAGTTCTTCTCCTCGGCCGCCATCCTTTACCAACCCACTCCCTTTCGAGCTGCATTTCGGCACTAACTTCACTGCTGTGGCTCATCTCGCTTTTGTACCTCCACTCGCAATCGACTCAGCATGGGCGTAAGATTGGTCTACTCAATATGAGATCAGATTTCGTGATGGTGAGTCCATGTTCAAGGCCAGACGGCACTATCTCCTCTCGGAAAGTGACCAAATGAATCTGGTAGATCGAATGAAGGTGTTTTCTACCCAAAGAGATTGAATGCAGACAATGAATAGACCGGGATGAAGGAATCCCCATTTCATCTACTTCAACGATTCCAAATTGTGGTTTCATTTAATAAGAAGAAATGACAAAATCAAAATTCGCCGTTTCCACCTACCATCACATTCCGAATGAAGCTTGCAAAAATTACCATGCATTTGTATTTTGAGGCGCTATTAGCAAATTCCAAGGCTTTTAGATCCTTCGCTAACAAGTAAAGTTTCAATTTTGTTTTCACCACAAGAATCCATGGAGGTCAAAGACCGCCGTTAAATTCCAGCTGAAATGTTTGTGTATGGGTGTTGCAAACTTTACAGACTTTCAATACTGTGGGATCAATCTGCTTCATTCTTATGGTAACTTTTACTTATGTTCTATTGGTTTTATTGTGATCAAATTCAAAAGCTACGTGATGAAAGCCCTCAAAAAATGAATTCTAGTTTTCCGGCTTGAATTCTAAAATTTTGTCACACCTGGGTGACGTCTTTAAAGCCCTTCAAAAGTAAAAAATTTTTGCAACACAAACCACAATGTCCAAACATATAAAAATTAAATCCCCCCTAATAAGCTGATAACAATTATCGACATATCAACTGGGATAACATAGCCCCATAGAAGAAAAAAACCCCTTTGGTTTGGGTGCATATTCACATGGGGTGATCGAGGGCCGAGAGCCCTCATAATCAGACAGATCGCATCAAATCACCATATGTATTCACAAATCTTTTATAAGATTACATCATCGTTATAATACAAGATAGCAAAATTTTGTACCTGCATACCCCACAAATGAGGAACTTTAATGTGACGGTGTAGGATTAAGGAATATGGGTGAATATGCCTTATCCAACAGCCTTCAAGGTTCTGGAAGTCACCCCCTGCGGTGAATATGCAATCAAAACCAAAGGTTTTAGAGCATTTTGACTTAAACGTGGTTTCACCCAACGTTTACTCACCTGCCACCCAGATATGGTTTGCCGTTAATGCCAACCGCCGTTACGTAATTTGATACACTTATCAACTGAATAATAAGAAGAAGAATAAAAATTAGTAATTATAAGTGACACATATTCGCCTGAACATCTGGACAACTGGTTTTTCTTTATCATTCATCATGCATTGCAATTGACACATGTGATGTATGGGCGCCATGAAATCCTTGTTGACATATCAAACTCCACTTGTACACAATAGAAGCAGTTCTGGCTATGTAAATTAATGTACATGATGTATGTTTGATTTTATTTTCTATGTATAAAAGGATCGCCCACCCAATGTAAATGCAAATTTTGGCCTTTTTTTGCTAGAATGTTCCAAGAAATAGCCTCTAGGCAATTTAAAATTTGTGGTATAAACATATCACTACTTTTTGCATTACATAGGACACCTACTTTACATGGCATAGTCATGAATGCAAGATATGTTGTGTCCAAGTTGTATAACCAAGACATATTCGTTGATTGGTAGAAGCCATTATATCAAAGTTGTATAATCTACTAAGTGGTAAATGTGTCCATATCCCGAAGCAATGTTGACTGGAAGCATACCTATTGATTGGAATGAAGAGGTACGTATCCAGAAGACATCTACACTATATACCATATTTCTATACTGAAGATGAGGAATTGAGAATTTACCATAGATGCTAAACACTAAGTTGAATTAGTGTATAGAGGAATGGAACGTAGTAGCACGAGTTTGTCAGTGGGGTCCTGCGACTGGCGGTAGTCGGGAGAAGATCGCTGGAAAACTGGAAATGTTGAACTCATTTTCATTTCTCTACAATATAAAAGTTATGAAGGCAATTCCTGATTCGGCTTAGCTTCGTAGGGATGAATTTCGCACAAATCCGACCAGCTATAAAGGTTTAGAAATGAACTTTGCACAAATCCAGCTAGCTACAGAGGTTTAAGATGGTCTTTGCACAAATCCAGCAGTTTAGATTTGCATTTCAAAAATTATAGAAACTTACATGAAGCTTAGACTTGATTTCGATGACCAAAATATGGATCTTCCATCTTCATTCAGGTGGCATCAAACCTAACCCTAATAGGTTTACCGGTTATTCACCTGTATCAGGGAATCGTCGTCCCAACTTAAATTGCATAATGTAGACGATAGACACGTGTCACAACCGGAATGCAAGCCAAATAAAATGCTGACCAAACAAAATGCCGACCCAACTTGTATATTGTGGAATGGATTGAAGCTAAATCTATAAGATAAAGTTGCAAGGTATGCTCAACATGACAAATCAGATCTCTTTTGACTATTTTGACGATATGCATCACATGGATATAAAATTGGAAGTAATTGTACTTCTGAAGTATTTTGGAAGCCTAGTATTTTTGGTGCCTGGGATCATGAAATGCTATAATAATTTGAGTTATTTGATGGATGAGACGTTACACCGCGACAAAGCGAATCATGGCCATTTGTGTGTTTCCCTATTTACCTCTTGTTAAAATTACTGAGAAGAATCTAGGTTTCTTTGTTCGAACCAATTAGAAAAAAAATCAATTCCTATTGTTTATATTATGAGATAGATAAAACTGTCATTTTTGGTTGAGGACCACTATAATACGTTAAATTTAGACAATAGCTGTTTATATTATGAGATTCTAGGCGCTATATTTACATGAATGGATATCCGAGACAACGTGGCAAGTCGGTGGAAAGGCACTCTCACCAAAATAATATATTTATTGTAACTTAAGTCATAACTCTGGTGCGTAAAGCAAGAACATTAATAAAAGGTGGAGAGCAAACATCATCATAGTGTGATATAATGGAAGTGCTCTTCATGTTGAACTCTTAGTGCGAGTGCGTGCACAGATCATGATGCATGTAGAACCAAATTCTATGGTGGTAAATTCAATATGCCAGCAAATGAAAATGTCACTGGAGCACTAACAACTAAGTACCAAATGAAGATGTCACTAGGACTGGAGCACTAACAAAGAAGCTAAAATGCCTAAGTACATGAGAGGTATGTCAATGGTAAAGTGAAAGGTAAAGAGATGTGACATGGTGAAACTGGATGGTGGTAAATTCAATACGCCACCAAATGAAAGTGTCCCTGAACCACTAAGAAGAGACTGAAATGCATGACTACATGAGACGTATGTCACTGGTAAAAGAGGATGTGACATGGTGAAAAAGCACCAGGGAAATTTGATGCAACATTGTGGAAAAATAACCACCAAATGAAACATTTGAGGAAATGATCTAGCAATAGAGGAGCATTATGGAATAGGACATGAGGCTAGAATGTGTATGAACACGTTGAATACACATGCAAATGTGCAACAAAGTCAGAGGCAAAAAACAAACAGGAGTGGTCTAGCACATACAAGATGGGACCCTTTCTGGGTAAAAATGGCAAATATGTCCTTTCACCGTCTGCCATTTTGTGCTATTGTTGGTTGCATATCTGGAAAGGCCAACACAAATGTTTTAAAAAAAAGCAAAGTCACGAGTTAGTCCAGAAAATGGGCGGTGACTCATCAGCCTCTGCAACGCTACTGCCAAGATTTAGCTCTCAGTTAATCCTGAGCACCAATTTCTAGTGGACAGTTAATCCTGACACTGGACCTCTGCAGCATATCTTACCAAAGCTTTCTTTATGAATAACCAACCATGTAGACACGAGCACTTTCAGCTTAAATTACTATAAAATTACAAATGCTGATACAACTTGACAAGGCAATTTCACCAATTTGTTAGAATTTGCGATGGAAACTTCAGCACTCTTTACCAAGACCTAAAACACTGATATTTAGCAGCCAAGTTTGATGACTTCAGTTAAAAACCTGGTCAAAGTTGATCAAAGTGCAAAACGTGATAAAAATGGGGGAAAAAAAAGCTCATTTTGCCACTGCTGGATGAAAGGTAAGCATAAATACCTGTATATACTGGAGCCAGCACTGTAAGAATGGGTGGAACTTGTCGTATGCATTTGGAAGTAGTAACACTGGTGCATTAGGAGTGGGAGTAAAAGAATTTCTGATATAAACGTGGACGTGATTGTTACTCGTCTTCTTGCCTCGGCCAATCCAAAAAAATGGGCCGACGCGCTTATTCAAAGCCCCCACCAGAAAGCCTTTTGCCCATGGCTTTGACCCACCAACAGTTCAAGGCCCCACTGTTGCATCATCTTTATGCCCAACAATCCAGCAAAATCCTAGCACTAAACCAGCATAATTAGATCCTATAGCAAGTTCAACCAACTAATCAGCATTTTCTCTCATTTATATTCAAACTTACTCTGAACACTTTCAACAGAATTTTTATATTGAAGCATCAAACTCGCCTAATCAATAACATAAACTATACTTTCCGAAGAACTCCTATTCATAGATAACATAAACTAATAATTTCAGCTCATAATATACCGTTTCAAATCATTCTTTGGGCTTCATATTCCCTCGAAATACCAAAAAGGTAAGTGGATTACATCATAAACCCACATTAGTTTTGTATAATATATACATTGCTTTTGGTTCTAGTCCATGGCTTCTAAGTGAGGTGGATCAAACCAAAAAACTTCGTACTTTTTGAGTATTATATACATTGTCCATGCCTGTTGAAGCAATTCTCATACAAGTCTATGAGAGAGCCGACAAAATCCCTGAATATAATGTTTGAAGAAGCTAGAAAAGTGCTTTGTTTCAGGGTTAACAGCCTTCAAGTCTTTCTTGAGATATGATACAGTGGAAAAGCAAGGCTGTCTCTAAAATGGTCTGAGCGATTCTCAAACCCTAAAAGTATGAGATCTTTCTAACTGTTTACTGTATATACACTTAACTTAGAATCCTTCAAAAACTTCTTCTATTTCTTCCTCAGGTCTTCTGCTAGGGGAAGCTTCCATAGAACTGTCATGCCTCTTTTCTGAGAAAACATCAGTTAGTCCTGAGCTTCCCATATCTGATGAAACAAAACTTGGACAAAGTGATCTTTCTTCTATAAACGCCTTCTTGGAACCAAATGTCTTTGGATCTGCACTATGATCAGACATTCTCTGTTTCACATGATCATCAACCAACAACTCCTTTTGTAAATCCTCTAAACTCAAAGGAGGAGGCAAGAAAGGAGGCCTTGACACAAGATGCAAAGAATCCCACTTAACATTCCTGAAAAAGGGATGAGCCTTAATCTCTTCAGCTCCACCCTTACTGCCCAACCTCTTATTACTATCTCTCACCAAAAGCTTCGATATCAGATCTGTCGCGGGGCTGCTAGGGCCAGGAAATACTGGATCCTTTGAAATTATATTGTAGAAAGTATCCCTTCTTGATCTGCCTTTGAACGGGGTAACTCCATATAATAATTCATACAAGAAAACTCCAAAGGTCCAAAAATCTACAGCCATACCATGACCTGATCCCCATATAACCTCGGGAGCAACATATTCTTCAGTACCCACAAAGGAGTTAGAATGGTGACGTAGAAAATTGTTAGTCTGTGCATTGGAAAGGCCATCTGTTTTTTTCTTGCTCTTAACTTCTGAAGGAAATACCCTTTTGCTGTCTACCTTTCTCGTAGATGCAGGAATAACTTCACATGCTTTTGCACTAGTACATGAAAACGAGGGGACAGACCTCTGTGAAGAACTTCTCTTTATGCTTTCTGTTTTCTTTAGTACTGGCTCCTTGCTTTTCACTTTCAGCGACAAATCAAAATCCGTTAACATTATATGCCCGTCTTCTTGGATCAGCACATTCTCCGTGTTTGAGATATCCCTGTACATAATCTATAAGCCAGCAGATACTCAAGAGCCAATAAAACCTCTGCTGCGTAGAATCTGCAAACAATAAATGAGCTACTGTCATGTTTATGAAAGAAAGACAGAAATTTCTGCAGATTGAAGAAATGTCAATAAAAAATTAGTTTAGATCTACTTTAGCATCTAGATCAAGCTTCTAGTTAGACAAGGAATACTTACGATGCAGCAGATTCGGAAAATCTCTTCTCGGCTTGCTTCTGCCTTAGAGAATTTAAATCCCCTCCCAGGCAATAGGTCATGACCAAGTAGATATAATTCTGAGTCTCAAAATGAGATTTTAGAGATGGCAAAAAGGGATGGCGAAGAGAAGCCAAAATATTCCTTTCTCTTTGGACGCGGTAGCCACTGCCCCTTTCTTCCACTATCTTCTTGTTTATAACCTTCAAAGCAACCAGTTCATTGGTACTTCTTACTACGGCAAGAAAGACAGTGCCCATATCGCCATAGCCAAGCTTTTTAACCGGTTTCACATCGTGTTCTGTGTAGCCTGAACCAGTTGCAGCCATTGCTGCTATATTTTTCTCGGAAAGCCGGCTTTGGTACATATTTGCATCATTTTCAACCTGTGGAGGCATTGAATCCACCCAAACTACAAATTCTTCCGAATTCGTATTAAATTCTATTCAGAACAAAGCTTTAATCAGTAAACCGACCTCCGGGTCGGGAAATTACTCCAAGATGAGGACCAGATTGTCCTTGCAAAAGGCACAAGATCAAAAACTTTGAGAAAAACCCAAGAGATCAATCAAAAGGACCAATCCGGCGAGCTGATGAAGGAAAAAGAAAACCCAATTGAGGATGAGATGAAAAAGGGTTGTATTTGTAACGCTCAAGAGCAAGCGCCTAACTGCTCCAGGGCCGATGTGAAGAAGAAGAAATCCGTTTAATGGAGCTAACAAAGCCGACGAGGGCCTGAAATATTGACAGCAAAAAGGAACACTAACACGTGCAACTTCTGAGAGCTGCGCCGCGCTCCATTTTTTCCAAGGAAGATCACCCGAAAAAACTCTGTTCCGGATTCCAGAAGGAGATTGCTTTTTCTTGACTCAACTGATCTGCGCGAATGAAGCTCGCTTAAATAAGATGTGATGGTTCCTCCGAAGAAGCCATGCTTGGGCGCAAAGATAGAACACTGGGTCCCTGTGGTGGATATGGCTTCCTATGGTGCAAGCTCTGGCTATGGCGGGACCTTTTTGGCCCCAATTTAGGACCATTTAGGGCCTCCGTGTATTAATTTTGGCCATCCCTTTTTTTTGCCTTTTTTTAATACCCTCGTTTTTCATACTCCCTTTTTAAAGCCCTTTAGATTTCCCTTTTATGGTACAAATTTCAACTTCTATACCATTGCCTTTCCAATGCTTATCCATGCACATGAAATATTGGTATTTCATACTTGCTCAATTTGAAACCATATATCTAGCTCTTCAATCCATAAAGGTCACGTGTGCCCTAATACACTGGGTTGCATATAAGATTGTGATCCCTAATGCACTGGGTCGCATATAAAATTCTAATCGAATATCCGTCGTTCCGTCATTCTCCTACACGAATGCTCATGATCAGTTGCTTGCCCTCCCAATCGTCGTTCATGCTTAAGTTGTGATTTCTTGCTTTGTAAGTCAGGGACGCGTTGGAATTGGCAATGATCTTACTATTCTATTCGATCCATCCTTTTCTAGTCTATAGTGATTCATTGTATTTTTTACTCCTAGTACTTGATGTTTAAATATTCATAGTGGTTCAATCATCAACCTTCATGAGTATTCCAAATTCTAAATATACTATGAACATCGAAATCAAGTTCCTTATAATCTATAATAATTATTTGAGTGCTTGTACTACAAAATATAAAAGAACACTGGGAGGCCTTATCGCCCACTATTGTACCTTCATAACAAGTCTAATCATCAACCTCCATGTCCTCCTATAACAAGTCTAATCATCAAATGCCAAGTCCTCCTTTAACAATTCTACAATAGACTTGTTATAATCAATAGACTTTGTTACTATAACAAGTTCATTGATAAGTCTATTGATTATAACAAGTGTTGAATACAACAATAGACTTTCTATAATCAATAAATCTACCCTAGGTGGGAAAAGAGGATGCCATGTAGCTACCCTCATCTCATATTTGCAGATGGGTGCACCACTGTCATGTGGCTTTGTATCTTTTATCCAGTGTAAATACAGTCTTATTTATTCCTCAAAAAAAAAAAAAACAAACAAACAAACAAATTTAAAAATGAAACCCCTCCCCTTGCCCCTTTTCCTTTATGATCTCATGACTTATAGGTCTATCTTTTGCTATGGAGCATCTTAAAAGACAAAAATGGACACTTCTATAACTTTGTATATAATTGTTTTGCCGCTGTGGCTCTTTCTTGGATCTGAACACAAGGGATCTTGATTATCTCTCTTTTTTTCTTTTTTAAATGTTTTAGTCTCATGAACCGGCCGCTCAACTCTTGGAACGAGATGTTGAACATCTTAGAGAACATTTTTTGTTGTACAGCAATATGTCCATGGTTCTTTCCTAGAGGTAAGCGAGATGTCTTACATGTCACTTTCTGGTGATTGTTATTGAAGGTTTGCTCCAGAGCTACAATATTCACTTGCTAATAAGATTGAACTCCAGTTACAATACTCTATAACCAATGGCATTACTAAGATTTGTGTAGCAATGCTCATTCATTGTGATTTGCCTGAAACAATTGTTGTTTAGAGTGGGGCCCATATTCTTTCCCTTCATGTGTTTGTTCAATGGTCAGAGTTAGATTTTATATTTCTTGAAGCCCTTTCTTTGCTCAATATCGTAGGCCACACCAACAGGTTCCTCCATCCTATCCTTCAGTACCTCATGCTCCTAGTTCAACTCCCACGTCAAAGGATGTCTCTCAGCCACCTGTGAGTTCCTCTGTGGCACTCCTTGCATTATATATGACAACTTGTCATCTATATCAAGGGACCTTCCCATCTAATAGCATATGTCGCATGGGCCCTCTATCTAACCGCATCTGGGATGGCCAGACAGCGGGCACATGACACTCTAGTCACCTTCCGTCCTACTCACATGCTCCTACATTAGTGGAAGCAACATAACAACATAAGCACTAGCAATAATAACAACAAACTACCTCAAAGGTTAGTAATAATCCATTCATCCATCAGATTGAATACGTGATATCGCCTGATACTTGAGGTTTTTGTGTTTTATGCGGCTTTTAAATTAAGGTTTTCACATGATTTACGTGATGTATTGAATGGATGTCTTAATGCGTCACGTCTGGGGTGCCGTTACGAGCCATTGATTTTAAGCGCTTTTTTAATGGTCACGACAATAAAGTAGCTCCGCAACAAAACCCGCTTTTATCGTGTGGTGCGTAATGGGCTATGAAGAGAACTTGAAGGGCGCATGTGATCTTGATGTCTCAGTGGCTAGCATTTATCATAACTTTTGATCAGGAGCTACATTTGAGATGATTTGTGTGCGTTGAAGCTCTCTCGAGATCTTTTGATGGTGTATGATGGATATGTTTGGATTAAGTTATCTATGCTAAAGCGGCAATTTTTGTTGTTAGGGTTTGGTAGGCTTTCACATCTACCGAGTTGATTAATATGGGATTGCGCTATTGGATATTTTATTATGGCTCATTCCGAATGAAGCTTGCAAGAATTACCATACATTTTAGATTTTGGCGGTTATTAAGCAAATTCCAAGGCTTCTAGATCCTTGTGCTAACAAGCGGAAAAGTTTCCCACTTTGGTTTCTCACCACGAGAATCCATGAAGGCCAAGGCTGTTGTTAAATTCCAGTTGAAAAATGTTTGTGTATGGGTGTTGCAAACTTTATGACTTTTCGAATAATGGAAGGATCAATGCACTCTATCTTTATGGTAAATGTTTGTGCATGGGTGTTTTAAACTTTATGACTTCGAGAATAATGGGATCAATCGCTCTATTTTATGGTAACTTTTTACTTATGTTCTATTTGTTTTATTGTGATCAACTTCTAAGCTGATGATGAAAGCCTCAAATGAATTCTAGTTTTTTCTGGTTTGAATTCTAAAAATTTTGTTGGCCTCTTTATTTTTCTGTCCTTTCACTAATGCATCTCGCATTTGGATCTTAATCATGACCTTGCTCATTGGCCGCCTAATGTTTAGGGACTAGAAATTGGCGGCTTGAAACATGTATAATTTAGCGTGTTGCAATGGCGCGGTTCCCTTTACGCCATTTATTTTTCAAATTAAATTCTTATTATCAAGCAAATGCTTGGTTTATGTAGCTTCCGCGATACATTGAGTTTAAATGGATTTGGACTCAAAGGCCTTGTGTAGTGCTAAAAACAAAACACATTTGCACTATTAAAACTTCGTATGTTTTGATTCAAAGTTATTAGTGTTAAAATAAAAGCCTACGGATATCTTTGGGTTCAATCCCATGACATAACCTAACGGTCATCTTCTTATGAAATGTTCTTTATTCCATTGATAACTCTTCTAAATTACTTTACTAAATTTCTGTGACCTTTTTGAGGCTTTCCCACAATTGCTATATATCATTTTGTTGTTATGTTGTCCATCTCGAGGCCCACAGAAAACTGAAAAAAAATTTTTAGACAACACAAACCATTACACTTAGAACACTTTTAAATTAAAATCCCCTAAAACCTCCTATGGTTTAGATTGCACTCTATTCACAGAGGAGGTTTAGCGTCCCTGAGGCCCGAAGGAGACCAAAAAAGCCTTTTTGCAACACAAACCATTAACATCCGACATATAAAAATTAAATCCCCTAAAAACCACGTAGTTTGGGTACATATTAATACTGTCAGTACATCAATCACAGGAGGGCTTCTACCTAGGCTCGAGGCCGGGAGGAGATCAATTGATAGCTAGGGTCTCCAGATAGAATAGGCGAGTTATATGGCAATGATGACTTGCGTGATGGACAATAGCTAGGTTTGACCACTCCATCACCCACCCCTCATGTGCATGCTGCGAATAAAGCTAAATGGGGCTCATCACGGCTATAACATGTCGGGGCTGCAAATTCATGGTATCACTCAATATTACTACTCCCAGTTGCATCGCTCGATGGAAGTGAGGTAGGAGGTTTGCATATCTCTCGTGCGGTGGCTCCATGGTGCCTAGAGGATCATGGCCTGCGTCCTTACTCAAGCCCGGGCACTCCCACAAAACAAGAGCCGAGCCCGACATCTGCGCAAGTCTTGAGTCGAGGGGTGCACCATTGTGGGAAATTAATAATGGACCCATGCGATCCACCTGGTGGCAGATATAGGTACTTAACCCACCATTGAATTCCGATGTGACACTCACTGCCGGTGTCCTCGCTCCTTTGCCAGCGACTACTGTTATGTGGTGCTCGATCCTTCATAACCTCCGCAGCCTGGTGGGCTTTGTACACATCTTGGTATATAATAGAACTAAGGGAGGTCACATTATGTTATGGGTCATATTCGAAAGGTTTGGACTCCTGCAGTAAAATGAGACTCATCTTGAGAAAAATAGGGCATGGAACCAACATTAGGTTTTCATGATACAACTTAATAATGATATTTACAAGAAACAATCAGGAAACGATATTCTGAGAAGAAAAATGGGGTTTGCTATCCTTTTCAACGAATGTGGGGAGGAGGAGGAGGAGGTGGGCATAGATAGATGGTGGGTGGGTAGGTGGGTAGATAGATAGGTTTTATGTCATGCCATTACCACGACATCTATGAAGAACATGTAGCGGACCCGAGACAAATGGGATGAGGGATAGATGGGGAAGGGTGGGCAAAGGACAAATGGGAGGGGCAAAGAAAGGGGACGGGCAAAGGGGGAGGGACAAAGCAAGGGGGAGGCGTTGAAAGGGGCAAAAGTGGATGTGCAAAGAGGGGCAACGAGGGAGGGGGGATGGCAAACCTAATAATTATAATCAATAACCAATATATAACTAGTTAGAAATTGTAATCAATAATTAATATAATTAAAATATTAATTAAAAAGTTACCATATAAGTACTTAGACAATATTTTCTTACTTCTCGACTATCGTGGCGAGAAGGTGGAGAGCAGCAGTGGCCCACAAAATCAGATCATAGAATTGACGTGGACTTCAGAGCAATCCTGAATGCATGCAACCTTTATGAAGCCCAGCAGCAGCATGAGAAAACAAGCCTCCAATTTTTAGCCTCCAAACCACCTTGCACGAATCAAAATCAAAAGATGCAAATGTGTAGCTACCCACTCTAAACCATTGTCGAAAACTACTTAGATGAATAAAAAGCCTATCTACCATGGAGCTTTATCGATTTCATGCGAGCCCAATTCTAGAATCAAACATTTCAATTGTTAAAATAGTGAACAACCAATCTACATCGCTTACTCCATCATGTATTCGAATTACCAATGACAGTTTAAGTTCTAATACATGTGGCTAAGTTGGAGGGATCAACGTCTACTGTTTTGATTAGTTGTTGTGTTCAAATTATTACGCATAAGTCGAGCAAGATGGTTTCGTAATAGGTCCTTGTGACTATTGAATCATGGTGGGTATGCAAGTAGAAGGAGTAGGCGTTGATCATTCTTAGCAATAGCGGGTATATACGTAGCTGAATTCGTTATGACGTTTAACTATGGCCATCATGAGTTCACTATGTACCGTTTTGATGTTGGCTCATAGCACGTCCGGCCTCTACCGCATTTTAACCCCGTAGGATTAAATCTCGGCCGTCTATTCTAAGAGGTTATATCCGGTAACAATTTCCATGGCCCCATTATGTCCATAACAAGAATGTTATGTCCACTTTTAACATCTATCTTTCCGCGTCTTGTTTTTTTGGCACTCTACCGTGAGTGATCAGCCACAAAGGCCGCCATAGCGGGCCTGCCTCCGACCTCCATAGCCAAGCCTCCAAGCAATAGCAGGACCTCCGGGCGGCCTCAGGGCGGCTTCTCTATTTCCCTTGAAGAGCGACCTAGCGCTTCCCTTTTTCCTGATTTTGGTGTTTGATCCGGCTAAAAATGACGAACATAAGCGTCCAATTTCAGCCTTGTATCCAGTTCGAGGCACCGAATAAATCAGCGAGCCTTTTTTTCGGGCAAGTCGGCCTCTAAGCCCAAATCGGCGCACGGTCACGGTTTCAGAATTCGCATCCCCAGACATGTGATCTCTTATTTTGCATGTGCATCGGCATACTCGATTGGATTAATCACTTCTAAGCCACTTCCAGGCATAAAGTCAAGTCGAGGCGCATTTGATCCTAAATCGTATGCCGAGCAAAATCGACTCTTTTAATGGGTTTGGCATGGCTTTTCTCCTCGGTTCTTCTATATTGTTTTTACCCCGAATTCCCCTTTTTGTATGGTACTCGGAGCGACCGTCGATTCCGGTAAATCCATGATCTTAGATCAGCACGTATTACATTTTGAAAGCGAGACTTACATTCCATTTGTTTTTCTTAGTAATCTGTCTACGAGGCTACCAAGCTGTAGCTGTAGCGGATTGCGCCAAAATGCCTCGGCCAAGAATTGGGTGACGTCCTCCCCTCGGCAGCACGATATGGCCCATGAGAAAAAGTAGCCTCGTGGCCATGTGGCCGAAATTCCTCGGCAAAATGCGTATCTGACCTCGAATTCCTAGCCTGGCCGTTCCATATTTCAGGCCACTGCGCCCGTGGGGCGAATTATCTAACCACATCACTTCTTGAGTCAACTTTTTGTGTCAAGGCATATTAAAATGTGACATACCTCTCAGGGAAGTTGTTGAACGTGGTGGAGTATGCGAGTTGAACGAGCAATTGTTTGATATCGATTATTCTTGGCTTGTTTTTGGGCTAGTAGAAGAAGTTGACTTTCGGGAGTTATATATGCATATAGTTGATTATGATGTGGCACTCAACACTGGAGCCATCACAATTTTGTGTATGGATTTGTTGATGGCTCCAAATTTCTTAGGAGTCATTTTTCTATATTAAGGCATACTAAAGATGGGTGCTTTTTTTCTTTTACCTAGTCAATTTCTCGACGTGCCAGCACCGGCTCAGCACACTTTTTTAGCATTTTCCTTCATTCTTGCCTTTGCGACTCACATGAAACCAACTTAACATCCGATGCGAGAGGAACTTCCAAATACTAGATCCGAGGAGAAAAGTTGAAGATTGTCTACTCTTAGGACAAAGAACACAAAGATAGAAGAGTTAGAAAAGGATATGAAAAGGTAGCTCATGCAAGAAGCCCTCCTCGGCGTGAGATCAAAGAATAGAAGCCATGGATACTTCGCGAGAAGATGAGCGGGTAAGAACTTTCATTCATCTCGGCGGTTTTCTAATGGTATAGGGTGTGTAGCTGCACATCGCGGGCTACCCAAGAAATGAAAAAACATAGGGAATATCCGGTTATAACACACGGACCCCAAATAAAATTGTGTACTCTGATTGTTGGCTAGTGTACTATGAGAGCTTATGTGGGGATTAAAACCCGCCCTTCGGGTTTTAGGAAAACCCTAGCGATAAAATCCTGACAGGGCTTAGACAGCAGGGGCTACTAAGCGTTCCACAAAAACCCGCTCCACAGGAGAATACCCGGTCGCGCATCACCCACGGACACGCATATCACCAGCGAGAAAACCAATAGCGAGAAAAAACCTGCTCGGCGGGGCTGGTCACGCAGCGTGCCCGCGCGGGCAAGCAACTCGGCGAGGGACACAACAATTCTAGGGAGGGTGGGAGCCATGGATATTCAGCGAGATGAGAAAGCGGCCGATGAAGCGTCGATGAAAAACTTCTGCAATAAATAGCGATCCCTCGGCGATGAGCGGCCTAAAAATACATGTGATGCATACATGCAGCGCATGCAATGCATGCATGCTGGAGTGTATGCAAGAGTAATAGATCCGCTACGGCGAATCGTTACCATCATTTTGAAGGGGCGCCCTTACCGTTCTTTTGTAGGAGTCGTAGGTGCGCACATGTGAGGAAGTTTTCGCAGCAATTGATTATAACATAGGGTGCTAGAGATTCGAAATGATGTTCAAAATAATTTGAACAGTATGATTTAGGCATAATTTGGAAGTAGGATTTTATTCTGCAACATGAATGCTAGAAACGAGCTATGGCAATCAACTCTGGCGAGGTAAATTTGCTTAAAGAACTCGTGCTTTTCGATTTTGCTTCTCAATTTGAACTAAAAAAGTCCGTTTTATGTTTATAGGAACTGCTTTTTGCAAGAATCGAGTATGAATTTCATGTAAATAGAGGTTTGTGTAATGAGGGGAAGAAACAGAAAGAATTGAAGACCAAGGATGTTTCAAAAAGGAAATAGCAACTTGAAATTTATTCACCCTAGTTCCTCTCATCATCGAGGAGTTTGACACATCTAGTATTTTTGAATATGGAACATGGTCCCATTACTGGCATTACCCGCAGCCAGTCTTCTGTGTGCCAAGTGACACAATTTTTGTTAAGATTCATTTGCTTGGCAAAAGCAGACTTATTAATTTATCATTGGTGTAAAAGTCATTGCGGCACTTCTTGCTCTCCACACATGTCATGGTTTGTGAATCACATTATGAAATTTGCAAAAGACTCCCTCAAATTGTTAATGATTGTTTTATTGTGTTTAATTCTTTGATGTTGAATATGTAGCACGCATAATAACGGGGTTTTCTTTGTGTTTTGTCGCGGCGCAGCTTTTAACTAAGGTTTTTCCTAAGATTTCATGGCGTGTTCGAGATAGATGTACTAATGCGTGCATCTAGAGTCAAATCATTCTTAATCGTTGATTTAGCTTTTTTTTTCAATGGTCCAACATCAAGGGCTCACAACAAAAGCCCTCTTTTTATTACAGGGGCTGAAAGACATGCAAGCCTACGTGGATAGCATTTTAGGGCCTGGCTTGAGGCTTGCAAATCTGCAACCATGAGGATTAGCAAGATAAAATTACAATCCACAATCTTGTTGGAGCCGATTTAGGTGAAGACCTCTTCTTCTTTAAGTGATTGCATCCAATCTTTGGCTTGATCTGGGGCAAACATTACATATAGGCTGACCCAGTGGAAAGGTCTCTGGGTTTGGACCATTTTATGACGAATCACGGGAAGCAATCTAAGTATGGCGCATTACCCATTCAAAACTCCGTTAGGCTCTGGTTAATTTGTTTGTCCTCATGTACACAGAGTAAATCGCCATCGGAGCAAGTAAGGCGGATCGGAGGCGGTAGATGATCGGGAGGGGTTCAAGCGGAGGTAGATGGTCGGGAGGTTCAGCGGATTACAAGCTTTGAGGGCATCTGGCGATTGCTTAGATGATCCATTGATTCAAAGTTTTTAAGCTATGGGTCTCATGCTTGGTTGATGAATAGATGATTCGAGTTGTGGACGTATTTGCCATGCCCGCAGTGAAATGCTGAGTTAGTGTTGGTGTGGACCTGTCTTTCGAGACGAAATAAGACTCTGGAATAAGCGGTATTTCTGCGGAATAAAATGATGTCACTATGATTTATTCTTGGGATTTCTTAAATTTGTTGGATACATGGGTTACGCTCCACGGTACAGCAGCGGGGTTACGGCGGTGAGGCTAAGCGCTGCAGGACACCCAGGAGATGTTGCAATGTCGGGAGTTCGTGTTCTCTCATGCTCCCTTTTCATGCTCCAAAGTCTTGAGGAAATCTGTGAGGCATTTTTTGTGTCACCCTTAAATCTTTTGTGTCGGTGCCACCATGCACTTCTCTGGTGCACTTCACCAATGTGCCTTGTGAAGACTCGGCCAGTGCTCAGTACTTTTGTAGATGGGCATGAATGCCTTGCATGCACGCCTGCCTTTTCTTGTTCAACATTCAATAAGATTGAGTCCCTTACATTGATCTTTGCACTAACTATGAATCAAAGGTTCGGTAGATTCTTGACAATGACAAAGATATTCTTCAAAGGCCTCCACAGTCGAGAGGAAGGTTCTTGGAGCAACTCTGGCAGGCTGGATTCTCGTCGGGTCCTTCTTGAATGCCTCTTAGCTCTTATGGTTCTGATGTTCCATACTTTGACACGAAGTATTATGTGTGGCGGGATGTACATGTGAACCTTCATTTACTGAGGCTTCTATTCGTGGAGTAGTTGCGAGAACATGTTATTAATCCGCCCAAGCTTATTTACATCTCATCTTGTGAGACATACAAAGTAGTGAGATAAAAAGGATAGAATTTTCGATGAATTTACTTGACCTTTAGGTTGTTTATCGTCCGAATTAGATTGCCAAAGACTTTATAGACCATATATAATCCTGGGCCCTTTATGTATTAAGATGGTTTTCAAATCGCAACCTTCTTACCATTTCTTGACAAAACACTTAGGAGTTTCGTTAAAATTCTCGGATGATACAAGCACTTTAATTTGTAGGTTCTTCTCTGAGGACAATATTTGCCAAAGTGAGCAAGTGGAAGCAAGTGCTTATTGATCTGTTGTTGGTGCATCGCGAAAAGGAAGATAATCGAGCTACCATAAGTAATGGCTCATATGCATCTGGTGGCATAGCATTGTGGGCCAGCTAGCCAACATGACATGACAACAATGCAAAAGGCAAGGCTTTGTCTTAGCAATTGATAGTCTTCTTGGGTGAGTTTGGCACAGCGAGAGAGCATCTCCCGGCCTTTGACTTAATCCAAAGCACATGCTTGACCCATCGTTGTTTAGGAGGAAGTGGAGTTATATTAAGTTTTTCTTGTTGTCCATGTAATTCACCGGAGAAATTTGCGGGTTGTAATGCAAAAGCGACTCTAGTGTTAAAACGAGGAATCGACTCTAATTGTTGAGCGAGATGGAGTTCACATGTCACATGCCACCGATGTATGTACAACAGGTGTTAAGTAGTCACACAATACGTACATGTTTGGTATTTTGACTTCAGCGGAATACAATTAGTGATTCCAACCTTTGGTGAAATTGGAAAATGGGGTTTGACCCCATCTGGATTTTTAGATGAGCAGCTATGGTTGTGGGTTTTGGAATAATAATCCATGGAATATTACTTGGATCAAAGGGCGAGTTGAGCGGTATTGAGGGTTAGGCGAATATAAGGAACCCTTATGCTAGTTGTGTATACTTGTTTTTTCATTTGCATTGTTTTAGCATGATTTTTTATATTTTACCACTGGAGTACTAAATTTCTTGTTCTTCATATTTCACAAACATATAACAATATATAACAAATAAACAATGATTATATGACTTTTTTTTAGTTCTGCATATTCACTCAAGGGTTTGAACTATGTATATATTTGTATTACTTGTTTTCTTTATTTGGTTTTGTTTCTTTTGTTAGGGCTAGAAGACTCAAAAATTTTAGTATAACTACCAACTCATAACTATCATTAACATTAATTATTATTCCAAACCATTGCATTCTACATAAAAATAAAATTCCCCTTAAACCCCCTTGGTTTGGGTTGATTGCATATTCACGGGGGTGATGTATAAATAACCAAGGGTTCGAGGGATTTGTTATGGATCTAAAAAAATAACAATTCTGAAACCATGGACTATATTGTCCCTAAAACTGTAAATGGGTTGTTATAAAAAACATAGATTCAAGATAAAAAATAATCACTGTCACTAGATATGGTTAAAAGTAGCCTTATTAGAACATTGAGTTATTTTTAGTAGAGGTTCGGGCAAGTATTTCATATTCTAAAATCTTAAGCAAAACCCCGTATAGAGGTTCGATACTTGAAACCTTAGGCGAAAAGCGTGTTCGTGGTTTCAAAATCATAGGCGCCTCAATGCGTAAGCTGACTATATAGCCAGGCAAATCTGGTAAATCAGCACCCCTAGGTTCCATTCTTTCTTAGGTTGTATCATCCTCACCGCAACCTCGTTCTGAAACTTGTCTAATTCTTTTTGTCAACTTCGCACTTCACAACTCTTTGAAGGAACCTTTCTTATCACAGCATCATTTGCAATTGCACCTTTGTTGCCAATTGTAGCATCCATTTTTCTTTTCTTTATTCTTTGAATCCTTCTTATCTCGGCTTCATCCTTTTTGAAAAGAATGTGCATGGTTCACAACATCTATATTGATAAAACAATTAGAACTACAATAAGAACTAAAATTATCAATGTAGATTAGTCGGGTTCAATCTTGAACTCCCGCTCAAGGTTGGCTATGGCTAAGTGAAGAAGAAGAAATCACGGTAGTCAGCTGTCGATGAGCAGTATCGGCCTGCTTTTAAGCACCAATGTTGCGACATGACTTTTCGAGTAGGTAAAAAAAAAGCATCTAGATGTGATACATTGCAAGAGTGGATGATTGTAGTGGAAGTTTGACATTGCATAAGGATGGTTGTCGCCCCTGTGATGTGTAATATAGGTGCTCGATCTATAATCAGTATCTACTTGATCTACTACTTGTATGTTGATTATTAAAAGGAACATGTACTTTTCGCATGTTGCCGGAGCTTGGAGTATGTTTAATAGGAATAGCAATCGTATAGTGTCTATACTTTTGTCTTTGTTTGAAATATGCACAAGGATACTATATCCTTTTGTCAATTCTCCTACTTTGGCAATGTATTACCGAAGCTTCACATGGAAACACGTCATACTTGATGAGAGAACCACTTGTTTGAAGTCTTCTATGCTCTAAAGGGCATATTTCACATAGTTGTTATAACAACTAATTGGCACTCTTTATTGTAAAATGAGATTTTGTAATCTTTATTTATGGGAATTTGGAAGAAAGAATGTGATTCTACTTCCTAGATATAGTAGAGTGGGTAAGGTATAGATAACGTGGCTTCCGGACGTTATCTAAAAAAGGAGGAGACCCTTGAAATGTAGGTGTTAGGGTAGCGTCAGGGGCCAGAGACCAGGCATAAGCATGCAGTTTGAGGATTTGCATGAGAGAGAGGAAAGGAGCCGGAATGGAGGAGAGAGAGGTTTGCATGAGAGGAAGCGGAGGGATGGTGGCCAGATAGCTAGAGAATGGTGAAACTGGCTCGGCCATAACTTGATTCAGCGTTTCTCTCTCTCTCTCTCTCTCTCTCTCTCTCTCTCTCTCTCTCTCTCCCTCTCTTGTATATTTGTGAGCCTTTGGATTTCTTTTGACTCAGGCTTTGGGCGGAGTTAGACCTCCATGGGAGATTCTTGAAGAACTCAGCTTCAAGAATGCAGGATGCTCCAGCTTTAAGCTTCAACTTGAAAGCAACTTCAATCCAGCTTCAAGAACACAATTTGAAGATTTTTATTAGTTTTTCGTCCCTTAAACAGCTTCAAGAATGCGACTTAAAAAACGTACTAGGGCGGTTAAAATTAAAATCTATATTTTAGCGGCGGTTGCTTGTAATACTCTAGGATTTTATAGAATATAGTCTCTTAACACTCTGGGATATTGTTATGAGAAATAGGAAAAAATGTTAGGTGAAGATGTTACTAGTACGATGTGACACTCTAATGGTAGGATTTAATCTTAGCTTGTAAACCTGAGAACCAGGGCATTAAGGGTAGGTACGGATATGACATTTTCTACATATAAATCGATGCAGAAAATGCCTTGTCATATCCTTGTATACCCTTATCTACAACTAAAGAATGAAGATGAAATGGTAGATACCGCCTAGTATATGTACAAAATAAGCAATAAAGAAAATCCTTTGAGTAACTCAAGTGGTTTATACCACTAACACTTGTTAATGAGAGGTGCGTCCACCTTGGAGCAGTAGTTTATGACTTATAGATGCTCTAAGGTTGACTAGAATACTCAAGATAATAAAATAAATAAGACTAAAAGAATTTTTATATAAAGCAAATGACTAACTACTCAAAAACAAAGGCCTCTAATTGATGAGACAGACTTGAGTACATAGTGAAAGAGGGTCTCTCTACATAGCAGTAGATCACTAATCTTAACTCTAGATTTAGGTTGAATCTAACTGCTAATCTAGATACTAATCTAGATATCTAGATTGGCACCTCTAGACACATGGCATCAATATGTAGCACAATAAGGGGTTCGAGGGTCTTGATATGGATATAACAAGGTGCTGCGCGCGGAGGTTGCCCTCCATGGCGGTATTTTGCACAATCACCTATACCATAGCCATAAAGCCCGGGCTTAAATACATCCGGATAGTCGGCGCCGTCACCTTGGTGACTTTGACTTGTTGGACTTCTTGGGTTAGAAAAAAAGGGAAGGGGATACAAAGAATGGAAAAGCGGAGAAAGACAAAAGATAAATAAATAGATAGAATAGAATATTATAAATAAATAGATAGAATATTTTAACTTGTCAAATTGATTAGAAAAAAGGAAGGGAAAGGTATAGAACATTTAACAGGCCAACTAGGAAAAATGGGGAAGGGGAAAAGCTCAAGAAAACGTTTTTTAACGATGGGTACATTTAAATTATTAATGTTCTTTTCTCTCATTACTACTATGTATGATTTACCGGTTTAACTTTGCTACAACAACGATTGGCATCGTTTCTGATCAAAAATAAAAGAGACTCTTGAACACTCTTCTTTCCGGGTGCCCCAACGACCTCAAAAAAGAAAAAAGCAAAGGGACCAAATCGAGCTTGTTCTAGATGGCGATCTCAACTAGTTCAAATTTTAGGGTGAGAAGCCTCTTCACACATGTGACGCCCAACACGGTGTGCTATCAATATGAAGTTTTCGCGACATAAAAGAAAACTTGGGGTGAGATCCAAAAGTAGTTATTAGCCTGACCGTCGACATTTAAAGCAACACGTCATGAAGTCGTCTTCCATACCTGCTTAGCCAGCGTTAATATCTCAATTTCCTAGCTTGATGCTAACAACTAGTTATGTCAATCCCACTAAGTCTTGCATATCTTCTAATGCTTTAATGGAACATCATACTAGTAGACCAAGTACCAACAAAAGGGGTTCGAGTTTTTAGTATAGTAGTCAGGAGTCTAGGGTTGCCAAAAGAAAAATCAAATTATAAAGGCACCTTGGCCCGCGTTTGAATTTTCAAACTATTGAATAAACAAGCTGGGCAGTGTGGATCACTGTAAGCCCTCCTGACATGCTATGGCCTCTTGGCCATTTGTTGTTGGCCTTAAAAAAAATAATTGACCATCTCCAACTAATTTTAAAGCGGGGATCACATAGTGGACCATGCCCACATTCACTTGTTTCTCATGGGTATAGGTAGATTACATTGCTTCCCACGCAAATTTTTCCTCAAAATGCATATATGTGTTATTTATGGCAATCTTCTTCCCTTAATGTTAGAACCTTCTCTTGCTCACGATGGTGTTGCCAAGAATATGGACTACACCAACTTCCTCCACCGAACTTTAATTGATCCTCGATACGGCGGCCTCAAAATCTCCAGAGACCTAAGCATTTTACGTGAGACCCCTTGATCACCCGAGACAATTAAGACCTATTGTTATGCTTGGTATTCTCTTGATGCTAGCGTGGTGAGGGTGTCTTAAGGTCACGGTTAAGCTATAATCGAGATGGAACTTGAGAATGTGTCAGAAAGCCCCATCTATAAATGACTCACGGCCCGAAGAAATTACGCGATTTTCGAACTTGTATTTTGCTCAAGGTATCATCTTTTATGCAGTCCATATATCTATATCGAACAACACAGCATTCATCAATAATCAATTTGTCCCAATTCCTGCTTGATGCAGTGTTGACTAGCAAATATTTTACACACCGCAAAAGCGACAACGGAATGGTGCGCGAGATGGGTTATAAAAGTGAGAGAAGATTGGTGGCACACCATGTGCTAGTTGAGTGGCAATCCTATTCACGGTAGCGACAAGTCCCGAGGCTAGGACCCTAAACCCAAAATCCACCCAATTGGCACTTTATTCGATTTTTCAAACTCCTTATCTTTTGGGTTCCATAATGCCATGCATACGGTATGACTAAAAGGATGTGAGGCAATTGCTAGAGGAACAACCACCACTTTCCACCTTAAAAGAGAGCAGTGGAAAAATAGATTAATTCCACTGATCCAAAAACCACGAAAAATAGAGCAACTAGGAGAAGATTGCTGCCAAATATAAAAGCATGATGGGGAGTCATAAGTATTGTTGTCTGGCTATAGCGCCACCTGTGACAATACACTGAAGAGCACTTAACGGTGTCAAATGGAAATAATACATAGATAGCATAAAAAGAATGCGGTGTCACATACCATATGCATTCCTATTTAGTAGTCTCGAAACCGGTACATTATTAACAGACAAAAGGCCATTAATATCCAATTGATTCGAGACACTCGTTAATTCCACCAAATTGAGTGCGTGTGTGTGAACAATCTTTATCGCGAGGAAAGCATCAAAAGCGCCAGCCGGCGCTTGATGATCGAAAGATTGCCGATATTGTTGTGACTGTAACAATTAAACCAGTGTTGCAACGCCAGGCTATAGGCCACAGAAAGCGAGAAATCACATGTAATAGAAATGTGATATCATATTTCACATGTAACTATATAATACCTCAATCATAACAAAAAGCTTGGAAAGCTATGACATTACTTGGTATTGATTTGTAAGGTATATCGACACATGCTCAAGAACTTCATGAGGTATGCTCCTTGACCAATATATAGGCTAACGGCCAGACGAGGAAAAGACCGGCCACGGTAAAACAACACCGCCCAAGCTAATAACATATCGACATCTGCTTGTTTGTTCCCTCGAACAAAACTAATTACGAATTGATAGCGTTGAGAAATGTCCCAAATCGACAAATAAAGGCCTCGGCCCCTACATTTTCCTACCACCAATATGACTAAACTCATTTGCACCCTATGTTCTCCGCAATAAATAATTAGGGTATTAGATGGTTTGTGGTCAAGCCAATGGAATCCCATTTGACAACATACACAGTACCCATCCATCTTTAGATTCTCTCTTAAGAAGTCAGAATGTGCACGAGGAGACAAGCGCAAAATATACTAGGATCATGCTTGATGATATTTGTATATCCCTACTAGCCCGATGGAGATGAACCATAAAAGTATTATTAGACGAAACTTTATGAATCCCACTTTACTGGACAAGTGCATGCTAAACAAGATGACTGGGATAATAGAATTGCCAAGATTACCACATGACACAGCAAAAGCGATTGTGTTAGGTAACCGGTGTGGGGCCAGGAATGCATGACAAGTGACTTGTCACATATGGACAAATATGCCACTCTGAGGTCGGAGCTTGATTCCATGGCTCTCTACTACTTTCAAAACTCCATACATACTTAAAGACAAAGCACATATAAAAGGAAAAACTGACCTGAGGAAAGAAGGCACACAATGGAATACAGTGTGAGATACCATACCTTCTTGAGCAAATCCCTTTGAAACAAGATCCATGGAGGAATGGACAAAAAGCAGTAAGAATGCGAGAGCTGACTCGTTACGCAAAGCTCTTAAAATTCCATATTACAATTACGCCCTCTTCACGGCCCTTTACACTCCATCTGCGCTCCCTTTTCATCATTTTTCAATCTCTCTCTTTCAAATCCAGCCCCAAACCTGATTAATCTTCACAACCCACTTGATTAATCGAATCCCAAGCGTGTGGAACAACACAGCCGGTTGGCCGGTTTACCCGCGGCATCCACCCGACAGCGGCGACCCTAACTGAGCTGACCCGGTTTTCGCGATCACCGGTATATGCTAGGCATATCTGCGGCATATACGGATAATAACCCATACCCACATAAGCGAGGGTTTGCCCCTAGGGGCAACCCAAAAATGACAATTCTGAAACCATAGACCATATCCTAAAACAATTGAAGATAGGTTGCTATAAAAAAAAACATAGATTTAAGATGAAAATAATCACACATTTAGCTCGTGATTTATATTGGTCAAAGTAGTGTTATTAGGACTTCGATTATTTTGGTAGAGTTCAAGCCCTGTATTTCATATTCTAAAATCTTAGGCGAGCCGTATAGAAACTCGATATTTCATCAAAACTATAGGCAAATGTGTGTTCATATTTCAAATGACCATAAGCAAAAGCGAGAGAGGTGCTTTCGGGCTCAACTTGCTCACAGTCATTCATCATATTTACGATGTTACAATCTTGGCTCTTTGGTTTATATTTGGCTCAAGGAGCTAAAGGGGCTTTGCCTTTTTAGCCCTCATTGTATATAGAGCATACTCTCCTTCATGAATATTTATTCGCTTTGGGATTAACTTGTGCTTTCTCTCTTTCTACATTGTTTCTTCAAATTTGTGGGATCAGCAGTTCGGTAATATAGTAGTCGAGTGCATCTTGTTTAGAAATACAAGAAATTGCTCAGCGGCGGCCAAGGCGCCCGCGGCACCCTTCTCTTAAGCCCCTCATTAGACTAAACTTGGCATTGTCCAACATTTGATGATGCACTTAAGACCGCTTTAAATCATAGCTAATGTATATCTACCATACACATTGATCTACATTTTGCATTATTCGAGGTAAGGATATAAGGAATTTTTGCGAAGGAAGATGAAACTTGGATAATGGACACAATTAACTATATTAACTTAAAATTTGAAATTATGGTTGCTTGTATTTTGCCATGTGTATACATATTATTATGAGGGATCTCAATCATCTCAATCATCGGTTTGGCCCTTTAGAGTGTCAAATGTTTCATTTCAAGCTATATGATCACCCTAAAAGAGGCAAGGGAGGATTTACTTTATATTAATAGGGTGGTGCTTAGGTTCATAGTTTATTGTTGATCTTCACCCATTGATTGTATGGTCAACTCGTGAGACAAAACAAAACCCGGGTTTACAACGTGCAAAGACCAACATGTTTAGTAAAGATGCAAGTCTTAGATTCCCATCTAATTTGAGTTGTGCCTTATTAAATCTATGACACCAATGATGGAATTTTGCAAGATGATGAAATTCTTATGTTGCTAAATAATCTTATACTTCTCAAGCTTTTCGGGGAACTAGAATTCAAGACCAAAGCGCAACTACTCTAATAAAAAGTTTATTGGCAAATACTAAAACAGCAACTAGTAGTCCAATAAAAGTTATTGGGGTATGGCACGATTGCAATTAGTAACACTGCAAATTTGATATTAACTTGCATTCATGCCGGCAAGCATGCCAGCCAGCATTGCATAGGAAACACATTTCGGGCTCTAATATTGTTGCGAGTTCAAATCTTAACAAACTTGATACCACCAAGCTGCATTAACTGAAAAATGTAAAAGCTCCTTCACTCGCGGTTTGTGCACTTGCACAAATTTAGCGTGCACTGTATTCCTAAGCTTCAAGTGAGATTATCTAGAACCATACGATATTCTGCAATAGCTTTAATACAACAAAACATGATCTTTATAAGTCAGTCCAGCTAGAACAATGATTGCATACAAAACCAGCTCTTGTGCATAGTGTAGCTGCATCCCATAATATTTTCGATCCCTTCACTCCCATCACAGGGCTCAGGTTCTGCAAAAGCTCTTTAGAATGTTCAGTCTGGCATCTTCTCCCTTATTGCCTGCAAGGCAGTATGTCTGGAATCTGCCGTGGCTCTCCGAGATCTGCATTAACAAATGCCCACACTTGAAGTTAACACCATAACTACATTACCCATTCTATAGATCTGTACTTGTATATCATATAGCGGTCTTGCGATAGAACAAAAAGGATTGTCAATATTGCTACCTTGCTGTACTGAGGCCACCTCCATTTCTAACTAATCGCCTACATCTGCATAAGGATCGATCTGGTAATTTGCGGCTTTATCAACAACAAGTGCAGAGAAAGACCAGAAACATCAATAACATCTAATCAGACTACCAGCATTAAGTGGGGACCAGTTACAACTAACCGTGCAACTGACGTAGAGTGTAAGTTACAAATGCATGCAGTGGCTGAAGAACTACACAACTCATAGATAATAAAGAATTTGAATATGATTCTGAAACAGGTAAAATCCAGGAATAAAGTAATGTTCTAAATGCTTTGATAATTAATAACTTATAGAAATTGCTACATTTTGTAGGTATGCATAAAAGCTGAAGTTAAAGATCTAATGGATAATCAGATTTGGCTCCGCATATACATTGCTGCATTGGATCTAATTGATACCTGACAAATTAATTGTACCTTGAGTAGGCTGCATATACTAAAAGCTGACTTTTGTGCAGGCTGTGGCGTTTGTTGCATTATGTGAACCGGTTGCAGTGCAGTGGCTCCACTTATTGGAATTGGCTGTATGCTCATACAGTAATATAGCAATTATTTCCACCGGAAGATCTCTAGCAACCCTGGGCGGTTTCGAATACACTATCACCAGTCTCCTCAATAAATAGTCGCTTGTACATATACAAAATGATCAAGGGGCAAAGGACCTACTTGGTGAATGTAGAACATAATGGGGAACGGATCTTCTTCAGAGTTGCATGCAGAGAAGAGATAAGACCCTGTCCATTTTCTGCGAATTGATCATCCAAAGAAGAAAGAATGTGTCTTTCGCATTGTGGAAGGGACTCTATCTAACTCCGTAAGCTGAGGAGTGACTTCTTCAGTAATGATCCACAGAAATTTTGTCGTTAACATTTTTCTTGACGATCCTTGAACCCAATCTACAGCTCAAATTGTGGCATTGCAACATCTATATCATTATCTTCTGAGCCTCCCTTGAAGAAGATTGACTGCAAAAATAAAGCCGGCTCTGTTTCAGAAGAGATTCTGTTTCAAAGAAAGGAGGCTCTTTTCTCCGCTCAATTGAAAACATCAGCGCCTCTTATCATCGGCTGCAAACCAAAGATTTTAGGGTTCAAAATATTTTGCAGATCCACAAATACCTCTGCCGGAGTTTTCACCGAACTCAAATAGCTCTTCAGCTAGGGCAGATCAGAGCATGTGCTGAGTTATGCCATTTCTCTGCTCTGACGATGGCAGTGCAAGGCGCCATAGCAAACAAGACGCCATGGCAAAGGCAGTGCGCCCAAATCCGTCTATTTTTGGTTTTCCACATATTTTTAATGCTCTATTTTTCCTCGAACGGTACGTGGCGGTATAGAAATAAGCATCTTAAAGAATATTCAAAGGAATTTTTCATAGGAGAGTTATATTTTATATTTAGCACAAGAGCTTATCGCGGCCCAGGCGCGTTCTCTTCTTCACCCACTAAGCAGGCGATTAAAGTTTCTTCATTTAAATTTTAAGTCACATGGAATTGATTTTCACGTCTTGTGTGTCCTTAAAGACCTTTTTCTTTGCATTCATACGCAAGGTCACCCTCTGACAGTGGGGATTGCATGCGCATTGATGTGGTTACGAAAATTAAGTTATAAGATGTTAATTTACATAAAAGTAACCCTAAACTCACGCTCATGAGAACGCTACCTCCTCTAGTGCAACACCGGCATCTTGAGGCTCTTAAGTATACATGAAGAAACACTGGCTTGAAATGCGTGGGCAGTCATATGATCGCATCTAGATCACGGCTCGCCAAGCACTTTCTGCCTACGATTAGCAGCTCCCCGTTTCATTGCATATTAATCTTCCATAACATTCAACAAGAATTTTTGAGTTTAATGTTAGAGCGGGGGTATGAGTGGGGAACCGAACAATAGTAAGACTATAATATTTGATGGACGTATACTTAGACCTAGGTAATGAAATATCACGGTGACCAATGACCAATTCAGTATATACCCTACTAGCCTCTGAGGCTTATGCATTAGGGACACATGAGATGTGGTAATGCTTAATAAATTATATTACATGATTTACGGATATTTGAATAGCAACTCGACTCATAACATACGAAGCAACTACTTCATTTTGTATAATTATTGTCGCCCAATAGATCGATGTGCTTCTTGAACAACAAAAGCGATATAGTCTAGCTAGGTGCCATTTACCACAAATATGTAGATGTCTTGGAAAATTTAAGGCTTTCCATCAAGATGCCCTACACACTTGCCACAAAGGCCAAGTCAGTGCTTTGCATGAAAAGCATTTTGCTACAAACTATTTGGGCCGAGCTTACTTACCTAATCACGAGATAAATTTACATCTACCGAGATAAATTAATTTACCTTCAAATGTAGCTCGTCCATTGCAATTCCTTTAGGCGCACAGTAATATAGCCTAGATCAATCATGAAAATGTAGCGAGATAAAGCACAACAAAAAGAACCATAATTTAGAAAATGCAAGGGTGCAATTCATCTTTCAAGTTTGAATCTAAATATACATGAATTTAAAAGCTTATCATTACAAAATGAAAATGTACTATACAATCTTTGATGTCAACACTCTTGCTAAATTCTTTGCTTCAAGTTAGGCGTCTTGATTTGCCAACCACCTTATAAACTTGCATTACTTGAATACTTGGAGTTTTAGCGAGAACCAGACTTAAAGTCTAGAACATTTACATCAAACTTCAAAGGACAATGATTAGATCAAATCTTTATTCTGACCAAATGTGGTAGATGCACTCATCTCACCATTGTACTACGCGACATTCCTCTATTTGACATGCAAATTATTTATGGCCTTCGTGAAACAAACAAAGGCATATAGTCTCAAGCCATAGATGCCACTCATCCCGGGCTTCTATAAAGGGAGACTTAGCGAAATAAAAAGGAAAATCATGGTAAAATATTGTATCCCTATTCACGATTCGGTGCCCTCTTTTTACTGAAGTGCTTTCTCAAAAACCCTATCATAATCTATAAAATTCTCATACCATAGATCTTTGTGTCCAGTTGGAAATTACTTGTTGATACAAAGATCTTTGTCTGCAATTTCCGCATTGTTGTAGAGCTGCTGCAAATACCCTTAACTTCCACAAACCGACACATTTTTTGCTTTTGCAAAGCTTCTCAGTATTCTGGTGTGCTAAAACATACCTTCTCAAACTTGGGCATGTCGGTAACCAGCGCATCTCAAACACATTTGCATGCACTCAAATCTTGCATATAATCGAGACCATGAGACCCTAGATGTTGGTTTCGGTGAAGATGCATTGATACTCATGTATTCATGTTTGGGAGAGTGATGATGACATTCACCACAATATAATGACATTAATAGCGCAATTTTCGTTGGAACTCCATAGCAATTGTTTTAGATGTAATCTTGCGGCTAGAGTTAAAAGATCATAATGGCACGGAAAGGCGGATGTGCACTCATTTAGTAGAGTTATACCACTCATTTAGTAGGTTATACCTGGATTTTAAATATTGTCTTGAGCGGCGAACAAAAGGCTGAATTAGCTCGATATGAAGCGCCAATCATGTGCTCGATGCGGTAGAAAATGGAAGCAGCGGTGCAATTTTTCTATTGACATATAAGTAAAGGGCCTGCCACATTGTTAAAGCGAGCATTGAATTTGTATAGATCTTTGTTAAGAATACCAACTGCTGCGACAAAAGAGGCCACACTTTGTTCTGCGGACATGGTTGTTACTGAAGTCGTCTTTTATGTCACGTGAACGGTTGTTGCACCATTCCATCTCGGTGCCGAAGAAGGCGATGAAGAGAAGAGGGGCGACGAGGAAAGATACAGCGGCCTTCTCCTCAACACTGCGCGACTGGTACATCAGAAGCGGCTGATACAGAGCGAACTTGCACGTTTAAAGTACGGCTCTGAAATCAAAACATGCGTCATACTTATTTGGTTTTAAGGTGAGCACTATTCCTTCATTGCGCTAATTTAACTTTACGAAACAAATCCTAGAAGCTGGAGCCAATGCATAAGAAGATGGAAAATTTTAGGTCCGGTGCTTGCTTCTCTTCCTTTGCCGAAGAATTTGAAGGCTACTGCAACCATACACAGAAAAATGCAGGCTCGTAGTGACCGAATCATTATATTTCCTGAACTTTCGATCTTTTAATAAACTAAAGATGCGGCAGCGGGTTTTCTCATCAGCAATGAGGCTTTTGAGCCTCTTCTAAATAGAGTTGCTCACGGACATGGCAGCATTGCGGTACGCTCTAATGTTTTTACCTTTCGGCTTTGGCCGTGAACTTTGTACGGCTGAGAGACCGGGCGCCAGACCGGTCCTCCGTTCGGCGGAACGGGATTACAATCTGCCGGTTAACTGCGGACGCAAAGAACGCATCCTTCCTTCTTTGAACAGGACCGTTAATGGCAGCTTTAGTAAGTCGTCGATTAATAGATCCCAGCACCACTGAAAAATCGGCCAGAATCGAAGCAAAAAGTCATCTTGCTTTATATATGTTAAGAAAGCTCTTATGCCTTTGTTGCAATTCTAATACTCAATGAACTACTTTTGCGCCGAAATAGAAGATAGAATAGTTAAAAAAGTTAAAAGATGGAAAGGAAGAAAATCATGAGGAAAAATGGAAGAATGGATGCATAGATCTAGATAGAAAATAAATTGTCTATAAAAACAGCACATTACACACATTCATTAAAAAGATATAGAAGAATGGAAGGAATTGTCTATAGTTGTAACACCAGTATAGTAATATCTCTAAGAAAGAATTTTTTTTTCTTATCCACATATTTATTAAGAAATTAAAATATAGTAATGGCTCAAATCTTTTCATCAACAAAAATGATTATTCAGGCAAATGAGCATAACATCGTTTCAAGTTCATGCCAATCCTCCCTTTGGTTCAGCATTATGGGAGCTCTTTACAATCCTCCTTTGGTTTGGCATTATGGGATCTCTTCACTATTCCAGAAGATGCTCAGCAACATGATCATGCTCTAGAAATCTAGCATGCCGACACTAAGGCCCATTGCCACACGCGCAACTTGCCCTCAAAAAATCAAATGTGTCAAGTGTTACACCAAAAATAAAAAGATCCAGCCATTGACGTTCCAAAAATACCTTGTTGACGTAGAAAATATACTAATAGCATCGATCAAAACACTTCGGATGAAACGATACGAGGAGAGACGGCGACTGCTGCCTGGCGGTTATGCGGCAGCTCTTCTCATAGCGTCTTTTCTTGTCCATTGCTCTTGAGTTTCTCTTCTTCGCATAATGATCCTCTTCATCCTCGATCTTTTTGGCCTCTCATAGCACCATCTGCGGAAAGATTCCATTATCCTCTACGATTCGATCAGTCAGGAGCTGCGGGAGCTCACTTATGTGCTGATTTCAATTGGGGCTTTATAGTTTTGGTTTTGCCGGGTGTTCGTCGGCGATGTCGTGGACCCTGATTCGTCGCCCGAGGTTTTAGGCGGCTTTTGGAGTTGTGCATAGCAGGCGCTCAACGACATCTGGTGTCATCTAGAAACTAATGGGCGAGGCTTTCATCGGACTCACGGGCAATATTTAAGGTTCTTTATCGGTTATCGGCGAGTGGTGGGTGGTCTCTTCGTAGGCTAGGGTTGCCTATAATAACTTCGGTACATGCCTCGCGGACTCATTCTTTACGAACAATTACATTTTCGTTGGTCCTTGTGTGCAGCTAGGTGACTGCGATGATCATCCTAGTGTTCGTCTTGGCTTTCAGGCTCTTCCGTCGGATCTTACGTGGCATCATCTTCCGCCAGAACTGCAGAGGCGTTATGCGGCATTGCCGGTTGCATGGCGAGCTCCAAAATTTCCGCGTTGGTAACCCCAATGCGGCTGCCGTGGGACCTCCCTGCACCGTCCACCGCAACAACGCGACCTCGTGTACCCGGTCGCTTACGGTTGACTCAAATCGTGTGGCATTCGACTGCGAGCTCCTTCCGGTTGTTGAAACTTTATCCGGTATTTCATGTTTCTCTATTGGAGCCCTACCGGTTAATACTTTCCCGGATCGCTCTGCGCCACCACCCGGATTGATGATCGCGGGGACCAGGGTTCGAGGTGGACTCAAGTTTCTTCGTCGACAATCATATTACTTTGGCGATTGGGAAGTTTACTTATCGGTGATAGAACACGAACTGCCAGAATCCTGGCTAATGCTCGATGCAAAAGGTGCGGTTTTATCGGCATTTAAATAATGTTAGGTATGATAAAATATTAAGTCTCACACCATCCCCTCTGGTAGGCGACAGGCGGTCTGGGCTGGGCAGTACTCGAACTTGACGATAAGGGTCTCGTGTGTACAAAAGATGATCATCACATGGATGCAAAGGTGTTTGCACAACGGTTTAGAACTGCGCTTTTAGGGGTTTTAGAATACACACCTTTGCCAAGTGCACTACGATATTTGTAAAACATTTCCTCACATTTTCCTCATATCGCGAGGGATTATCTTTTAGAGGTTCTAGAATATTCTAGAACCCTAAATGCATCAGGCACTGGCGAGATCTCATTCATGGCGATCAAGGCGTTGGCTAAGGCCACCGGGAGGCACCTGCCTTCTTGTGTCAGAATCGTGCGGTTCCAGCGTAGGTCTTGAGCCTTCTAGGCATCTATCTGGGTGTTCCCTACTTGCCTAGGGGCCATTGTGCTCCTTGATTCTTGTTCATATATCGATTCTTTACCATTGTTTTTCGCTTTCTTAAAAGATATGTTCTTGTGTGTATTTTCCATATTCCTTGTTTTGCGTGGGTTCAAGCTTGGGTTAGGTTAGTTTCTTTATATTTATTTTTTCAGACTCACACATCTTTTATTGCGTTATACAATCTCGTCACAGACATGATCTATTGATGCCATTGACGTTTTTTACCTTTTTATTGCAACCTTGTCCAGATTTTTCATTTTTGGATCCTTTGTTCTAGCCAGCTCCACTTTGTCATATCGCCAATCTCAAAATTCCTCCTAACCCAGCGCTGGCACTCTTTCGCCCCTTTCATCTCATATACCCATGACGCGACGCCGCCAGCGCCGTTCTTGTTGCATTTGTTTCCATGCCCGACATCATATTTTCTCATATTCGTGCCTAAGCTTACATTATGTTACGTTATTACCTTTCTTTTCGAGAAATTGCTCTACAATCTATCATTATATTGATGCTTGTCCTTCATTTTGTAATATTTATGCTTAGAATCCATATCCTTGGTCATCACCTTCCTTCTCCTTATATCTTGACCCCGATCCTCTTGCCTTCTCTTTCCCCTATATCCTTGGCCATCATCTTACCTCACCCATACGGTTCGTGCCCTGCTTGTCGCAGCAGTGCCTCAACAGGTGCGAACCAAGGAGCTTCACATGATGGTGCTCATGGTCAAGGCGGATGTCGGTGTCTCACTCTTGCTACGTGATTTTCGGCTAACTCAATGTCTTGATGTTTCTTGTCGTCTTGGCTTAAAAGGAAGTTCTTTGGTTGTCGGCCGGTCTTTGTGTCTAGAATGGCATAATCTGAGCCATCGGATCGGCATTCTGGGAAGGGACAAGTAGCTCTATATGCATTGTTCATTCTTGTGGTTGGTTATTGACGTCTTCTCACGCTTGTCTGCTGCGCCATTGCTTCCCCCACTTACGGTCGTTTTATATTATTTGGAGTTTGTTTCATTTTTCATGTTTATTTCCTTTTACTAGGTGCCCGACTCTATTATCCTCCTACGGCGGATGTTGCTATGGTGTTTAGTGTCCAACCTACATGGTGTTTCTTTATTCCACCGGCGGTGTGTTGTTGTCTTTCGGCCCGCCAGGGTGATCTTTGGATTTTCTTACGCACTTAGTGACAATTTTTATACATCATAGTTACTAACCACTCTCATCGGTTTTTATCGGGTTGTTTTTGTTGTTTAGGTGGCGCTTCTCAGCCATGAGCATTCTTCATATAACCATTATTGGTGCTCCATGCGTTCCACTTTTTAGATATTACGTAGTCTCCACCGGTTCACTCACTCTTGCTTGAACATGACCCCACTTCATTTGATTCTCTAGGCAATCATCGAGGTTGTTGGCGACCGACTCTCATTAGGGTTTCCTCGACGGCGGCGGTTTCATCCCGATTGAGGAAGTTTCGCCAATACCCTTATTTATTGCATGTGCATACTTTTGCTTGCTTTTCTTATGGAATTTGGCTTCGACATTGTTCTATAGTGAATACCCCACCTATACTATTCAAACATTGTATACTGATGAATGACAAGCCTATCGGTTTTTGTGTTCTTTGCGAGTCTCTTACTAGAGTTTGGCATATGCAAAAGAAATATACTAATTTAGCATATGCATACCACAACAAACCATGTACAATAAAAAATAATCTCGTCCCTTTGTTTCTACAATTAAATAAGGTATTGATCTAAGATATAATCCCGCCCCTATTTTCCACAATAAAGCAAAATGAGGTATTGATCTAGATGAATACTTACCTATTCTTCTAAACAACTCGAATTAAGGTTAAACATCATCTTCTTCCATTTTTTAAGGATAAAAATGTGTTCTTGCTACATGGTACAACAAGTCCTTAACAACCGGCCTCAAGTTTTATAGTAGTGGTGTTAACCATCAATAACACGGCCGAAATTGCCAAGCACTAGTCACGTTTGCGCTAAATGGCCATAATTATGGAAACCACCATAAAACCACCATAAAAATCTCGGGCCCAGTTTGTTATGGCAGATAGCACCCTTGAACTCGTGTGTGTATGTCCCTACTATAACAAACTTGGGCCTCCAACCCTCATTTATTATAGTAGGGCATAACACCCTCATTTTGGGGGGATTGAAAGATAAAAACTCAATTAAATATGAAAATTACACTTGTTGCTGGATGGTGTAATATCTCCATATTCAAAATGGATCATGAAGAGTAGTACACAACAATTAAGCATTTACTATTCAAAACCAACCAAGAAAATGGTCCCATATTTCTTGGGGCATCCTCCTCCACTTCTAAACACTTGATATTGAAGCGGTAAATTCATTTCCACATCCAAATGCCAGAAGCATCTTTCTCAACAAGGACCGACTATGAGAATCTTATGCCTTATCCAATTTTCTGGCAGAATGAACTATTCGTCATTGCTACAACCTAGCATAAACCATAAACCCTTATATACTGATGCAATGTTGAGAATACTTCTCTTGGGAAGAAAACCCGACTGCACTTGTGATATATGTTCCATAACAATGGGTTTAAGAATTTTAGCACAAGCTTTAGTAATAATCTTAAGAGACCTAGCGTAATGGGTCTCGATCATTTATTGTCTGGGATCTTTGGCAACCTTAGAGGTGTAACGATAGCGCTACACGTATAAGTCTCGCATTGTGTATCAATTTTCAAAAATTCTTTATAAACTTGATATACATACTCCTCGAGCCATTCCCAATTTGCAACCCAATGGGAATTTCGTCAATTTTAGGACATTTATCCTTAGCCAAAATAAAAGTTGCTTCCCGCGATTCTTGTATGGATAAAGGCCGATCCAACAACTCCTTTTGAGTCTGGCATCTTTGACTTGACTTTGGAGATGGCAGCGTCTTCAAACGATCACGGAAGTCAATGCGCCGGGCAGGTACGGAGATACATGTATAGGAAATCCCTTATTTATTTGTGATCCATAACAACTGACCCATCCTGCAATGCAATCGCAAGGATGAAAGTGCTTCCTTCTATCTCTTTTGTCTCGCTATTCTGAAGAAGAACTTAGAGCACATATCCCCTTCTTTCAGCTCCACCTTATCTTGCAAAATTTTAACAGACCCTATTTGTCTTATCGCGATGGGCGGTGTCTCTCTTTTCTCTGAGATCGTCTCACTCGCTACGATGGGTCCTGATTCTCCATACAACCTATAGTTCTCCATACAACCTATCCACTTGCAGCACTACGCTCAAACTACACCCTTACCCCATTCCTTTGCAAATTTTTTGATTTAAGTTTGTTACCATAGCTTTTACGCATGCCTGGCTGGCTATAAGTTGAAATCCAAATGTTCTTACATCTATCAGTGGAATTGTGGATTCTTGGTCTATTCATCTTAAATACCATTTTAAAGGCTTTACACTATCTTTTCTATCATGGGAGCAAATAAGTACCAAATTATGATTGCATTCTCACGTACATTGGCGGGCTGAGATTCCGACCATCTCCTTATCATTCACATAGTACCTATCATGTGAGCATTAGGCCCTTCCTTCTCCAATCCATCCGTTACACCGTGAAACTATAATTACGCATTTCAAATAGGTGTACATTTGATAAATGTTCTTTTTCAAATCACAAAGTTATGGATTATAGTTACCTTACTCGAGGTCACTTTCACCAGTTAACGGTCAAATGGTTGCCAGCGGTTAGCGGATGAAGATAAGGGGTTAAAATCCATAATTTCTAGAATATTAGTTTTTAGTATTCATAGATACTCTAATATAATCTTGAGAATATTGTTTTGAGGAATATTCTATGGATTATCACTTGCTTTCTGATGCGTTAGCGAGAGATTAACTCCGCTACGCCGTTAAAGAGCTCGTTACACTAGTCTTTTTGCATTCAAGCGAACTCTAATCCACTCTGGAAAAGAAAATCAAGTCTTTTTAGTTCAGAATGTGATTCAATCAAGATTTTATTGTTTTGTGATGGCAAAGGTCGGTTGTAAACATTTATGTGATTCCAATGGTGCAAAAAGCTTGAATGCTTGTTCCTGCACTATAAAATCCATTATATAGATGCCCCAATGGCTTTTTGCTGCCCAAAAGAAACTGGCTACTTGTATTTCTGTATTTAAAACCTCTACCTTGAAGGATTTTCTGGCTTGGTACATGAATAATGGTCACAAATGTATGTTTACGCTTTTAAATCGTGCCCATCTGATGATAAAAGTAATTAAGTAGAGGCAGAATATAGGCCTCTTGGCGTTTGCTTGAAACCTGAGAAAAGACCAAATAACTCTTGGGTTTGTGCGATTTGATGTATTCTGATTCCTTGCATGTCTTCGAGGTTCTTCTTTTGAGCTCTTTGATCTTTGCGATAGCTACGAGCAAACACACAGATTCAGGAGAAGGATTCTTGACACGCCCGGTCTAGAAGCGCAGCTTACTTTGCTTAAGCACATCAGGCATACAGGGGCTTCAATCTTGAAGAATCGCCATGGGCTGGGGCACCAACTTCTTCATTAGTTAATCTTTCGGGACTGGGGTGGGGAGATGTCGCCTCCCCTCTGGTAGATATGCAATAACCTCCTCAAACTCCGGCCTCGAAAGTGATTCATTACACTATCATACAGAGGAAGTTAACCTCATCTTCAGCACCTTTCCACCATATTGAAATCCCCTACCAACATCATGCTATTCAATTTATCTTTTGTTAATTTCCTGATTTTGCGGCTTGCAAAACTCCGCATCACTGGTATATTATGAGCACCGCACGTTTCCAGACCCTACATATCTTCTCCATCCTTCATATAATTACCATCTGTAAAATAATTTAGTAGAGGAAAAGGACACCTTAATTTGACTTCGAAACATTCAGCTGCCAATGCCCATTCATGCCATGGCGACCACACACAAGCAGAGGGCACAATTCCTAAGCAACCAACCTACCTCTCTTCTTCATTACATTTGGCATTCTTGCAAAGCTTGCATATACAAATATCGGGGGAAAAATCACCTAATTGCTGATGGTATGCTTGGGACAGGCGGGGATGAAAAGTCGAACGTAAAGACTTTGGAAATGATTTGATTTTGGCTACTCTTCCATCACCGCCAGCGGAGCCCAGCAGGCGGGGCAGCGAACGGAATACAGGCAGCTCACATGCGAGCAAATGCATCGAACGTAAGAAACACAAGGACTTTTCAGGGCGTGTTGACCAGAGCTGTTGATAAATTCCGGTAAAAAATCGCTTCTGTATGATATTGTTGGCATCCAACCTGCCACCCATTTCGATTTGACCAGTTTTGCCACGTCAAGCAATCTAATTGCCACTGTAACACGATTACTGTGAATGGTGCAAAATTGACATACGGGCGGCTGAACCAGATGGCCACTCTAGTGCTTTACAGCTTTTGATTGTGATATCTGCTAATGCAGATTATATGTCTATTACTTATCTATCGCGATTTACTTATCCATCTCTCAAGTACGATACATATTACAGTAGGGTTTTCTGCCACACCTCCATACCTGCCATACAATCCCAAAGCTTTTATGCTTTTCTGCTGAAGCCTATTTTTAACGGAATCCAAAACAAGGCCGGCCAAATTTACATGCCGGGTTTTACACCTCCTCTCCCTACGTGTACAAAATAGCCGGTATATGGCTTCCCGGGCAAAATACGAGGCAGTGGTCTGGCTGCATCAGCTGTGAACCATTCTTGGCTTCGGCAAAGGTAATAATCATCCTCGAAACCTGGCTGCCTTACCTTGACATGGTGAGGAAATGGCATGGGATTCGACCATTCTTGCTGCTATGACTGCGATAGGTGGCGCCTGCGAGCTCCCTGAGTGCAGTCACTCGAGAACATCCACCATTCTGCTCAAAACCAGTTGGTGTAGATTCTTGTTTTCGACCAATAATAGCTTGCCGCGTTGCAACCATTTTAATCAAGAATGGAAAATCAATGTAGCATTCTTGCTGACATATTACAACCCGTTACTCAGCGTTTGTGGGTGAGAGGAAGCGGCGGAACTCTAAACCCACACGACCATAGCTAGGCACAAAACGGAACTTCCATTTTCATGGCCGCGGCAGGAACTCAAAGCACGACACCGGCCGCCAGCCGAGCCGAACTGTTTGGCAATGTACGGAAGCCCAGCCGAACCTAAACTTCAAGCCATAGCCTACGAACTTCTGGTTATGGCGCAGCCTTCACAGCACGAAGACTCGGGGCGCTACCGCTTATCTTGGCCGTGAAATGAACCGGTCGTCCGATTCGTTAGCGAGGCGGTGGCTATCTGCCCGGCGCTCACGATGGCGGCGTGCCGACGCTTATCGGTCGACCGACTCCATTCCATTACATATTAATCAAATTTGCATACAGAATCTATAAATGGAAGATGTTTTCAGTAGACTGAAAGCTTAGCGGAGTCTTCTGGATTGCATTCTAGTGGTTTATCTTCTTTTGAGTATCCATCGTCGACTACGTGAGCGTGTCTTTGGTTGATAGCAGAGACTGAAAGCGAACTCCGTTGGTCATTACGCATTCATTCATACATTTAATAAGCAGCCAATGATAAAACAATATTCGCCTTTAAAATAACTCTTATCCGTACAAATAGGCCAAAAGTTTGCCACCAATTGAAGCAAGGTGGGCTACTTTAACTCCTCCAAGCCATGGTTGTAACCCTAAAGTAGACACCTTGCAATTTCGTACAAGAAAACATGGGCTATGAATAGGAAAGGCACTAAAATTAAAACCATGATTTCTTTTTTTAAATCGGCCGGCGAGAAAGAGGATGCACTCTGAGGCTGTTTAGTACATCCAGCGTGAATACGTGTCCGAATCGTAGGGAAAACCTTAATAAAAAGCGTGCAAAATCCCGAAAACACTTGTTATTAAGCTAGATATTGGACTAATGGATGATGTGAAGCACACATCTATACTCTGTGAGTTTTTCATAACATCCTTGCTAAGACAACATTGTTGGTATATATTAGAAGTTGTGATATGGAATGTGAAGGGGAAGGGGCATTCTTACCATCCCGCCGACACGAGAATCTAGGGAAGCGTCATTGGTAGCGACGGTCTGCGGTGAAAGATGTGTAAGGAAAATCTTATTCACATTCTATCAAAGATAGCTTCTGCAGTTCTCTGGCGGACTTTTTTGAGCCAGTTACTGTGCAGATGAGTGGTCGAATGAACTTAGAGCACTGTGCTTACATGATGTATTTAGGTGACACGGGAATCATGTGCTAAATCTAAAAATATGGGCATTTATGATCGTTATTTATTTTGCATAATAACTTGTGTGGGTGTGAGAAAGCATGTTAGAGACCTACGCAAAAACCACCGAAGACACTTTAAGTAAGCCGCTTGCACAGAATGCGTAATTGTATTTAAAGTATCTAGACTACAGATTCATTCAAAGTGCCATAATTTCAAGGTAATTAGTACATACATGTTGTAGCAGGTACTTTGTGATGTGAAGATGTTAGAAATAAAATATATATCATCTTTATTTACTTGAATGACACCGGTGCGTTTCCAGCTGCCATGAACACTGTGCTCTTGCAGCAATATATTCATTATTATCTTTGATATTTTTGGATCATTTAAGACTGTGTTCCTAATTTTCCCATATAATTACGGGATTTAATGGGGAGTTGTTTTGAGTATATGTTTGGAAACATTAGCTTCAAAATGTATTATTTGAGGATTAGTGAAATATCCCCCTTATTCTTATTTGGATCTTTTGAGGGAATGCTTGGCCAAATCTCTATTTCATGGAATAGCGAGTCAGTCACTACAATATTGAGTGTTCATTAATACAGAATCAGATCTACATGCACCTATTACTACAAAAATGGCACAATGCTTATCTCCCGACTGGTTTGGTAACTTGATGCTTTAACACTTCTGGTCATCCTTATCCGACCAAAATTCCAAGTTCCTCCTGAGCTTCAATTGCTACTGCATAGAAGGTAATACCAACTTCGATGTGGCAATTCCTTATAATAGGTTAGATGGGGCTTAGAAACATAAGCTTCAAAGTCTCAACATTAGGCGCATATGCATCTCCTTGAGGAAGCGTGAAGTGCGGGCCTCACCCGAGGCATGATTCGGAACCGGCACTCAACCATTGACCACATCTTCCGTTTAGAACTTCTGGTGAAGGCGAGGAACGCGACCGGGATCTATATTGTTGCTTTTGTGGATTTTGCGAAGGTTTGACCTTTAGCAGGAAAAAGCAGGCAAGACTGCAGCGGTAGGGGTTCGCAGCCGTTGCGAGAATATCTGCGTGCCGAACTATATGAAAAAGATGCCAGGTTGCTACGTGAGCCAGGCAATCATTTGATAGTAGTATCCGGAGGTTCGTCATGCCCTCTCCCCGCAGGCTTTACATTGATCAGTGTGACTGGCTTGCTGATAATGGAAGCGATGGAGCTCACCTTCTCTATCGAGATCATCGGACAATTAATATATCTTGATGATGTGGACCTCTAACTTACACCAGCCGGGCAATACAGCGACATCGATACCACGGACATTACCATGGCGTGCTCATGTGGCCAAGATGGGTGGTTTCATATCATCTTCCGTCGTGAAGATACCACTACTTGGTTACAGGCTTGAGTAATGGAAGTTGCATCCTATACAAAGTATTTGGGGTGGGTTCCTTCTACTATGTCTTTGGAGTTTATCCATCACGACTCACAGTGTGTGGAAGGCACCTATATCACGATACAAAACAATAGTCATAAAGTGGAGTTGTATGATTGGGCCCATCGGTCCACTGTTGAGGTCTTAGTAGAGCATCCTTTTTATCATGGGGGTGGAAGTATGGGACCCGATGAGTATCACTATTTGCCGGAATGACTTGGAAGGCAGTCGAAGCCTTGCCCAATCTGTGAGCACTAGGGGTGGAAGTCCGTAGTGCATATCAAATTCTACTTGCAAGAGGCGAGTTCTTGCCTCTTAGGAGGTCCTTGATCGTCACATTGTCTAATACCTAAGAAGGTGAACCAATATGGGCGATGCTAAGATGCTCCTAAACTAGCTTATATCATGGCAATGGGACGCTGACACCTCAAAGGCTTCTATTTGGAGAAAAAAGAAATCGGTTAGCTAGGTGGAATGTCGCGAGAACGAGATTACATATGTACAGCGGCGAATCGCCATAACAGAGCAATATCTTGGCTTGGCACCGGCGGCTTTAGGATGTAATGCCCTTGAATTTGTCAAGGCTTGACTACCTTATCGGCGCCACCGTCCCGCGGTGGGCAGACCCATAATGCTTACGGTACCACTTGCCGCTGAAAAGGCTGCCGTTTCATTCACTCAATGCTTGCGAGGCATGTGAATTAGAGGCGGAGCGAATGGATTGGTGAAACCCGCCAAGACATGCTCTGTCAATCGCGCCAAATGGGTCAGGCCAGGGATGAATCTCAAAGTTTGCGGCATATGATCAAATTCCGGTGGCTATCTTTGAGTTGGTGAACTGGCCGGCCGTTATGTGACATTGAGCACAACATCGATGCGGTGCTGGGATCGCCACTTCAGGAGGTTATGGACATGCGAGATCAGCTATGTCTCGAACACCACTGACATGTATATATATACGATGTATACTTATTAATATGCGGTTTAGCGGCATTCTTGTCGCGCCACGGTTTCCCTCGAAACCGCCAGGCGGTTTTAACCGGGGCGGTAATAAGTTTGCTGCGCTCTTATTAGTCCCATAGGCCGATTAGCCTCGGTCAGACTGATAAGAAATCATTCTCATTCTTCAAAGTGGAATATATCTTCACAAATTAAAAGGCAATAAAAGGACTTCAATGTGTGGTGATTTGCACTTCATTCCATAAGTGGGTTTATTGATGAAATTGTTAACACCACCATCTCATTTTTTGCCAGCAAGAGACAATGTTCGCTAGATCCACTTTGTTGATGCAAGGTCACTTAAAGATTGAATACGTTTTCCACTTGCATGGGCAAGCCAAAGCAATCAATGGAGACATTGGATATGACTCAGCGGGTTAAATGGCCGAGGAAGGAAGGAGCCATCTTATTCATTCAAACTAGCCATGTCTAGCACAATAACACCAAATAAATGCATCTCAACTATTGCAATGCTCTTACTAGGTTCTTCAAGATTTTGGGCTCTCGAGCTTTGGCACCATCGACACTCTCAAGTCAAATGCTTTGCGCTATCAGCTTCTAGCAACTCTGACTTCGTTTCCAAGCCATGGGTGTCGAAAAAACTTTGGGCTTCTTCGGTCAGCATGCAAGATGAGGAGAAATAGATTCATCTTACATCCGCCGGTCTTGGTATAAAGGCGATAAAGGCAAAAAGTAAGAATTAGTGCATGACCAAAATAGCTCATTAGAAAAATGGGGATCTCTTGCCATAAAATTCCAAAATTCCACATCGGCTTACATCCAATGAGAAACAAGACCTTTGTTAAAAGGCATGTCTGTGGCAATAAATGCTGGTACACAGAACATTTGAGCAATCTCCCTCTCAATATTTTCTCAAGAACAAATTTTTTTCTTGAAACTCAAACTTCCCCCGATGGGAATTTTCTTGAAACTCGACACCTTCCCACTAGCGAGATTTGAAGAATAAATGTTGTCTAGCCTAAATCATGAGGAGAGGTTTTCAGCAGGCGTTCCAGGTGTCTAGGCTTTGGGTTGGAGGTAGGGGGTGATTAAGACTTTGAGATGTTGTAGCATAGGTGAGGTTCTAGAAGATCGATTTGCTTTTCTATCTTTATTCTACCTCAAATTTGACTTGTTTGCTTTTCAAGATGCCAAGGCCGAGACCCAAGATGGTATTTTTGTGCAATATGAAATCAAATTCGCGATGGATGAGACTTCTTCGGTTGAATAAAGCA